>WNWU01000070.1:434-41764 GCA_012654045.1 Ptyas mucosa
GGGGTTCGGGGTTGGGGTTTGGGGTTCGGGTTTGGGATGGGGATGGGGGGTTTAGGGCTTAGAGTTTGGTCTAAACCTGTGGTCCAAGCAGGTATAGCAGCCGCAAAAAAATAAATGAATAACCTTTTTAGTGGCATTTAAAAATTATTATCTGTATCTTTATTATGCCTTATTACGGCATTTATATTAATAGTGCAGCAGAAAGCCGAGGAGCCGCACAATAGGCAAAGAAGAAAGGGCTATGATGGCCTGAACGCTAATACTAAGGGGTAGAAAACAGTGCTCAAAATAGGCATACCAGTCACCAAAGGAAATAAATGTATTTATTTATTTATTTTATTTATTTATTTAGATTTATATACCGCCCTTCTCCCCAAGGGGACTCAGGGCGGTGAACAGCCAAAAGTAAAAAACATACATACAAAATTTAAAAGCCAAATAAAACCAAATTAAATCATAGCCCCAATTATTTAAAATCCCAATTATAAAATATTAAAACCCCAAATATTAAAATATTTACAATTTAAAATTTTAAAATTATTTTTACCAAAGAGGGGAAAAAGGGAAGAATTAGGCCAGGCCCGCCTGGTGGAACAGGAAAGTTTTTAGCTCACGGCGCCCCCACAGAGAAGGCTCTCCCCCTGGGGGCCGCCAGTCGACATTGTTTGGCCGACAATAGTCCAGGCGAGAGGTGACGAGGGCGTGAGTGACCGTGTGTAAAGAGTCCCGATCCAGAAAGGGACGCAACAAAATAAACTTTTGTTGTTGTTAGTTGCAAACTACTGTAACGCTCTCTACATGGGGCTCCCCTTGAGGAGCACCCGGAGGCTCCAACTGGTCCAGAATGCAGCCGCGTGGGTAGTGACGGGAGCGCTCCCATGTAACACCGCTCCTGCGCGAGCTGCACTGGCTTCCGGTGGTCTTCCGGGTGCGCTTCAAGGTGTTGATGATCACCTTTAAAGCGCTCCATGGCATAGGGCCTAGTTATCTGCG
This sequence comes from Ptyas mucosa, assembly GCA_012654045.1. Classification (NCBI taxonomy): domain Eukaryota; kingdom Metazoa; phylum Chordata; class Lepidosauria; order Squamata; family Colubridae; genus Ptyas; species Ptyas mucosa. Next base: position 1,428 of record WNWU01000070.1, read on the forward strand.
AGACCGCCTGCTGCTACCGACGACCTCCCATCGACCCGTGCGCTCCCACAGAGAGGGCCTCCTCAGGGTGCCATCAGCCAAACAATGTAGGCTGGTGAGCCCCCGGGGGAGAGCCTTCTCTGTGGGGGCACCTACCCTCTGGAATCAGCTGCCCCCAGAGATAAGGAGAATTCATGACCTGAGTGCCTTCCGCCGTGCCCTTAAAACACATTTTTTCCAACAAGCCGGGCCGGCTTAAGAAGAAATTTTAAATGTTTTAATTGGTTTGTTAGTTTTAAATTTTGGGGCCAAATTTATATATATATATATATTAATTGCTTTTAATATTTGTATTTCATGTTTTTAATTCTGGCTGTACACCGCCCCGAGTCCTCAGGGAGAAGGGCGGTATTTAAATTAAATTAAATTAAAGTCGTGTCTGACCCATCGTGACCCCATGGGCCTCCAGGCCTTCCTCCAGACCCTTTGGAGTCCATTTAAGCTCCCAACGACTGCTTCAGTGTCTCCATCCCTCCACTTCATTCTCTTTCTTCTCCTTTTACCCTCAGTCTTTCCCAGCATTAGGCTCTTCTCCAGTGAGTCCTTCTCATTAGGTGGCCAAAGTATTTGAGTTTCCTCTTCAGGATCTGGCCTTCTAAAGAGCAGTCAGGGTTGATCTCCTCTAGGACTGACCGGTTCGATCACCTTGCAGTTCAAGGGACTCGCAGGAGTCTTCTCCAGCACCAGAGTTCAAAGAGCTCAATTCTTTGGCGCTCAGCCTTCCTTACTATCCAACTTTCACAGCCATACATTGCAACCATAGCCTTGGGAAAACCATAGCCTTGACTATACACACTTTTGTGGCAGGTTGTTGTCTCTGCTTTTTAGTACGCTGTCTAGATTTGCCATAGCTTTCCTCCCAGGAGCAAGTGTTTTAATATCTTGGCTGCGGTGATCTTGGAACCCAGGGAAATAAAATCAGGGTTAGGGGTTAGGGTTTTGGGTTAGGGTTAGGTTTTTTTTAAAACTTTTTTTTTTACTTTTAAAAGCATTTTTTCTACAACCTCTTCGGCCGAAAAAATGCTTTTTAAAATGGTTTTGTTAGCCCCCTTTGTTGTCCTGGGACGTTTTAGGACTGTGGGGGAGGGGGGAGCAGGGAGCCAGCACGGAAGCAGGAGCAGAGGGTGGGGATGAGGCCGGAGGCTGCAACCACCCAGTTTAGGGAAGGAGGCAGGTGGGCAATCAGCCTTCCCTCGAAGTTGAAGCCCCGGTGAGTGTTTGAATGGAAGACCCAGAATTGCTTCATAGCGAGATGGGGGGAAATTTGATCCATCTGTAACTTCATTTCAGGTTTCTTGCTGATAAAACCCATCATCCACAATGTAATCCCAGATGAAAGGGTTGACCTGTTATTTGTTGCAAGGAGGGTGGGGTGGGGTGAACACGGAAAGGCCAGAATTAAACCCTCTTGACAGTTGCGGTAATGTGCTGTAGCCTCGTAGGGCCTGCTTAAACTGATGGAAACACTATCATAATTGTTAGAAATATGGGTTTTAAGAGAACTTGCCTCATTTTTAGTGTTGCAAAACGCCTTGATAAAGGTAAGGTTCAGGTGAATTTGACCCAATATAGTTTGCTCAACAGAAGTTCGGGGGGGGGGGAGATAAAAACAATTTCAGGCACAATTGTGTTTTATTGTTTAGGAAAAAAATAAAACAGGGAGGGCAACGTGCTGACAAAGGCTCCTCCTCCGCTGCTTTTGCCCAGGATCGTGGGGACCGAGAAACAAAGCTCCAAACTGCAGAGCAGCACCAAAAGCACCGCTATTCTAGGCTCCTCTGAAAGGGACGAGCCACTTCCGTTGGCCTTTTTCGCACAGGCGCCGGCGGATTTCCTGTCCAACGTTCATAGTCATCCCCCTACTTTCTACTATCTCGATAGCTTCAATGCTATTGCTAAAGGACAGAAAACAGTGCCCTCCTGTGGCCCAAGGAGATATAGCAGCCCCAATAAGAAATAAACTTTAACTGCGTTTCAAGGTTATAATCCTGCATCTTTATTATTAACGTCTGATCAATAGGGCGGCAGGAAGCCACTTTGCTGCAAAAGAGGGGAAAAAAGCAGGTATTGCAGCCACAAAAAGAAATAAACCTTTTAGATGGCATTTAAGATTACTATTCTGTATCTATCGAAACCTTTGAATACGGTCATTTGGACAACGACCTTCTCATCATGGCCGACTTCCCGTCCATTCTTCTTAGTCATCCCCCCAACTTCCTTTCGCAGCGACCTTCTCTAAATGGCTAACTTCCTGTCCTACACCGCGGCGGTCCCCCCATTTCCTTTGGACAACGACCTTCCCATCATGGCCGACTTCCGGTCCATTCTTCTTAGTCATCCCCCCAACTTCCTTTCGCAGCGACCTTCTCTAAATGGCTACTTCCTGTCCTACACCGCGGCGGTCCCCCCCTTTCCTTTGGACAACGACCTTCCCATCATGGCCGACTTCCCGTCCATTCTTCTTAGTCATCCCCCCAACTTCCTTTCGCAGCGACTTCTCGGCACGGTGGTATTTTAATAGATTTTGAAGTTTATTATTCTGCATGGTTATTATTTAACGCCTTATTAAAATTAATAGGGCAACAGGAGGCCCAGGCGCTGCAACACAGAAATAGAAGGAGGAATCCTGTTTCAAAAGATTTAAACCGACTAAGAAGGGCCTACGATAGCTTCAATGGTATCGCTAAGGAACAGTGCCCTCCTGTGGTCCAAGCAGGTATAGCAGCCGCAAAAAAATAAATAAATAAACTTTTTAGTGGCATTTAAAAATTATTATCTGTATCTTTATTATTAAAGGCCTTATTACGGCATTTATCTTAATAGTTCGGGTTGGGGTTTGGGGTTGGGGTTTGGGTTTGGGTTGGGTTGGGGGTTTAGAGTTTAGGGTTTAGAGTTTAGGGTTAGGGTTAGGGTTAGGGTTGGGGTTTGGGTTAGGGTTAGGGTTAGGGTTAGGGTTAGGGTTAGGGGTTTTTAGTGGCATTTAAAAATTATTATCTGTATCTTTATTATTAAAGGCCTTATTACGGCATTTATCTTAATGGTTCGGGTTGGGGTTTGGGGTTGGGGTTTGGGTTTGGGTTGGGTTGGGGGCTTAGAGTTTAGGGTTTAGGGTTAGGGTTGGGGTTTGGGGTTTGGGGTTTGGGGTTTGGGGTTGGGGTTGGGGTTTGGGGTTGGGTTGGGGTTGGAGGTTTTAGGGTTTAGAGTTTGGTCTAAACCTGTGGTCCAAGCAGGTATAGCAGCCGCAAAAAATAAATAAATAACCTTTTTAGTGGCATTTAAAAATTATTATCTGTATCTTTATTATTAAAGGCCTTATTAAAGTAGGAAATGCGGGTCCAGCTAGATGACCACTGAAGGACCCTCTCTAATAATAATGATGATGATGAATTGGGGACCTACTAAATGACCACTGGACATCTTTCTAGTATTCCTTTCCAAATGTATCCAGTGTAAAAATACAAAAGCCAGCCAAACTCCTCTGTATAAGCAACATTCTGTAAGGGAGGACCCCTCGCTGTCAGAAAGACCCATATCTTGGGTGACATACTGTTTGAAAGTTACAAATGTCAAGGATACCAAAATGAGACAGTGAGTCTCTATCACCAAAGATAATTTTCAGAAAAGTTACATTTGTTTGGCAAGACATGTAAGAACTTTTGTAATTAGGAAATGTCTCGTTGATGTAACAAATGTTTCTAAATGAAAACTGCTAAGTTCACAGAATCCTTTGTTTGAAACTGTATAAAGACCAGGGTCCCCGACCCATAATTTTGTTCAGACTTCCAGGTATGAATCGGACTCTGAACCTTATTGCAATAATAAAATCTGATTCTGTTTGCCCTTTGGGATGACTCTCAATCTCTTTATTCCATAACATTTTTGGCACCCTGGCAGATGGGACTTTGGATTTTGAGAGGCAGAGAATTTTCTGTCTAGGCGTGTTGCCCCGGTGAGTAACGACTCTTTCCCAACGAAAATTCAAAAGCCGGCAAGCGGACTCCTTTGAAGTCTATAGAATTCTTCAGTGGGGAATTGTCGTACGCTTGCTGGAGAAGCTGCTCAGCCAAGGACCCACAAAAGGGCAGACCAGACTCAGAAATCTCCGCGGAAAATCAAGACTGCTTACAGGCAAGTATACATTTAAACGGGGAAAGAGGCCTGTCTATTTTGAGACAGAAGAGGGGACCTGATCACTCTCCTAGGAGAAAAAGGCGGCGTCCTTTAATTCTCCTGGTTAGGATTGTGTGGGGTGGTTAAACCAGTGTAGTTCCTGAAGGCGACTGGTAGTGATATATAAAAAGGGGAGCCTGTTTCTTTTATTCCTTAGGCCCAAAAGACCAGAGACTCAGTATAAAACTAATCAGAATCCTTTATTGTTTCTTTTCCATAGGGTATCACAACAAGCACACGAAATAGGGGGGACATCGGTTTATATATACAAGAGGAGGAGTTAAGGAAAGGTAAGGAGGAGCTTGGGAGGGGCACAATGATAAATACATTTAACCCTTACATATACACATAATAGGTTGGGTATTTTACTCATAACAGATCCCCCTCTAAAATACCCAATAATAGAATATAATGAATATCAATATCAAATTTTTACACATAATTTGGATGACAAGTACATATGTTGTTTTGTAGGTAATGGTTTGGTTAGCACATCAGCAGTTTGTTCGGAGGTATCACAATGAACTAATTTTATAAAACCTATATTTGATAGTTGTCTCACATGTTTAAATTTGATGTCGATATGACGGGATCTTTTACCCACTGCTTCAGCTCCTGAAATGTCTATGGCTGCCTGGTTGTCTTCGTTGATGTGTATTGGGTAGCTGGGTTCTGTCCATATCTCGGTCAATAAATCGTCAAACCAGATTAAACTGTTTGTAGCTTTCGATAAACAGATATATTCGGCCTCAGCCGTTGAAGTTGCCACTAGGTTTTGTTTTCCGGTGAACCAGTAGATTGGACAATCATTCACAGCAAAAACATAGCCTGATGTACTTTTGCGACTCTTAGAATCACCAGCCCAGTCAGCATCAGCAAAACAAGACAATATGGGTTTTTGTGATAAAGATGGTTCTAGGTACAGACAGAAGTCAACAGTTGATTTTAAATACCTTAATATTCTTTTTATACCTTCCCAGTGGTATAAATTTGGTTTGCTTACATTTCTTGATAAGAGATTAACGGCTAAGGTGATGTCGGGTCGAGTCCAATTTGATATATATAACAATGACCCGATAATGGATCTATATAATGTATTGTCTGTAAAAGGCTCATATACTTCATTCATATTTTTAATAAAATCAGTGGACATGGGGGTATCTGATGGTTTAGATTCACACATGTTGCATTTTTTTATTAATTCTATAATTTTTTCTTTTTGGGATAATTTGAAGCCTTTGGATGTCTTTTCTATTTGCACGCCCAAATATTTATTTACTTTTCCTAATATTTTCAAATTAAAGTGTTTACTTAATTCTTTTGCGAACTCATCACATTTTGCCCTTTGTTTACCAAAATATAAAATGTCGTCAACATAGACGAGCACATATTCTGTGGAGGTGCTGGTGATTTTAACAAAGAAACATAAGTCGGCTGATGTTGCCTTGAACCCCATTCTTGTGAGGATTTCTGATAGGCAGTCATACCAGCGTTTGCCTGATTGCCTCAGACCATATAAGCTCTTGTTTAATAACCAGAATTTTTCAGTTTGAGAAATATTATTAGGTGGGGCCTTTACGTATATTTGTTTATCTAAATCAGCATGTAAATATGCGGTTTGTACATCGAATTGGTGTGCATCCAAATTCAAAATAGATGCTAGAACGAAAGCGGTTTTGACGCTCTCGGACCGAACAGTAGGGGAATATGTGTCTTCATAATCATCGGGAAACCTTTGGGCAAACCCTTGGGCAACTAGTCTGGCCTTATATAATAATTTATTATCCTCTAGTTCTTTTATCTTAAACACCCACTTTGTTCCTATGGGGGATTTTTCTGGAGGTGAGTCAACAGGTGTGTAGACCTTTAACTCCTTTAAGCTATCCATTTCCTTTTTTATGGCTTCTTCCCATTTTGACCTTTCTTCTATGGGTAATCTAAAGATGTCTTCGTAGTTTTTTGGGGTTACTCTTGTTGTATCTATAGATAAAATGTAGTCCTGTAATTTTTTTGGTTTGTTGCATCTGGTTGACCTAACTGGTCTACTTGGAGGTGTTTCGTCCGTATGCATGTATCTAGCCTCCTTATGAGATAGTGAGTCTACATGTATTTCAGGGTGGCCTTCTTTCCATCCCTTTTTGGATATTCTCGTGTGATCTGGTTTGATTTTTTTAACAAGACTAGGGGTTGCAATTGATTGTTTATGTTCCTTTGGCTCTGTGTTGGTATTTGTTTGTGTTAAACATAAGTCGTTGAGATGTATCCTTGACCAATTACTGTGTTCATGGAAATTTGCTGTTCTGGAGATAATGAAATTATTGTTATGGTCTATGAATCTATAACCCTTAGTACCGGTTTCGTATCCCATAAATTTGAGTCTTTTTGATATCTTTTCCCCTTTTCGCCTTAATTGTCTTGGAATATATACATCCGCAGTTACCCCGAAAATATGAAGGTGACCTATCTTTGGTTTTCTATTGTACATAATTTCATATGGGGATTTTTCTATTGTGCTTGACCAAAGTCGATTTATGGTGTAGTTTGAATATGTGAGGGCTTCTGCCCAGAAAGAGTGACCTAAACCAGCATCCTCCAGGACACATCTAACCATGGTTTGTAGTAAACCATTTTTCCTCTCCGCGATTCCATTCTGGAATGGCGAAAAAGGGCAGGATTTGAAGTGTAGTATACCCTGATCATTGATCCAATTGCAAAATTCTTTTGATAAAAATTCCGAACCTCTGTCAGTCATAATTTGCTTAATTTTTATGCCATGTTGAGTTTCTATCCTTTTGTAAAATTCTTTTACCTTTTTGAATGTTTCGTATTTGTGGTTTAATGTGTAAACATAACCGTATCTGCTAAAATCATCAACAATGGTGAGAAAGTATTTTTTCTTATATTTGAGTGAGGGTTTGAGTGGGCCGACGAGATCCATATGTATTAATTGAAATATGGATTGGGTTGTGCGTGTGGCTTTCTTTGGTTTTGGCTTACATCTAATTTTGGCAGATTTACAGACTGAACAATCTAAATAATTGTCACAATTTTTTACTTTAACATCCTCTGAACATTCTAACATTTTTTGTACAGTTTGGAAATTGGCATGACCCAATTTTCTGTGCAGCAAGTGTGCACAATTATCGTGCATCATTTTCCCATTTGTAATTTTGTCAGTCACAATAGAATTATTACAGTTTGTTTTATCAGATACATTTTCAATGATCTCCAGATTATCAGTATTAAATCCCACATTCTTAGTTTTGGCCAAAATCTTAATTTCATTGCTTTTAACTGGTTGTAGATAAATAAGCCCTTCTTTAACAAATATTCCATCTACAGGCTTATTTTCTTTGTACATATATGCTTCTCCGTTACTGAAAGTGATTGTAACATCATGTTCCTTGGTTAGTTTTACTATGGCTAGTATATTCTGTGGGATATCTGGTATGTAAAGTACCCCCTCTATTTTTCCAATTCCTTCTATGTTCACACAGCCTATTCCACTTACCAAAACCCTTTCTTGATTGGCCACTCTAATGTAATAGTTCTTTGGGGTGAATTTTTCTAATATTTCTTTGTGATTAGTTGTGTGGCTAGTGGCCCCCGAATCGATGAGCCAACTAGCGTGAGTGATTAAAGTTTCTGGATTGTCCTTTTTCAATCCGTAGAGGTAACCGTGCCTGTTTTCTTTAGAATCATCTCTATATCTAAATCTACCCTTTATTTTAGGTGATCCACTACGTTTGTCTCTGTAGTCAGGTGACTGCCTACTAGAGAAATTGACCCTTCTATCTTGCCTTTCTTTTGTATTGTATTGGTTCCTATATTCTGGGTTCTTTGGGCAATCCCTCTTGTAGTGGTTGTATGACCCACAGATGAGGCATCCATTTGTGTTCCTATCCCTGCTTTGTGACTCTGTCCTTCTTCTGATTCTATCATCTCTAAGACCTATTGATCTCTCCTTTCTGGTTTTGTCTTCTGCTATAAGCCTACTAGTTATGTCTTCTAACGTGAGCTGTTCTATATTCATGCTATCCAATATTGTAATATAATTGTCCCAGCTGGAATCAAGTGAATTAATTATTATGCTTTTAAAGCTGCTTTCTGATATAACCTCCCCCCTTTGTGTGAGCTCAGTCCTGGCTGCATTCAAATTTAGAATATGCTCACTCATTGATATCCCACTCTTCAATCTTGCTGCATAAAATTCTCTAGATTTTCTAATAGTAGATGCTGCATTATTTCTTTGAAATAAATTGAACAATTTCTGAAAAATCTCTGACACAGTCAAATTGTTTTCAATGCTGGGAAAAATACTTGGAGATATAGTGGCAATCAGAATATAAAATGCTTTGTGATGAAGGCAGTCCAGGTCACGTGTCCATGGTTTGCAGGGTGGGTTATTTATAAAGAATAACATATTTTCTTTTAGGTACATAATCTCTAATTGTTGCCCCCATTCCTGCAAATTAGACCCATCTAATTTTAATTTAATTACATCAGCTGTAAATGTATTTATGTGGTGTGTATAATTACCTAAGGTTTGTTGCTGTCCATGGTTCAGATCATGAATGTACTCACAATAAGGTAAAGGTACGCTTGAGATGTATCTGCATTGACTTGTCTCTATGTTTCCTGTGGATCTGTACTTTCTTGCTTCTAGGGTTTCCTCTTTTCTGGTTGCTGGAGGGTTCTGCACATGCTCACAACTCATTTTTCTTTTGTCGCTGTAGAGGGAAGAGCTTGGGTTCGCTGCTGCTGATGGAAGGCCCCAATCTGCCTGGTGTTTCTCAGTGCCAGCTCCGGATGGCCCCCAATAGTCGATGGTCGATCTGGAAGCAGTTCGGGTCGATGGGATGCATCTGTCGCTTTGGTAAGTATCGATTTTCCTCTCGAAGTTTTGGCGTCGTTTGGTCGGTTCGCGGTCTGGGCTCCTCTCTGGGGATGAGTCGGGTTCCTCATGGGAATGCTCGTGGCTGGGGGTTGAGTGTTTTCCTTTGCTAGTTATGGATGGGTTTTCGAGGTAGCATAGTCTTTTTTGGATCTTTGAAATCGTGAGGTTAGTGGTGGCTTCAGGGTCGTCTTGTTCCGTTTTAGATATAGTTAATTTACCCCCAAACGCAGCCTCGAGCACTTGCATGGCATCTTCTACTTCGGTTTCAGTGGGTCGTCCCTTTGACTTTTGCCATGTTTGTTTTTCTTTAAAATTTAATTTTTGGTGTTTTTCTTTTTCGCGGGCCCCGTTTTGCGTGTCGGGATTTGAACCCAGGACCTTGATGGACAGTTGGTCGGCCATGTTTGGTGGGCTGGTCAGGCAAGATGGCTGCCTTCTAAAAGGCGCGAAAAGTTCATCTGTGTTATTTTCTGTCGGGTGTTCAGGTTGGTAGTTTCTTACCGGATTATCTTCATTTTGTTGGTGTTTCTCTATTCCTTTTCTTTCTGCTGCTGCTCCATGGTCTTTCATTACGCTGTGTAGTTTCGCGAGCAGAGTTGGATCATCCGGCGTTGATTTTATCAGTTCTATTAAATCTCTTTTTTCTTCTTTCCTTATTTCTAGGATCAGATGGTCGTCTTTTAGTTTTGGTGTATTTTCTTTTTTGGGGAATTGCTCATTTTTGCCCGCATTTTTGGCGGGAGTTATTTGAGCTGCCATTTTTTTTGATGACCTTGTGGTAGGTCTTTTTCTTATGTTTATGCTGTCTTGCATTTTTATTAAGATGGTTGGATCTTCCCAACCATCCTCTGCTACCAATCTGTTTCTTTTATTCCTTAGGCCCAAAAGACCAGAGACTCAGTATAAAACTAATCAGAATCCTTTATTGTTTCTTTTCCATAGGGTATCACAACAAGCACACGAAATAGGGGGGACATCGGTTTATATATACAAGAGGAGGAGTTAAGGAAAGGTAAGGAGGAGCTTGGGAGGGGCACAATGATAAATACATTTAACCTTTACATATACACATAATAGGTTGGGTATTTTACTCATAACAATTATTGCATTGCAGGAAGGAAGAGATGAGAGGGTGAACGGTTTGCCTGGCTGGAGGATTAGGGATCTCTATTAAAAAGCTGAATGTCAGTCCGAGTCTTCCTTTGTCCCGCGAAAAGGCGAGGGTCAAATGGCAGATAATCGGAAGTGGGAGCTGAGAGACTCTTGGCAAAGAGGGGAAAAGTTAATTCACAGATGTCTTCTTCTGTTATATTAATTTCTGTAATTCCTATGCTCCCTTCAATGTGTTTTTAAAATACTGCAAAGGCATAGAAAGTGTAATCTTGTTCTTTTCATTCTGTCATTTTAATCATTTTTTTTATTGAAAAAGTTTTTTAAATATAAATTTTTCCCCTTTTTCCCCCCATCCCCCAACATATTATGTAATACATAAATCAATACAATTCAATTCAATACAATTCCCTCCCTTTCCCACCCTATCCCTCCCCAACCACTCCTTCCCCCCCCACCCCGACTTCCACTATATGCAACCCTAGTAATCCCAAACACAATATATATTAATCATCCCCTTCATATTCTATACCCTGCATGTTATACAATATTACCATATTCATCTAGTCTCCCTCAGCTAAAAGCTATATAATATTTTCTAGTTTGATATTTATTTTGTACATAATCAATCCACTTTTTCCATTCCTGTATATAACTCTCTTGCATATGATCTTTTAAAAAAGCTGAAATCTTCGCCATTTCTGCAAATCCGGCCATCTTCTGAGTCCATTGGTCAATAGTAGGCAAAACATCTTTCTTCCAGTATTGGGCGACCAACAATCTAGCTGCTGTCACCATATACAAAATCAATTTTGTTTCCCCCAATGTAAAATCCTTAACTATACCCAGTAAAAACAATTGTGGAGAAAATTGTATTTTTTTCTTCAAAACATTTTGCATAACCCACCAAATTTTTATTCAAAAGGCCTTCACTTTCTTGCAAGTCCACCATATATGATAATATGTAGCATCTAGACAATCACACCTCCAATATTTTGGTTGAACATTGGGGTACATGCATGACAATTTCTTGGGATCTAAATGCCACCTATAAAACATTTTGTAAAAATTCTCCCGCAAATTCTGTGATTGTGTAAATTTAACATTCTGGACCCAAAATTTTTCCCAAGTATCCATCATAACTGGTTCATTAAAATTCTGTGCCCATTTAATCATACAATCTTTAACCAACTCATTTTCTGAATCTCTTTCTAGCAAAACATTATAAACTCTCTTAATATGCATTGGACCTTTCTCTTTTATTTGTCTAACCAATTCTACTTCATATTCCATTCATTCTGTTATTTTAATCATTTTGAAAGGGAGAAAACTGTAGAGAAGAAACTGTGTTAGGGCTTCTGCAGTTAGAACTGCAGCCTCTTGTTATAGTTGTGGAACATGGAAGACTTGCCCAGAAGAGACAGGACTCAGATTGTTATTCTTGAACATAGGAGGTTAGGTTTAGGGCAAGGGTCTGCAACCTAAAACACTCAAAAGAGCCATGTGGACCCGTTTATCACAGAAAAGAAAACCCTGGGAGCTACAAAACCCTTCCCATGCCTGACTATTTCTTGAGCGGCCACAAAACTAGCATATATAGTTGAATTAAACATTCTGTTTTCTTCTGAAACTTTTCTTTTCTCAGATTTATCCATAGGTTGGATAAATAGGTTGGCCTATCAGGGGTTGAAAAGCCAATAAATCGCATGCCTGTGGGTATCACACATTGGCGGTTGTGATGCATATTTTAAGGTGCTGGTGGTCACCTTTAAAGTGCTCCATGGCTTAGGGCTGGGGTACTTACGGGACCTCCTTCTGCCACCAATTCCCTCCCACCGGCCAGTTCGCTCCCACAGAGAGGGCCTCCTCAGGGTGCCATCCGCCAGACAATGCCGGCTGGCGACCCCCAGAGGGAGAGCCTTCTCTGTGGTGGCACCCACCCTCTGGAACGATCTACCCCCAGAGATACGAGTGATTCCAGACCTCCGGACTTTTCGTCAGGCCCTTAAAACCTATCTCTTTCAATTAGCCGGGCTGGCCTGATTTTACGTTTTACGTTGGTTTTAAAATTTATATTGATTTTAATTGAATGTTTTAAAATTATGGGCCAAATTCTATTTAATCATCTTAAAATTATTTTAATTTTTGTATATAAATGTTTTATTCTGGCTGTTTACCGCTCTGAGTCTGAAAGGAGAAGGGCGGTATAAAAATTTAATAAATTTAATAAATAAATAAATAAATAAACAAATAAATAAATAAATAAATAAATAAATAAATATTTTGAGTGACAGGGAGCCGCAGCAGAGGGGTAAAAGAGACACATGCGGCTCCAGAGCTACAGGTTGCTGACCCCTGGTTTAGGGTTAGAATAGCTTCCCCAGAATGAAATTGGGTTGCAGCAGGAATGGTGGTCTCTTGAGGTAGAATAACATGAGGAAAGTGACTTATCCTGGGAGCAGACATCCTTTTCTTTAGTACAAAGCAGGGGCGGGTTTCAAAACTTGTTGCTAGGTGTTTGCTTGTGGGCACAGGCATGACGCTTCTGCACATGTGCAGAAGCATCTGGGCGGGTGGGCAGAGCCTCCCCCACCGCCGCTACCAGTTTGCCCGAACCAGTAGCAACCCACCACTGGTACAAAGCATTCCAATGCTGCTTCACCACAATACCACCGACTGTGAACAACCACAAAACAAGGTCTATCTATTGAGTGTAATGGGATAAAAAGGCAAGTAAGGACAAAGATGGGAGTTATGATAGTTGTAACCAGCATGACTAGGTTCTAATACTTTATTTTGTAGTCTAAAAGTTTGTATGAAGCATAGCAGAACAAACAGTTAAGCCACAGTTGAGTTTACAGTTACTGCAATGGCAAAATACTGCATTAATTACAAATTCAGAATTGATCCCTGAAGCCAGTTCTGAGATGCTTTGAGACCCTTTAGTGTTTGCTTGTTTTCACCAGTTGAACAAGGAAAAGCCCATCATGGGTGAAAGCACCCTAGTGGCAGTAGCAAAGTAAGGTATCCCTTCAGGAGTACTATTTTTATAGGTGCATGGTAATTATTTTTCCTATTCCTGATTTGCATTATCAAAATTGACTGGGTGAGATATCACCTTTTTGGAGAATTTCCCTTCTAGATTTTTATTTGTTTCTTCAATTTCAAGGTACCTGACTCAAAATGTCAGCTTACAATTTTAAAAAGAGTCCATTTTTTAAAAAAAATGAATATGGACACAGCCATATAAAAAAAACAATCTCTATGAGTCCAGGAGAGGTGGCACTGATCTTATTTGTGGCCAGAGACTCACTTCTGTGGTAATAGGACGTGAATGCCTAGATACTATACCAGTGCATCCCAAACTTGGATTGGATAAAAGTGGCTTTTCTTGGATAATGACAGATAAACCCAATCACAACAGGGATATTTAGACAAGACAATATTTTTCTACACTGAAAAAGAAGAAAGTGATACTGAAATTGGGTTAATTCCATAGAATCTATGAAGTTCTTACTTTTCACATATTTTAAATAATAAAAGGACTTGTTATTATGTATGATAGAAAGAACAAGTAGAATGGATGATTAAAAATGTATGTTTCAGACAGGGGAATTTGGGGAGAAAATTATTAGACTCCAGTAACTGAGGAGTGTATAAATTACATGTAGGTGCTGATTCAACCAAGCTGAAGCCTTTTTAGCAGAAGGTATTAATATATTCTTAGTTTCATTCTGACTGGGGAGCACCTGCCTTCATTTCTAGGATTAGCTCTAAAGGGTTGGGTTATAACCGTAGGAGTTGAGAAATAACAGTTTGAACTTTTTAATGTTTACACCCAGAAGTGTCATATTTTTGTTTTTGTTTTTTTTAAATTTTATTTATATGCCGCCCTTCTCCGGAGACTCAGGGCGGCTTACAATGCGTTAAGCAATAGCCTTCATACTTTTGTATATTTTATACAAAGTCAGCTTATTGCCCCCACCAACTGGGTACTCATTTAACCTACCTTAGAAAGGATGGAAGGCTGAGTCAACCTTGAGCCTGGTGAGATTCAAACTTACAGTAATTGCAGACAACTGGATGTTAAATGCTGCCTTTGTAGGAGGCATTAGCCTGCTACGCCACTCAGGCTCCTTTTATTGTTAACTAACTATTGTTAGTTCAACTCACTTCCTACTAGAAGTACTCATGAAGTAATCCTAGAAGTAGGAGAGTTTTGTAATGGCTGAATTGCAGTCTGTTTATATGTCTTCTGAGCGTATCTATGGATGTTTTTTTGCATTTTTTTCTGCAACCTCTTAAGGTTGTAGAAAAAAATGTTTTTAAAAGTAAAAAAAAAAAGTTGGCCACACCCACCCAGTCACAGTACCCCCCACAAGCCACGCCCACAAAATAAGCCACGTCCACAGAACCGGTAGTTAAACACACACACACACACACACCCCGGGTCAAGGGTGTCCCTCTTTACCAATGTTAAAATCTGGTCACCTTAGGGCCTCCTGCTTGGGGGGGTGGGGGGGTTGGACTAGATGACCTACAAGGTCCCTTCCAATTCTGTTAATCTGTATAATTGTGTCATTTCACCATAGCCCATGTGAATTTCAGTGAAATCGTGCCCTTCTGGAGAGTTGTGAGTCTCCAGATTGCCCAGGTTCAGGATGCCTTTGGGCTGAGTCCCTGGGCTGATCATGGGCTCCTTTTGTCCATGTTGACAAGGGCTTCCTTGGTGCTTGTGAAGAAGCTGGCCTTAGTGACCTAACCAGTGGAATGGCTTGCCTCCAGAGGTTGGTGGGTGCTCCATCACTGGTGGTTTTCAAGAAGAGACAACAGCCATTTGTCTGAAATACTCTAAGGCAGCGGTTCTCAACCTGGGGGTCGCGACCCCTTTGGGGGTCGAACGGCCATTTCACAGGGGTTGCCAAAGCCCTCTCTCGCCCCCCCCCATGCCTTCACTCACCCTCACCCTCTGCCTCTGTTGGATTGCTGGTCGCCGGTTGCTTACCCCGCCCACTCCCAATCTATTGCCGCCTCCTGAGTCCCAGCTGATGGCTAGAGGGGAAAAAACTGTTTAAATTCTTGCTGCGGGGCTTCAAAGGGCCGCCCTACAGCTGATCAGTGTTAAAAGAAAACAAACGAGTAGACCGGTGCCTGCAAAAATAGAAAAAAACAGCCCCTTTTAGCTTCAGCATAGGTTAATTACCATAAGTTGATTTGATCAGCCTCCCGACTCTCAGCTGATTTGCTGTCAGCTGTTTTGCGGAGGGCTCTGTTGCTAGCTGCAAAGAGGTAAATTGCTGGAGCAGATTTTTTTCCCCCTAGCTATGCTGAAAAAGCGAAACTGAAAGTAAAGCAGGGTCTTTGCTGCAACGTGACAAAATGAGGCAAAGAGAGATTTCTTTTTCTTTTTCCTCACCAAAAAAGGTAGGTGCAAAACTGCAGACAATGGGAAATTTAGGGCAAAAGAGGAGGTTCAAGATTTTAAAACACAAAAGAAAAAAAGCTCTATTTAACTAGGGAATTGTAATAATTGAGATACTATTACTTGTATATTGTGTTGAAAGCAGAAATGGTTAAGTTGTGGTTTGGAGGAATATATGGGGGAAATTATTTGGTTTATTATTATTGGTAAATATAATTAATTGATTTGTAAGAAATTGGATTGCATGGAAATAATTGGAATATTCATGTTCATATTGATTAATATACAAAAAATATAATTAATAACTAATTGATTTATATTAAAATGTTGAATTTGTATTAAACAACTGTATTACATAATTACATAATTAACCAATGTGAGGATGGATATAAAAATGGATGACAATGCGAAGGGTTATAATATAGAATAGAAGGGAAAAATTGAATTTGATTAAGATTAGAAATGAAGATGAAGGGTAATATTGGTTTTTTAAAAAAATAGATGAGGAATAAATACGGCAAAAGGGACATATAGAAATTGTAAATTTAGGACTTCTGGTCATGACGTCATCGTGCCAGGAACGAGGGGAACGAGGCTCCGTCCCCCGAAGTTCCAATATTCCAGATTGGAAGCCTTTTTTAGGCGCTATCGGCCATGGAGAGGCTGATAGAGAAAAGAGGGAAATTCAAGGACCTCGGGGTGACAGGAATCATCCTGAAGGTTCAGAGGAAACCTCTTAAATCCAACCCGGAAAAAACCAGCCATTTTGGCTGGCCTGAGCGGTGACAGCCGATTAGTGAGGAAGCGAAGATCAAACAAGGAGGAATCATCGGTAAGAAACAAAAATCCTTAAAATAACGAAGGTATAAATATAAAGACATTAAGAAAATCAGGAGAGAAAAAAAGCTCCAAGATAGGCAAACTTTGCCTGGCAAGCGGCGAGAGAAAGGAGACCGGAGCAGAAACTAGAAATTCACAGTGACAGCGCAGTTTTGACAGGCGGCAGAAACGAGTGTAGCGGAAAAAACTCAACTAAAAGGAACATTGGATTACAAATACGAACATTGGATTACAAATACGAACTCAAAACAATTTTGGAAAAGGAAAGAAAGTGTGGAAAAGTGGACTTGCGATTTGGTGAGAGACAACGAAGTACAAAATACTGGATTACAAATATGGAGCTGTGACGTGGCGAGAGACAACGGAAAGTCAAATTATTGGATTATAAAACACGAACTAAATGCACCTTTAAAATAGAGACTGAGAACAACGGAGTGGCGATCGGGTGAGAAAGGACGAGAGAAAGATTTAAAAACGGCAGACGGCGAGAGCAGTGAATAGAAGAAATCTAAACGGAAGACAGACGAGAGATTGGAAAAGGGAAAGGACTTGCAATATACAAACAGAGTCAGCAGCGGAGAGAACCATAGAGAAGAGACATTGTAACAAATATTAAAGGATACATTGAATCTAAGAGACTTTTGTTTGCACTTCCTTGAAGAGGTGGACATAAAATAAACCCTCCTAAAGTTGTCAAGATTGGACTGGATTTAAAACGGAAGAAGAAAATCGTGAAGTAACACAAACACAGTGGATAAATTGATGTGTTCTATACTTTTAATAATATAATTACCTAACGATTGTTACCTACGTTATATATTTAAGAATAGATAATACCTAATTAAACTACATTTAGTCATATTTATATTTATATTACATTATATTTAATTTTGGTGATTGATATCGTTTAATAATTAGAACTATTACTCTAACATTAATTATTTATTAGTAATATTACAATATAGATTAAATAGATAGATAAATATTGCTTTTCCTCCATTTACATTGATATCCTTCTATTCTTTTTAATTGTCTACCTTTTCCCCTTATTTAATTGTGACTGTTTAAAATAGAACCATATATATATATATCTTTTGGGATAGATATTGTAATTATACATAAAATCATTGATAATCAGAGGATATTAAGTGAAAATTGTTTAGATAATATAGAATAACTAATTAATTGGAAGGATTGTTATAATCATATAGATACATATTTTATTGAATAGAAATATATTAGAGTAATGAATTGCTGAATAATTGTATTTTTCTCCCTACTCCTCAATTGATTTATACATCTCTTATATAATGATATTTAATCTTAACTTGTCAATTAGCTGAACCAACCTTCATTTTAGGTGGAACTACTACGCACATATAAAGTAAACACTATAGAACAAAGTAAGATAATAGTTAAGACTCTCTACATAGTGACATCTCTTCTTAAGTAATTTAGTGCATGAAAATTTGGGAAATAATAAAGCAGAAAATAAACATGTCAATGATACCTACACCAACAATAACTAAAACAGGGGCGAAAAAAATAACAACACACCAGATAACTACAGTATCTTCACCGGCTCAACAAAAGACAATTGATACAATGCTATCAGTAGAGAAAGGGAAAACGGATACGACAGTCAATATGCAAAACCTCCAGTCGATCCTAGCTACGATCCAAGTGGGGATGAACAGGACACAGGAAGCGATAGCAAACAACCATGAGGAAACGAGAAGGAACCATGAAGAAATGAAATTGGAAGTAGGAGAGATAAACGATAACATCAAAAAAATTAACGATAAGATTGAAAGGATCCAGCAAAATATCGCGAAAAATGAACAACGGATACAGACAATAGAAGAAAAAGTAGAACGATCAGAGAAAAAGATGGATAATATGGAACAATATCAAACAGTCTTCAATAAAGAACTCGAGGATTTGATTACCTATCTAGAGATGGAGAAGGCTTCTTTTTTCCTTCGATTTCAAAACATCCCAGAAAGCAAAGATGAAGATTTGAGAGATGGCAGGAATATTGGCGGAAGCCACACAAAAGGGGAAAGACGAGATCATCAGGGAAATCGACGAGATTTACAGAGTACACACCAATTATGCCCGGAGGAATAAACTGCCGAAGGAGATTCATATAAGGTTTGCATGTAAGACAGTGAAAGAGGAGATCTACAAACTAATGAGAGAGGTCACAATCAAATACAAAGGGAAGGAAATAATAACCCTGAAGCAAATACCGAGACGAATAAGAGAACAAAGAAAGAACTACAGCTTCCTAACATCTCAATTAAACAAACACAAAATAATGTTTCGTTGGCTAACCCCAGAAGGAATCCTAGTATCCTGGGACAACAGGAGGCACAAGATCGACTCTATAGAAAAGGCACAAGATTTCTTCAAATCTCATTTTACACCAGAAGACCAGGAAACTAGACAAAAATCAGGAAACCAAAGCCAAGAACATTACACAGAGGAGGCAGAAAAAGAACAAGAAGAAAAGAAACAAAATGAAAAGGAGAGGATGGAACGAGAAGGAGCTAGGGGGAAAACCCAAATGGTAACAAGGAACGCAAAAAAACTCGTGATATTAAACACGTAAAAAAAAAGAAGGAAAGAAAAGAAATGGGACAAGAACTGAAGTTAATCTCAATTAATATAAATGGATTAAACCTACCAATCAAAAGAACACACACATTCAAAAAATTACATAATTTAAATATGGACATTATAAACTTACAGGAGGTTCACATTAAAAACCAACACCAACAGCTATTGGAAAACAGAAAATTAGGAACCTTATTCACCTCACTATCAGACCAAAAAAAAAGAGGTATTGCAATATACATCAAAAACCATATACAGGCTAAACAAATCTACATAGACGGAGAAGGTAGGACACTGATGATTGAAATTAAGGTAGACAATAAAAATATACTCTTAATATCAATTTACGCCCTGAACGGAAATCAAAAAGAATATTTTAAAAAAATACACAACAAAATAAAAGAATTGGACTATGAACATATATGCATTATAGGAGACTATAACGCGATAGCAGACACAGAAATGGACTATAAAGGCACAAAAAAGAATAAATCCAGGAAAAAAAGAATTCCAGACACATTCAGAGATATGGCTCATGAATTTCAATTAAAAGATGCATGGAGGGAACTCAATAAATCCAAAAAACAATTTACATTTTATTCGAACCCGCATAAATCCTGGTCCAGGATCGACATGGCCTGGATGACAGCAGAGTTGAGAAACGATATAAAAGAAATAGAAATCACACCGAACACATGGGCAGACCATCACCCAATAACAGTAATATGGAAAGGTCAATATAAGCAAAAAAGATGGATGACGGACAGAGAGATCATTAAAGACAAAGAATACACAGAAATGATCAAGAAGGAAATGGACATATTTTTTCAATTAAATAAGAGAGAACACACATCAACACAAACACTCTGGAATACCGCTAAGGCATATATTAGAGGACTAACAATCTCTTACAAAACAAAGAAAAACAGAGATAAGTACCAAGAGAAAAACGAACTTTTGATAGAACTGAGGAAATATGAAGAGGATCTGCAGAAAGAACCACATAAAACAACGATTAAAGAAAAAATAAATCTCACTAATCATAAAATTAATTTAATAACAATAACAGAAACGGCGAGAAAAATTAAAATGACCAAACAAAACCAATTTGAAAATGCAAATAAAACAGGACGTTGGTTGGCTTATAAATTAAAAAAAGGAACAGAAAAAAGAATAATATATCAACTACAAGACGAACAAGGACAAATCCAACATAGAAATGAGGAAAAAAAGAGAATTGCAAAAAACTTCTATCAGAACCTATATAGGCAGGAAAAAATTCAGGTAGAAGAGATTAAGGACTACTTAAATAACACCAACATCCAAGAACTAAATGAAACCCAGAGAGAACTACTCAACAAACCAATCTCAATGTTTGAATTATTAGAAGCAAGGAAAAAACAGAAGAATAATAAGACTCCAGGGCCAGACGCCATACCATCTGAATTTTATAAAATTGGACATCACCTGATTGATAATACTCTACTACAGGTCTATAATGAAGCGCTTTTAGAGGCCGAAATCCCACATTCATGGACAGAGACAACTATTACATTAATTCCCAAAGAAGATTCGGATCCTACTCAAATAAAAAACTACAGACCCATATCACTTCTGAACGTTGATTACAAACTATTTACCTTAATAATCACACAGAGAATGAAAAATATTATAGTTGACTACATCCATCCAGACCAAAACGGATTCATCCCCAAAAGACAAATCAAGAACAACACAAGAACAATAATTAATACGCTCGAGTACTATGAACAAAAATCAGATGAACAAATGGTTTTACTGTTTCTCGATGCACAGAAGGCATTTGACAATCTTAATTGGACATTCTTAATGATACAGTTAGAAAGAATGAGAGTGGGTGACCATTTTCTAAACATGATTAAGTCAATATATAATGAACAATCGGCAAGGATATGGATAAATGGAGAAATAACCGACCAACTTTCAATATCCAAGGGGGTAAGACAAGGTTGCCCCCTATCCCCCCTACTATTCATATTAGTATTGGAAATATTATTAAATGAAATCAGGAAAGACACAGGAATAAAAGGATTAAAGGTCAAGAATCAAGAATATAAGTTACAGGCATTTGCCGATGACGTCGTATTTATTCTAGAACGACCAAAACAATCAGGAATCAAATTACTACAAACAATTGAGCGATATGGAAAGGTAGCAGGATTGAAAATCAACAAACAAAAAACGAAAATACTAACGAAAAATCTGACGAAAACCCAAGAGAAAGAATTGGAAGACGCATTAGGAATCCAAACAACAAACAAAATAAAATACTTAGGAATCTGGCTTTCTAACAAAGTTACCACACTGAAAGAAATTGTAAATTTAATTGAAATGACTAAACACTGTTTAAATTTGTGAACCGGCCAAATACTCTGTTCAAAGAAAATACATTGTATGTTTGTATGGGTGCTTCTAATTATTGCTATTTATTCATATTTTGTTCTCTTTTATTCTTTAAAGTTTAACAATTCATTCTTTATCTTAGTATCTTTATATGTGTTTGGGGTTGGTTTTCTTCCCTTTCATCTTTTTTATTGTACAGCAATCTTTCTCCTCAAACCTACCACCTCTTTTCTTTCCTTCTTACTTTCTCTTCCCCCCCTCTTCTTCTCCTCCCTACTTCCTCTTCCTTTCTCCTTCTCCTCTCTTACCTTCACTCCTACTCTAATTTCCCTTCCCTTCCTTCATCCCTCTCTATTGCTGTATCCTTTTGTGCACATGGACTACTCAGAGGGCTGAAAAAGTTATTTTTGACTGGTTCTCGCACTTTTGACCAGTCCTCGAACTTACGACTGTCCTCACATTTTATGTTTTTGCCCTATCTTGTCACCATGGTGAAGAGAAGCAGTTGTGCAATGAGTGACATGGTTGTTAAGAATGCTGCACTGGCATAAATGTGAGGATGGTCATAAGTGTGAGGACCAATCAAAAGTGCGAGGACCTGTCAGAAATGACTTTTTTCAGTCCTCTGAGTAGTCCCTATACACATAGCCCTGGCCACCCGGTCACATGACCAGCTAGCCACGCCCACCCAGTCACATGACCTCCAAGCCACACCCACAAAATAAGCCACGCCCACAGAACCGGTAGTAAAAACTTATAGTTATGAAGTAGCAACGAAAATAATTTTGTGTTTGGGGGTTACCACAACATGAGGAACTGTATTAAAGGGTTGCGGCATTAGGAAGGTTGAGAACCACTGCTCTAAGGTATCCTTCTTGAGCAGGGGTTAGACTAGAGGACCTCAAAGATCCCTTCCAGTTCTGTTATCTGTTCTGTTACCTGATCAAGAGCTGCAACTCACAATAACAATAACTTAGGATGGTTCTAATCTTTGCTGAGCAGGATATGCTCAGTCCCTGAGAAAACAGGTCAGGATGAGCCCCGCTTTTCTCTTTGTTCTGGTGCTGCAGGCAGCTGTTATGCTGAGACTTCGTCTTTTGACATGGGATGTCAAGGACACCCTGCTTCGGCTCCGGGTTCCTGTGGGGCAGAGTTACTCCGCCGAGGCCCAGGCCTTTGGCCTCCAGGTACCTGCTGAGGCGCTCAACCACTTCTTTTCCCAAGCTCACGCATCCCATAGCCAGCGTTTCCCCAACTACGGCTTCAGCCAAGGCCTCAGCTCCAAGCAGTGGTGGCTTGGAGTTGTCTTGGAGACCTTCCAGCTTGCCGGATTTCATGACAGTGGGGTTCTCTGGCCCGTTGCCGAAAAACTCTACCGGGATTATAGCAGCCCAAAGAACTGGGAACTGGTCCCAGGTGCCATTGAGATGCTCCAGTGGTGCCAGCAACAGGGTATCCCCACGGCAGTGGTTTCCAACTCTGACCGAAGGGTGCAAGAGATTCTGAGCCGGTGTAACCTCCTGCAATATTTTCAGTTTGTCTTAACCTCGGAAGAAGTGGGGTTTGCCAAGCCAGACCGGCGGATTTTTCTGGAAGCCCTCCGCAGGGCCAAGGTGGAGCCTCGGCTGGCTGCTCACGTGGGGGACCATTACGTGAATGACTACTTGGCTGCAAGGAAGGCTGGACTGCACAGCTTCCTGTTTAAAATGGCCGGAGGGCCAGTTGAGAGCAACATGGAGGTGCCAGAAAACCACCTTCTATCTTCGCTTTTCGATCTGCGGGCTCGGATAGAGAAAGGCTAAAAGTCAACGACTGGATTTCGGCAGCTGTTTCTAATAGAGGAAATTGCAATTTTAACAAATCTTAACCCATAGTAAGTCCAATAAACCTTATATCCCTGCTTATAAGAGTCTGCAGCATCCCTGTCCCAGGTTTCTTGTATTAGAACAACAGAGTTCGAATTAGAGGCCGATACAAAATTTCTTTGGGGAGCTGAGGGGATTCTAACCACTTGGTTGCTGCCAATAGGAAAAGAAATGTAATAGGCATAATGGAGTGGGGGAAAAATATTACTTTGGAGCAGGGGTGAAATCTACTTACCTTCCCTATGGGTTCGGAAGTGCATGCTTTTTCCCGGTGTGCGCACGTCACATGCGATTTTGAACCCTCTGCACATTCACAGGGGGTCAAAAACAGGGAGTAAAACCAGGAAGTAACAGGGAGGTTAAAACCAGGAAGTAACGACATCTGAGCGGGTGAGAGGAACTTCAGACTGCCACTGCTACCGGTTCACTGAACCATGTGCCACCGCCACTATCGGTTCGCCCGAACCTGTGCGAACCGGTAGCATTTCACCCCTGCTTTGGAGTATTACAGAACAGCTTGCTTATTTTGGGCGAATTTACAGACTGAACATGCAGTTGTGGTTGATTTGTGAAAGATTCCTTGATGTTTCTTTAGATGGGATCCCCAAGGTGCTTTTTCAAAAGGCAACTGGACCTTGAAAGGAAAAGGAAATGCAAAGTCCAGTTGCCTTTTGAAAAAGCCCTCTTGGGACAGCTATGACCTGGATGACTGAAAATGTCTATAGCAGTGATGGCTAACCTTTTTGCCATCGTGTGCCATAAGTGGGGGAAAGGGGTGTCACATGCATGCGTGCCCACATCCATAATTCTATATGCCCCACCCCTGTGCAAGTATGCGCGACCTCCCTCCCTCCTGCTCCTGGCACGCGATGGCACGTTTCTCTCTCTCCCCCAGGCTCCAGAGCCTTTCTAGGAGCTTGGGGAGGTTGAAAACGGCCTTGTTCTGTCCCCGTCTCACATACGCACACCAGCAGTCGACCAAGAGTTAAAATAAACCAGCAGACAAGAATTTCCTTTGATAACAGAATTGGCAGCAACCCAGTGGCTGCTTGCCAACAGTCTTTACTTACAAAGGGAGGTTTATCTCCTCCGACCGAAACATCAAAGTAACTCCACAAAAGCCAAAGAATAGTCAAGTCCAGTCCAAGAATCAATCCAAGCAGAGCATATAACAAAGTTCCAGAAATGCAGAATGACTTGCTAGTTTTCCGTTTTGTCCGTCACAAAGCCTGAATGGCTACCACACCCCCTTTTATCCCCAGTGATTCAGCTTAATCAGCTTAATCTCTGGCACGCCTCCTTCTCTGCTGCGCGCGCTTGTCTTTCCGACGCTGTCGGGGATCCAGCCAAGACTTATCTCTGTCGCTGTCTAACTGCGGCTGCTCGGAAGTGCCTAGCTCCTGGCTTATCTCTTCTCCTTCGGAAGACACCTGAGGCATTGCCAGAGAGGAGGGTCCTGGAGAGGGAGGCCTTGCCAACTCCTCTCCTTCACTTTCGGAGTCTTCTCCCTCTGATAAGACGGGCTCGGGGGTCGGAATCACAACAGGCCTTCCCCACCCCCCCCGTAGGTCCTCCAGAGGCTGGAAACGGCCCATTTGCCAACTTCCAGTGGGACTGGAAGGTCCATTTTTTGCTCTCCCCAGCCTCCAGAGCCTTTCTAGGAGCCTGGGGAGGGCAAAAACTACCTCCCCCCACCCCCCGGAGTCCCTCTGGAGGCAGGAAACAGCCTGTTTCCCTACTTCCAGTGGGCCCAGAAGGCCCGAAAATCAACTGGCCGGTGCGCACATGTGCACTGGAGCTGAGCTCGTGTGCCCACCAATATGGCTACACGTACCACCTATGGCACGTGTGCCATAGGTTCACCATCACGGGTCTATAGACTTTATGTGGAATCTTTCTATCCCAGCTCAATCCCAGCCACGGCCAGGACAGGGTCGATGGGGGCAGCAAAGGTTTCCTGGTGCCCATGGAGAACAGCATAGGACTCGGGCTGATAAAGCTCATCCAGGTCAACCAATACCCCAAACACTGCAGGTCACTTCAACAGCTTCATGTCAGCTGCTGATCATTGTGCGAGGACTTTGGGATCACAGCAGGAAAAGATCCAGAAGGAGAGATTGTAGCCCAAGGGGGCTTCAGGGCCAGCCCTGTTTTAACACTGCAACGAGTCTAGGAGATGAGTCTAGTTTGTGCGTGCAGATCTTGCATTCACTCCAGGATCCCTGCACAGGAGGATTCCTCAGCCAGGGCATTGGGCCAGTGATCGAAGCAAGCAGAGTCATCTGGGTCTGTCCTTCAGGCCATCTTGGGGCTGAAAGTCAACATTCTCTTGTCGATGAAAAGGACCAAGAAGGAGCCAACTCTTTTCTCAACAATGTGTATGTAAGCAGTAAAATGGCCAGTGGGAAAATCCCAGGCAGAGTCAGGGAGGTAAGGTTTAGAAGTTTATTTAATTTGTATACTGCCCTCCTCCCGAAGGACTCGGGGCGGTGAACAGCCATAAATAAAAAACATATAAATACAACATTTAAGAACCCACTAAAAACCAATTAAATCATTTGGCCATAAAAACATTAAAACCCCAATAATTTAAAACAAATTTAAAATTTATAATATTATTAAAAAGGGGGGGAATCAGGCCAGGCCTGCCTGGCGAAATAAAAAAGTCTTAAGAGCACGGCGAAAGGTGCGCAGATCTGGGATCCTCCGAATCTCCGGGGGGAGCTCGTTCCAGATAGTAGGTGCCCCCACAGAGAAGGCTCTCCCCCTGGGGGCCGCCAGTCGACATTGTTTGGCTGATGGCACCGGGAGGAGGCCCTCTCTATGAGAGCGTACCGGCCGGTGGGAGGCCACTGGTGGCAGTAGGCGGTCTCGTAAATAACCCGGTCCTAAGCCATGGAGCGCTTTAAAGGTAGTAACCAAAACCTTGAAGCGCACCCGGAAGACCACCGGGAGCCAGTGCAGCTCGCGCAGGAGAGGTGCCATACGGGAGCGCCATGTCGCTTTACAAAGATGACCAGAGGTCTGGAAGTTAAATTGCATGATGAACCACTAAGGGAACCAGGTACGTTTAGCCTAACAAAGAGAAGGCTTAGAGACATGATAGCCATCTTCCAATATTTAAAAAGCTGCCACAGGGAAGAGGAAGTGGCTTTATTTTCTGCAGCATTCTGAACAACAAGAAGCGATGGATGGAAGCTCATTGGAGAGAGATCCAACCTGGAAATAAAGAAATCTTGACAGAACAATTTTATCAGTGGAACAGCTTGCCTCCCATTGCTGGAGGTTTTCAAGAAAAAATTGGACAACCATTTGTCCAGGGTAGTATGAGATTCTTACCTTGGGCAAGGAATCTGACTAGAAGACCTTCAAGGTCCCTTCCAGCCCAAGGGATCTCTGATTTAACCCAGGGTCTGCAAGCCATGAGCCTGATCGAGGCATTGAGTAACCTGCAACTCCATCGCCCCACAGCTCTGCTCTCCCTTGTGCAACCAGGCAGCTGGGTGTAAATGAACTGTGTGCTGACCCCGGGGCTGTGCCTGGTGGGGAGAGCACCACTTGCAAGTCTACCCATTCAGTAGCACCCAGTAGGATGGAGAAGGACATCCGCTGGGCCCAAAAGTTGATTGAGACCCACACTGGGATTACTTCTCACTGAGAAATTCCACTTTAGTCCAGTCTAAAACTGAAAGGGAGAGTGGATCTGGGGCAAGACTCCCGACTGGTTCTCACAGGGTTACAGGTCAGCCATAGTAGCTGAGTGTGGATGGAGCTACAGCCACTCACTGTCCCACTCACCTGAAGTGCAGCCAAGAACAGCCAAAGTCCAGAGCCATCGTGCGGGTGGACTTAACTCCTTTGTTTTGTGGGGCTGCAGAATCCCCTCATCTTCCTCAGTTTGTGCGACACACAATCGGGAGCAGCACTGAGTCTCGAGGGCACAGCCTGGCACCCTCATGGGGCAACTTTTCTGGCTGGGGTTTGTCTGCAACACTCATTGTCCCCCACAAGATGGCACTGTCAGGGAAGGATGACATTTCCATTGGTGAGGAAGTGCTCCACCCCCCACCTGTTCTATCAGGGCAGCCTGGTCTACCTGAATATACAGGAGGTCGCTTTTGCGTTTTTGTGTTGAATTTATATTTACATTTATTTCTTTGTCAGTAAATATAAATTCAAAATTTGTGAGGAAGGTTCCCTGATGGCTGGGGTGGGGTGGTAGCTAGGACTGGGGACACCTTGGGCTCGGGTGAAATCCAGCAGGTTCTGGAGAACCGGTAGCGGAAATTTCGAGTAGTTCGGAGAACCGGCAAATGCCATCTCTGGCTGGCCCCAGAGTGGGGTGGGAATGGAGACTTTGCAGTATCCTTTCCCTGGAGCGGGGTGGGAATGGAGACTTTGCAGTAATCTTCCCCTGCCACGCCCACCAAGCCACACCCACAGAACCAGTAGTAAAAAAATTGGATTTCACCACTGCTTGGGCTGCTTGCTTTTCTCAGCCCACTTGACCTCCTAGGGTGCATTCGGAGGGGGACTTTGGCAAGGTGGGGTGGAAGGAAGACAACCACAGGCCTCCAGCCTCAAACCACGTTCCTCCATCTGGTATTTATTTATTTATTTATTTATTTAATTCAATTTATAAACCGCCCTTCTCCTACTGGACTCAGGGCGGTGTACAGCCAGAAATAAAAAACAGTCAATACAAAATTTAAAATTTAAAAGAATTATAAATTTTGGCCGTAAATTTAAAAACTTCATAACTAAAATCCAATTGGACAATTTAAAAATCTAAAATCTTAAACAATCTTAAAAAATCTTTAAAAGGGGGGGGGGGTTATGCCAGCCCTGCTTGTTGGAAGAGAAAAGTTTTTAGGGCACGGCGAAAAACCCGGAGATCTGATATCCTGCGTACCTCCAGGGGCAGGTCGTTCCAGAGGGTGGGTGCTGCCACGAAGAAGGCCCTCCCCCTGGGAGTCGCCAGCCGACATTGCCTGGCTGACGGCACCCTGAGGAGTCCCTCTCTGTGGGAGCGTACTGGCCGGTGGGAGGCTATTGGCGGCAGAAGGCGGTCCCGTAAGTACCCAGGTCCGATGCCATGGAGCGCTTTAAAGGTGGTCACCGACACCTTGAAGCGCACCCGGAAGTCCACTGGGAGCCAATGCAGCTCACGCAGGAGAGGTGTCACATGGGAGCGCCCTGTCGCTCCCATAATCCCCCGCGCGGCCGCATTCTGCACCAGTTGGAGCCTCCGGGTGAACCTCAAGGGGAGCCCCATGTAGAGAGCATTACAGTAGTCCAGGCGGGAAGTGACGAGTGCCTGAGTGACCGTGCTTATGGAGTCCCGATCTAGAAAGGGACACAACTGGCAGATCAGGCAAACCTGATGAAAAGCCCCCCTGGCCACGGCCGTCATATGCTCTTCTAAAGACAGCCGTGCATCCAGGAGGACACCCAAGTTGCGAGCCCTCTCTGTGGGGGCCAATAACTCACCCCCAATAGCCAGTGATGGCACCAGCTGGCTATATCGGGACGCCGGCAGCCACAGTCACTCGGTCTTGGAAGGGTTGAGTCGGAGCCTGTTATTCCCCATCCAGATAGGGGTTGGTATAAACCCCTATCTACCTCTAATCTCTGCTCTCAGTAGGGGTTAGGTATCCACCCACATACCACAAGGGTGGTCATCAGCGGCAGTAATTATGGTCACCAGGTAGGCTGCAGGGCATCTACTTTCTGCACTGGCTCCTTCCAGTGCACCTCCTGGGTCTGGGCTGCTCTGGACAACCACTCTTCCTCAGTGTCCATACATACCTAACAAAGTTCAGATGCCAAATGAGGCCCTTCCAATATTTGCTGGCAGCTGTCTCCACCTTGAAAAGCCCTGTGGCTTGCAGTGCCGTCCATTGCACTTTGCAAAAATTTGCAATCATATGGAACGACGGACGTTCTGCCAGGCATGAAGCTTCTCAAAGGGATTTTATGCACCAAATGCCACAAGATCTACATTCTTGGTTCTCTCTGATCAGGGGCTACTGAGAGGAAATCAGCTCTGCAGCTAGCCCCCATTTTAAAAGAGTGGATGTGGCACCCTTCATCTCCCCCATTCTGCCTTTGCATCCAGAACAATAACTGGGGATGATTGTTGTGGATGCAACAATAGAAGAAATGCTCTCCACGTCAGAACTCCACCAACCATCAGGCTGCTCTCAAAAGCCAGGAGGGGACTAAGGCATGTGCTGAGAGGGGTCGCCCTCCTCCTACTCGGAGATGCCTCTTCTTTTAGCCCCACATCTGCGCTTTGCACAATTGCAGGCTGAAGTTCAATTAATATTGAGTGGAAATGACAGCTCCAGAAACAGGCTTTAGAGCTACTCCAGAGCCAGCTACTGGATTAGGTTCTGGAATTTTTTGGGGGGTCAGGGTGCCAAGGATCCCAAGACGATTATTAACACAAGATGCTGTTTATTTTCTGGCAGGACTTCGGCCACAAATTTAGCCATGGAAGCACTTTGCCCTTGAGGTTTTTCACTGTGGCCTTCTGGTTCTGAAAATAAAGAGGGAAATGTGTGTGTGTGTGTGTTTGTGTGTGTGTGTGTTGCAAAGCACATTTGACACCGGCTTCCCCCCAACCAGGCCCGGGATTCCGGCAGTTGCATTCCAGGAAGGAGCTTTTGCAGGAAGGGGTTGAAAGCCAATTTGCTCAGAATTACTTCAGGGTGGCAGTGGGAAGTTGGCAGGGCAAGGCAAGAGAAGGATTTATGTGGATTGAAGTGGCTCTGGCCATGTGCAGACTAAGCACATGGCCAGCGCCGCTTAAATCCACATGAATTCTTCCGTTCGCCACTATCCTGTCAGAGCTGAAGAAGCTTCTTGGATGAGAAGCGAAATGACTTCAAAAGAAAAAAAACAAGGAAGTCCAGTTGCCTCCTGAAAAAGCACCTTTGGGACTTCTCGAAGGCTTGGCAAGCCCTGCTGGCGGCAGAGTGGGGAGCGCAGCAAGATGCCTCTGTGCCCGCCGACTTAGCTCTTTGGTGCAGGTTGCTGGGTCTGCCTATTCAGCGTCTTTCTCGGGTGGGGGGTGTCCTGCTTGCCCCAAGCAGGGGCAAGGAGGCGGCGGGGGTTGGGGGGGTTAGGCGGATCTGGCTACACTGATACGCGTTGCATTGAGCTAACCGCACCGCTTTGCTCACTAGGCAGGGCGCGTGGGAGAGCCGCCGGTGCAGAAAGCAGCCGCCTTGACCTCCGTTGCCTGGGTTTCCTTCCAAGCGGGGCGGCCTCTGTCCTGGGAAGGGGTGCAGAGCTGCGGAAGGGAATCGATGTCTGTGCCCAGCCTTGGTGTGAAGAGCTGAAGCTGCAGGGAAGCTCCCCTGGAGAATTGTCTGGGCTGTTCTGACCTAGAGATGCTTGTTGGGTCCTTTGCATTTAATCTTTCATCTTTCAGAGAGCTGAAGAAGCTTCTTGGATGAGAAGCAAAATGGCTTCAAAGAAAAGCCAGCCGGTTGCCTCTTGAAAAAAAGCACCTTTGGGACAAATGGCAACCATAGAGGCAATTCAGGAGCAAATATAATTGTTTCATGTTTCATTTCTAACATTTCCCATGTTGCCAGAAGCAAATACTATTAGAGTCAGTAATTACTGCGTTTGTGAATAAAATCCTGTATGGCATGTGTCTGAGATACCATACCATAGGAGCATCGCTAAAAATTCAGATCCTAAAAGAATACACAAAAGAAAACTACCAAAATAGGATACCAATTGGCCCCGGAGCCTGAGTGAAGGTAGCATCAGGCAGTCAATCTCAATTCTGGTGAAGAAATTTCCCACGTGGAAGTGGTCTGCTCAGATGGCCAGACCTACCCAACTCCTGCTCATGAATAAGCATATAGAAGAAGAACAACAGGGAGATTCACCTGAGTCCAGGTTGTGCTTCAGACTTCTTGGTTTCAGAAAGGGGAGAACTTAAGAGCTGTAAGCAGGCCGAGCACCTTCCTGAACAGAGCAGATAGCAGTGGCCAGGTGTGATATGATCACCAGTAGACACGGCAAACATTGTTTAGCAGATGTCTAGAGATTCTCAGTCATCCAGATCATGGTTGTCCCAAAGATGTTTTTTTCAGGAAGCAACTGGACTTTTTTCTTTCTTTCTTTCTTTCTTTTCTTTTTTTTTCTTCTTTCTTTTTTCACTTCTCATCCAAGAAGCTTCTTCAGCTCTGACTGGATGGTGGGGAAGGGAAGAATTTATATTCCTTGCAGACAGCTGGTCCTTTGCATCCTTTTAGAGGGTCGTTGAAGTGCCTAGAGGTTTATCTGTGTCCTCAGGGTCACCTGAGTGGAGCTCCTGGTTCCTGTAGTCTGCAATTTTTCCTCTGGGAATCGATTCCTACTCCCACACCATTCCAAGGGTCTTCATCCCAAATTGTGTAGCTAAACAGATAACCCTTCAAGTGCTTCAACAACCCTCTAAAAGGATGCAAATGACCAGCTGTCTGCAAAGAGTATAAATCTTTCCATCTCCCACCATCCAGTCAGAGCCGAAGAAGCTTCTTGGATGAGATGCAAAACGTCTTCAAATGAAAAAACAAGGAAGTCCAACTGCCTCCTGAAAAAACACCTTTGGGACATTGTCTAGCAAATGCATTTTGTGATGGCTGAACGTTCCCCTTTTTCCAAAGCACCCCTCAGAGCAGGTGGACAAGTGTTGATTAAGGCTCCAGACACCAGGGCATTAATTGATTTCTGTAAGAACTGTGTTGGGGCCAGTCCGCAGAAGGAAGCCATGTCTTTCTTTCAGCAACCTGGTGTGTTTAACTTTGGCCTGAAAAGGTAAAAGAGAATCATTGTAGTGCGCTATTCCTTTAATAGAATTATAAGCAACTGGCACTTCAGAAGCCAATTGGAGGCCCTACTATTCAAATCACTTAAGAACAAAGCAGACGTGCATAACATCTGAGCTGAGCCGAGCATCGGAGTATTCAGGAATCCAGAATTGGCTAGGCTGCAAAATTCAGACCTACCAAACGGTGCCCATGGTCCTGCTTTTAGCTGCATCCACAGGCCTGGAAAAGGTCCCTTTTGATCCTTTACTCCAGGGGCGGAGTCCTCACACGCAGCAGCAGAGAGTTGAGCAGTCCAATTTCGCAGGGGCTCCCCCGTTGCCCGCTTTCTTGTTCACTTTGGGCAGGAGGAGGACAAAAGACATGGCCAGAGCACAGTGGTAGAAGCTATGCACGTAGGTGTAATCCCAGTCCTAGGAGAAGGCAGAATTGGTCACATCAGCATCAACAAAGCCACAGCTGGAGGCTGCATCTTATTCGCCGTATTCTGGATCTCTACTGCATTTGTGGAATGAAAGAAAAAAACTTCATCCAGCTGCCCAAAATCCATATGCAGAAAACATTTAAGTAGTGATGGGATTCAAATCATTTAATAACTGGTTCCCTGTCCAGCTGGGTAGCCGTGGCTGGGTGGTCATGTGACTGGGTGGTCATGGCCAATTCAACGTCAAGGGGCACTTCATCTCATCTGGCCTCTCCTTGCCACGCCCAGCCATGCCTTGCCCCTCCCCTCTCAGCCACTCCTTGTCACACCCGGCTGCTCGCCTCACTAGAGCGAGTAGTTTTCAAATAAAAAGAATGCTCGCCTTGTGCAAATAAATAACAAACATCTTGACTTCAGGTTTGATGCATCTTGCAAAGTATTACTGCTCCTTCTAGTCTCCTTTCCTATTAACGGGTCCATCTCAGACTGTAATTTGCTATAACCTCTCTTGTCTTTTGCATCATTCTGAAATGCTCTCTGTGGTGTTTGCAGCTTTACAAGTTTGTTTCCTCCAACCCTGTTTTGCATGCAATTCTTAAAAGTAATTTTGACATTCCTTCTTCCTTTTTAAACCAAGTAGTGGTTAAGGTGCTGGCCTAGAAACCAAATGGCTCTTTGCTTGCTCTGAGTTAACAGAATATTAACAGATGGACAGAACTGGAAGGGACCTTGTAGGTCATCTAGTCTGCCCCCCCCAGGCCAAGCAGGAGACCCTACACCTGTGATGGCGAACCTATGGCACGGGTGCCACAGGTGGCACTCGGAGCCATATCTGAGGGCACACGAGCGTTGCCCTAGGTCAGCTCCAGCACACATGTGCCTGCCGGCCAGCAGATTTTTGGGCCTTCCGGACCCACCGGAAGTTGGGAAATGGGCCTCCAGGGGGGTTGAGGAAGGCTGTTTTTGCCCTCCCCAGGCACCTAGAAAGCCTCTGGAGCCTGGGGAGAGTAAAAAACGGGCCCACTGTGCCATCATGTACCAAAAGCAGAGGGAGCACGGGGGGAGCACACGCATGTGCGCGGGAGGGTAGGGCACGGGTGGGCATTGAATTATGGGTGTGGGCACACACATGCACGATCCCCCTGCTCTCCCCCCGCTTTTGGCACGCAACAGCAAAAAAGTTAGCCATCACTGCCCTACACCATTTCTGACAGATGGCAGCCCAGTCTCTTCTTGAAAGCCTCCAGTGATGAAGCTCCCACAACTTCTGAAGGCAACTTCTGTAACTGGTTGATTGTTCTCCCTGTCAGGAAATGTCTCCTTGTTGTTTTTCTCTTTTGCATTTTGATCAGACAACCTTACCTACCTCAAAGAAAAACCTCAGCATCAAAGCCAGGGCTCCAAAGCAGAAGCCGGGCCCGACCTGCTGCGTGTAGACGCTCTTATCTGGATACAGCCCTTTCTTCTCCTTCATCTTTTGCAGCTGGGGAGAAGAGAGATTAGAGAGATTGAACTTCCTCCAATCACCACGGTTTAATTTTAAACTCTAGTGACGCAGGAAGAATCCCATCACACAGTTGTGCTTGTAGTGACATATTTTGTAATCTTCCAAATCCTATTAGAATATAGTGTTACGCTTGTCTAGCTGAAATGAGTTCAGTGGGTTTGCCAGGTTAGGATCTTTTCTTACCTGCAAAGAAAGTTCAGTTCCCATTCTATTTTGCTAGGGATGGGATGGGATGGGATGGGGGTGGGACCTAATTTATCTCTTAATTTATGAAGTCCTCAAGTTGGAGAGGGGCCCCCAAGGCCACACTGCTCTTTGCAGGCCTCCCACTGAAACATCCTGGACATCACTGGTTCCCACTTGAAGACATTCGAAGAAGGAATTATACTTCCAGACTCAAATTGCCCTTTTTGTTAGAAATTCCTCCCACCTCTCCCAACATAATCTGCTTCCTATCATCTAAATCCATTATTCTGGAAAAGACATTGATGGAAAAGACCTTCCTCACTAACAGCATTTTTTCAGATAATTGTAGAATACCATAATTCCCACCCACCCACCCAAGTCTCTTTTCTAAAGGTGAAACATCTCCAGGACTTCATTTTCTCTTCACCATTCCTCTGATTATCATACTTTTCTTGGTCTCATCAAGATCATTTTGAAATTTATTCCAGTTCTTCTGTGCCCTTTTCCCCCCACTAACAATGGGATATATTCATATTTTGCTGAAAGGCATTTTCCTTGTATTGTTGAAGTGAATGTTTTTGCTTCTAGTTTGACCGTTATGGAATTCCTCAGCGGACACCTGCAAAAGCTGCAATCCACGCATGAAGCAACAGTAGGACACTGTTGTAAGAGAACGGCAGTTGGCAGTGATTGGGAGTATCCTGTCCACTGTTATCAGGAAACTAATCCCTCCCTGAAATTGGCATGGTTTTATTCTTAAATTTTATTCTGAAGTTCTTCTCAGATTTCAGTTGAAGTGACTCTTAGGTGCCAGCCCTTTTGTACTGTGACAAAGATGTGGCCTTACCCATTTGACTGTTATGACGAGAACTGCTGTGCCGATCGGTCCGGAGTAGACACCGTATCCCCATCGGTCGTGGTAGATCCTGACAGCTATGGTAAGCACTCCAAACATCACCAAAGTTGATCGTTTGGGTTCATCAAACTCTGCCAGAGCTAATAAAATGATAAGAATTGAAGTACAACCTCATTTAAAATTCCAACTCTTACCAGAACACTTTTAAAGGTTCCTTGGAACAGCACCCTAGTTCACCTGATGTAAAAAAAAAAAACAGGGTTAGATCTTGGTTGCTGTTTCAGTGGAGCCAGCCGGAGAAAGGGAGGCCAAAGAGGAAAACCATGATGTGCTCTATGGTTTTAATCCTTGAGGGGCTGCCACAGAGTGGAGGGGGTCAAGCTATTCTCCAAAGCACCTGAAGACAAAGAACAATGGATGGAAACTGCTCAAGGAGAGATTCCACCTGGAAATAAGGAGACATTTTCTGACCGTGAGAACAATCAATCCATGAAACAGAAGTTGCCTTCAGAAGTTGTGGGAGCTTCATCACTGGAGGCTTTCATCAAGAAGAGACTGGGCTGCCATCTGTCAGAAATGGTGTAGGGTCTCCTGCTTGGGTGGCAGGGGGGTTGGACTAGATGACCTACAAGGTCCCTTCCAACTTTCTTAATCTGTTAAATCTGTTTGGGTAGACATATTATCACTCCCAAAGCCCTACACGGCACAGAGCTGGGACAGCAATTTATGGCCCATGGGCTGCATCTGAAACACCACCAAAATTACCCAATCCCTCGTCCCACAGGCCTGCCTCTTGAGACTTCAGAGCACAACTTTCCAAATGGAAGGACTCCTCCCCAGAGTCCTCCCAAGTATCAGTGTAAATATTTGTCACAAGTGGGGTGTCAGCACTCCAAGTTATATTCGCTCCAGTGCTGACATGAAGACAAGAAGTAGCAGTTTGGACTTCCGGTGGGATCGCGACATCGCCGGACGCTTCTTTTTGAAGCGCCAACCCGTAGAACCGCAAGAACAGCGACTATCAGCTGTCTTGCGGTTTGGAAACTTTCCTCCTGGTAAGAGGGGGGAAAGTGAGTAGACGGGTGGGGTAGAGCTCCCTGAGAGTGCCAGATTTTACCCATAATCTGGCGCTCGAAGATGAGAGCTCCCCGTTAATCCTGTCAGTACTCCGGACCCTGGATGTCTCTGCTTTGCAGAGCTAGATGTCGTGACCATCCCAGTAACCAACTTTAAACAAATACTTTTTGAATCAAACTGGCGGAGCATAAGCAGCATGAATAAAACAGCAAGTATTTTCTTTTTTTTTAACTCCAAAGATTTACCTTCTTTAAAAGATTTTCCTTAAGCTGAAAGTGAAAGCGAGATGGCGTTTGAGTTTCAACGGGGTGTGAAGAAGTGAAAGTTAAAAGTAATTATTGACAAGCCCCTGTTTGAAACGTAAAACTCTTTTTTGAAAAGTGGATGAAACAAGAAAGGAAGTAATAATAATAATTGAAGCAGTAATATAAATTACAAATTGCAAAGGGTCTTTTTTTTCTTTTTGATACTTTTTTTTTCTTTCCTGTCCTTTTGGAAGGGAAGGAAGAAGGGGGGCAAGATGGCTGGTCTTTTTGAAAGCAAAGAAAGCAAAGAAGGGTTAATTAACCCTCAGATATGGTCTGATTTTGAGGAAGCTTGGAGCTCAATTACCTCTACTTTATTGGAAAAAATTGATACTATATTTCAAGCTTCTCAAGCTGGAAACAATGAAATACATGGAAATACTGAGTTGCAATCTAGCAGTGGGGGATTGAATGAAGAGCTGGGAGATGGAAAAGAACAACAACAGCCTATAGTAGGTTTTTTTGGGGAGAGAAAGATGGATGCTGTGCAGAATAAGGAGCAAGAAATTTTGGAAGCTGATGAGACTTTGGCTACACGAATCTTTTCTTATAAAATCCAACCTGCATTTAAAGAGCTGTTTCCAGAAGAAGTTATATTTCTGCAAAAATTTTATAATATGCAATCCCAAAAAATGCAAAATTTTACTGGAGTTAAAAAAGGCAGAGGGATCAAAGTTAAGAAAAAAGTTCGTAAAAAGGAAAAGAAGAAAGACTGGAGACATGGAAAATAACCCTGCTTGATGAGATGATGGTCCTTAAAAAGTATTGTTTAAGTGTTTAAAGATTTTGAACTTTTGGAAGAAAACAGCCAGCAGCTTAATGCCAGTTAACTAAGCGATGAGCGACGATGAGGAGGTAACCTACAGCTGTATTGGAATATTTTGAGAAGAATAAACAGATCACAGCAATGCTGGTGTGTTGGGCTGTGAAATATGCCTTGACTTGAATGATTTGGAATATTTTATTAAGGACTGTAATAAATTTGGACTTAATTGCAATCGCAGAAGTTTTATTGAATATAGTAAATTGGAGTTTCCTGTTTGATGGTAATAAATATAAGGCAAAAGGACTATGGGCCTAGGGCAATTGCAGTTGATCTGGTGGTTTCCCTAATACGTTTGATGAATTTATTAATCTAATTTTTGACTGGATTTGATGGATACTATTTGAAATACAATTACAAAGTCACTCGGGGTTTTTTTTTTATATAAAGAAGCAATTTTTATTTAGGTGGGTAGACACAAATGAAGACATTCTATATGCTGTTGGAAGATGTGAAGATAAGAAGATTAGCAACTGGTTTAATCTAGTATGAAGAATTTAAATGTTTGATATAGCTATTAAATGATGTTTTTAGTTGATTTGTTAATATGTATTGATAAATTAATAAGAGGTTTGATTATTATTTTTTTAGTTAGAAAATTTTTTTTTATTAAGTGTTTTAATTATAATTGGATCTTGATGGTTTAAAAGTGGAGGACGGAAGAGTTTATATAGTATTTTATTTTAAATTTGGGGTTTTTGAATGAGGTTTTTTTTTTGTTTTTTGTTTGTTTTAAATGAAAGAAGTTATAAAATATCTTGTTAAATTGTATAGACCTAATAATTTGTTAAGTATCTATTAGCTAAATTGAGTAATGATAGGTTTGATTAGGTAATACTTAATTGTTTTATTAACTGCTGTAATTATAAATGGATACTAATTTTGTTGAATTAGATGGAATAAGAAGAAAGAACACTTGCTTTCCTTTTATCTATTTATTTAATGATTATGATAAGTGAGAAATGGAGTTGAATTTAGGGAATTTGAGCTGTATTTTATATTTTGTATTTGCTCTGGGAAGTTGGGGGGGTGGTTGGGGAGGGGGGAGAAAATGTATGTAAAACTTTTAAAACTTTTTCAATTTAAAAAAAAAAAGAAGTAGCAGTTTGACTTTTCACCCACTAATTCCCCCCGGCAGATAACATCCCCTAGGACCATGATGGCGAACCTATGGCACGGGTGCCACAGGTGGCACCTGGAGCCATATTGGTGGGCACGCGAGTGTTGCCCTAGCTCAGCTCCAGCGCGCATGCACGCACCAGCCAAGTGATTTTCAGGTCTTCCGGTCCCACCGGAAGTTGGAAAACTAGCTGTTTCTGGCCTCCAGGAAGGCCTCTGGGGGGATGAAGAAGGCTGTTTTTGCCCGCCCCAGGCTCCTAGAAAGCTTCTGGAGCCTGAGGAGGGGGAAAAACGAACCTACTGGGCCCACTGTGCCATCGTGTGCCAAAAGCAGGGGGAAGTGTGGGGGGGTCACGTGCACGTGTGCGGGAGGGTGGGGCGCATTGAATTATGGATGTGGGCACCCACACCCGCGACCCCCCCGCTCCCCCCGCTTTTGGCACACGACAGCAAAAAGGTTAGCCATCACTGCCCTAGGAGATGAGATGGGAGGGGGGAAATTCCTGTGAGCTGAAGCAGCCAAGATGATAAGACTGACTTGGAAGATGGCCAATGGGATGCTGAGAATTGAGGAATGGAAAGGGAAGAGTTTGGGGTCAGAGCGTCAGTTTCGGCTGCAACCGAGTTCGGGGCCAGATCGTTATTCTCAATAAATGAAAGATTTCATCAAAGACTTTGTGTTTGGAAATGCAATTTATTTGAGATAACATCGAAACCTGACATGGGGTTTATTTATTTATTGAATTTATATTGCTGCCTATTTGCTCATGGTAACTCAAGGCAGCTTACAGAATATAAAACCACATTTAAAACAATAAAAACTAACAAAATAAATAAATAAACAAATAAATTAATATAGTTCAATATAACAAAATCACCTCCCACCCCAGCGACAGCAGATCACACGAGTGATTTAATGGGTTCCGTCCCACTCTGGGTTCCCCAGGCCCTCTGGCAGAACCAGAGCATCTTCCAGAAGAGTGTCAGAGTGGGGGCCGTTCTAATCTCTGAGGGTCTGATGTTCTAGAGAGA
The DNA here is from genome assembly GCA_012654045.1 of Ptyas mucosa. Lineage (NCBI taxonomy): Eukaryota > Metazoa > Chordata > Lepidosauria > Squamata > Colubridae > Ptyas > Ptyas mucosa. The sequence continues at coordinate 40,932 of WNWU01000070.1, forward strand.
GGGAGCCACCACGGAGAAGGCCCTTCTTCTGGGTCCCACCAGGTGTATCTCCCTCAGGAATGGGACCCACAACATTCCCTGCCTCCCTGCTCTGGTGCGTTGGGTAGACATGACCAGCAAGAGACCGTCCCTCAGATCACCTGGTCCTTAGCCATGAAGGGCTTTAAAGGTGACAACCAGCACCTTGAATTGTACCTGGAAGCAAATTGTCAATCAATGCAGCTCCCGCAGGAGAGGTGATACATGTGCACACCGGGGTCTGCACAAAACCATGCAGGCCACGGCATTTTGCATCAACTGGAGCTTCTGGATGCTCTTCAAGGGCAGCCCCATGTAGAGCATGTTGCAATAGTCAAGAAGGGAAGTGACTAGGACATGAGTGACTGTGAGTAGGGGCTGTCAGTCCAGGAAAGGGCGTAACTGGCACACAGCCTGCAGTTGCACAAAGGGCCTTTTGGCCACGAGCAGGATTGTCCATGAGAAAGACCTTGGGAGGCAGGGCCAAGAGATGGCTGGATAAGAGACTACAAAGCCGGCAGTTGGGCAGTAGGTGGGGCAAGAGACCCAGAAGAAGAGACCCTCCCAGGTTTCTTGGATTGGAAAGGAGACCGGGGGGGGGGGTGACTTGTACTTTCAGACTTCCAAGATTCTATGAAGGTCGATTTATAATAAAATAGAAGGAACTCATCTGGTCATATTCCTTGTCTGGCCTGCCAAGTAAGACTGACAAGGGAAGCTCTTCTGACAAGAAGATGGCCGAGCCTGGAGCAGAACCCAGTGTCCGTTCTTCCTTCCTTCCTTCCTTCCTTCCTTCCTTCCTTCCTTCCTTCCTT
>WNWU01000070.1:41774-54456 GCA_012654045.1 Ptyas mucosa
CTTCCTTCCTTCCTTCCTTCCTTCCTTCCTTCCTTCCTTCCTTCCTTCCTATGTGATCAGAGAGAAGCAGCTCGTCCCAGGTACAGTCTCTTAAGCAATGCTATCTGAACAGCCCCAACTCTGACCCCCTTCAGATGGACCATGAAGACCTGACTCAAGTCCTGGCTTTGGCTTACAGAGAGAGAAGGGCACTCCATCTGGGGGGTTGAGGGTGGGGTAGTCGCTTCCACTATCTGCTTTGTTTTGTGGTCTGGCATCTTTCTTTTTTTGCAGTACAGAATAACAGGGACCTTGGAGGTCTTCTAGACTAGAGAGAGATCACAAAGATTTCCTATGCAGTTTGGATTGTTCCCTACTCCTTCAGGTGTCCTTAATGCCCCTCCCCCCCATGCTCAAAAGAAGCAGTCCTTCTGGCTTACCTATCAGTGAAACCCACATGGATAAAGCGGTTCCAAAGATGCTGAAGTATTGCAGGAGATCGTACTTCATGAAACAAAGGAAGGTGAGCCCGGGGCCTTCGCAGGCATGGCAGACCTGGTGGGAAACAGTGGCTTGTTTATTTCCAGGGTTTCTGTGATAAAAATTGTAATTTAAAAAAGTTGAATCCGAATCCTCTTGTTTGAAAAGCAATTAAACCCACCCACCCCCCTTAACTTCATCAGGCTATTCCAGAGAGTTGGTGCCATGGCAGTAAAGATCCTGATCATCTGTGGACAAAAGCTTTATAGCCTCAGAAGACGGAGGTAAGTTTTAAGATTCTTTCTAATTTAAATCATTAACATTGAAAGCAGTTCTTTGAAACAACAATGTTAACCCATGCGGAAGTTGAATGCCCTCCGGCTCCTTGCCTGGCCTGACTTTTTTTTTTTAATCCTTTAATTAGACTTGCATGCTTCTGGCCCACCTGGACCACAGGCATTCTTTAGAAATATACAGCCTGGTGTCTTGATTGATATTCACTCAAATAAACAACAAAGACTCATCAGAGTAAGAAGTGTATAGGTATAGATGCTGAAAAAGGAGTCAGAACTATGCAGGAACCACATGTTAACAGTTTACCATTCCATTTCTGTCAGATGTGCAGACTGCTGTCTTGGAAGAGAGCTCTAACCGATACACTGGGGGGAGAGAGAGAGAGAGGGAGAGAGAGGGAGATATGTGTGTGAGGGAGGGAAGGAGGGAGAGAGAGAGAGAGAGAGATGTGTGTGTGAGGGAGTGAGTGAGGGAGAGAAAGAGAGAGAAATGTGTGTGTGAGGGAGTGAGTGAGGGAGAGAGAGAGAGGGGGAGAGAGAGATGTGTGTGAGGGAGGGAAGGAGGGAGGGAGGGAGAGAGAGAGATGTGTGTGAGGGAGGGAGGGAGGGAGGGAGGGGGAGAGAGAGATGAGGGAGGGAGGGAGGGAGGGAGGGAGAGAGAGAGAGAGAGATGGAATGGTTTCCACAAAAACTCATAACTTTCCCTATGAACCTGCAATACCTGGTTGCTTCTACTGGCACCAAAACCTTCTCTGAAAACTATCCTTGGTATTTTGCATTTCCCTTCTTGTGTGTAAAGGATTTCTTTCCCAGGCTGTTGCTTTTTTCAGGCCACAAAACAACTTGCTGTTTTCAGTCCACGAAAGGCAAAGATCCCTGGTTGAACTGGGACTTGGTTCAAAATATATAATCGTCTCCAAAGTTTAACAATTGTAGTCTGTTACAGCAAAAAGAACAAGCCTCAGACATGCATTGCAATGTGGGTTAACCAAACATGTGAGAAAAGGATACAGAGGGAGAAAAGCAGGCAGCTGTTTCATACAAGAATACACACTCACCCTCTCTCTTTTTTATGACTGAGAATTCTTGGCTAAAAGGGTTAGTGGGAAGGAGGACTTACCAAGACAAAGGACATGGTGAAGAAGTAGACCATGGCCTCCATGTGGAACTGCCTCTTGGCTGCAATGCTGATGGTGGGGAGGAAGGCCAGGCTGCTGACGGTGGGCAGGAGGAACTTGGCAGCTAAAGAGCCCATTGGGAGGAGAGCAGCTCCTACCCCCGAGGGCTGCCCAGGAGACTGGGGAGCCAAGGCCAGGCCCTGGCTCTGCTGAGGAGAGAAGGCAGCTGGAACTGAGGACAGAGGCCTCGCACACCTCCCTGTCTCTTCTCTTCTTCGATGGACAACAGCCGCAGGGAGACCACCAGCTGCTCCTGTTCTTGGGTTCCACTTGAACAAATGGCCCCTTCTGTCTCCCAGGAGGAGGCTTCCCTCTGGAGCCAGCTGTCTTTGGAGCAGCTCCTGAGAAGGGCAAATGGGGCGGGGGGAGGAAGAGGAGGTCACCCTTGGCCATTGATTGCTGAGCCCTTTGGAACAAACTGTTCCCCATTGGGAGGAGGAGAAATCCGGGATCTGGCCCAGGGCAGAAGGGGATTTGATCTGCAGAGGGTCCTTCTTCCTCCAGGAAAAGAGGCCCTTGCTCCAAGGAGGTTTTGGGAGGGGTTGCTGAGGACAGACTCCTGGGCACATGGTTCCCAGCTCCCTGGGAGTCCCAAGGTGCTCTCTACCATGTCAAAGCTGTTTCCTGGCCTCTTTAGGGGCTTGCTGCTAGGTACAGCGAAGTACCAGACTGCACCCTATATAAGGAAATGTAAATGCAAGTAAAACACAATTAAGACATGGGACAATGTAATGGCATACATTCCAAAGCTTTATTCTTTCTTGTCTATCAGATATGTATGCCACTCAACTCCCAACCTAAAACAAAGTCTCAAAATAAAAACCAGAATATGATCAGAATAACACAGGTGGAAGGGACCTTGGAGGTTTTCTAGTCCAAAGCCCCTGGTCAAGCAGGAGACCCTATGCTACTAATTAATTAACCATTAATTAATTGTATACCCATTCAAAAACATAAATGACTTAGATGAAGGAATCCTAAATTGCATTAACAGAGGGATACAACCAAGATCAAGGGAGATACTACTACCACTCTATAAAGCGACCACACCTAGAGTACTGCATCCAGTTTTGGTCACCACACTATAAAAAAGAGGTTGAGACTCTAGAAAGAGTGCAGAGAAGAGCAACCAGGATGATTAGGGGACTTGAGGCTAAAACATACTGTTAAGGAATTCGCAGAGTAACCCTTGAGTAGCAAGGGTGTGCACATGAAAGCGATTGAGAGTAGTTATGAATAAACACAGTCAACACAGAGATACACTGAGTTGTGTTTACTTTCAGGAAATAGTAAGGCACAGTCCACTAAACAGTCCAGGTCATACACATATAAAGCAGGAGATGGCCAAAACGACAGTCTAGGGATAATGTCAGGATCTGATCACTCTCTCCTTCACATGGACTTTTGAACCACTACCCCTCGCCGCAGGGAGACGGAACCAACTAGATGGTTCCGTCCCAGGCGCCTGATGGACCCTGATAGGTTCCTGACAGAGCTTGGGGCATTCCTTGAGGCTCTGGCTCACGGCTCAACTGAAGAACTGGTGGCCGTCTGGGATAGGGTGGCTGCTGGAGCTTTGGACAGCGTCGTACCTTTGCGGCCTCTAACCTGGTGCCGATCCCAATTGGCTCCCTGGTTTTCTGAGGAGCTGAGAGAGATGAAGCGCCGGAAAAGACGCCTGGAAAGTGACTGGAGGGCCAGCTGCTCCGAATCTGACTGAACACTGGTGAGGTCTCATATTAAGATCTACCTAGTGGCAATAAGAATGGCAAAATCTAATTATTTTTCTGCTCTTATCGGGTCTGCAGAGAACCACCCAGCAGCCCTGTTTAGGGTGACCCGCTCCCTCCTTCATCTGGGAGCGAGGGAAGACCCCTTGCAGGGCAGGGCTGAGGATTTTGTGCAATTCCTGCATGACAAAGTCACTCAGATTCAGGAAGGCCTGGACTCAGATTGGGTAGATTCAGATGGGGTGACAGAGGTGGGTCTTGAGAATGTTATCTGGGAGGGGTTTGACTTTGTGACTCCCGAGGACGTGGACTGGATTCTGGGTAGGCTTAGCGCTGCCACATGTTTATTGGATCCGTGTCCCTCCTGGTTGGTGCTGGCCTCCCGGGCGGTTACATGAGGCTGGCTCCAGGGGATTATTAATGCTTCTTTGAGTGAGGGTTTCTTCCCTCCCTCTCTGAAAGAGGCGGTGGTGAGGCCCCTCCTCAAGAAGCCTTCCCTGGACCCGACTGAACTATCATCCAGTCTCCAACCTTCACTTTGTTGCGAAGGTTATTGAGAGTATGGTGGCGCGACAGCTTCCCCAGTACCTGGATGAAGCTGTCTATCTAGATCCGTTCCAGTCAGGCTTCAGGCCGGGATACACCATGGAAACGGCATTGGTCGCATTGGTTGATGATCTCTGGAGTGCTCGGGACAGGGGCTGTTCCTCTGTCCTGGTCCTATTAGACCTCTCAGCGGCTTTTGATACCATCAACTATGGTATGCTGCAATGATTGGAGGGGCTGGGAGGGGGGGCACCATGTTGCGGTGGTTCTCTTCCTTCCTCTCTGACCATACGCAGTTTTTGTTGGCAGGGGGACAGAGGTCAACCTCAAGGCGCCTTGTTTGTGGGGTGCCGCAAGGGTCAGCCCTCTTGTCCCTTCTGTTTAATATTTATGTGAAGCCGCTGGGTGAGATCATCCATGGTTTCGGGGTGAAGTTCCACCAGTACACTGACGACACCCAGCTGTACATCTTCACCCCGGACCATCCCAATGATGCCCTCGACGTGATGTCCCAGTGCCTGGAGACCATGTGGATCTGGATGGGGAGAAACAGGCTCAGACTCAACCCTTCCAAGACCGAATGGCTGTGGTTCCCGGTGTCCCGGTATAGTCAGCTGGTTCCATCGCTGGCTATTGGGGGCGAGATCTTGGCCCCCTCAGAGAGGGCTCGCAACTTGGGTGTTCTCCTGGATACACGGCTGTCCTTGGAAGATCATATGGCAGCCATGGCCAGGGGAGCTTTTTATCAGGTTCGCCTGATACACCAGTTGTGTCCCTTTCTGGACCGGGATGCCCTGCGCATGGTCACTCATGCCCTCGTCACGTCACGTCTAGACTACTGTAACACTCTCTACATGGGGCTCCCCTTGAAGAGCACTTGGAGGCTCCAACTGGTCCAGAATGTGGCCACACTGGTGATTATGGGTGCGACACGGCACACCCATGTAACACCTCTCCTGTGCGAGCTGCACTGGCTCCCGGTGGTCTTCCGGATGCGATTTAAGCTGTTGGTTACCACATTTAAAGCGCTCCATAGCTTAAGACCGGGGTATATATGAGATCGCCTTCTGCCACCAATAGCCTCTCACCGGCCAATACGCTCCCACAGAGGGGCGGCTCCTCAGGGTGCCGTCGGCCAAACAATGCTGACTGTCGACACCCAGGGGGAGAGCCTTCTCTGTGGGGGCACCAGCCCTCTGGAATGAGCTGCCCCTAGAGGTGCGTAAGATCCTCGACCTGTGTACCTTTCGCCGCACCCTGAAGACTCTTTTATTCCAACAAGCCGGGCTGGCCTAATATGAATTTTAAATTGGATGTTTGTGAGTTTTTAATTTTGTGGGCCAAATTTTTATATATTCGTTTTTAAATTGTTTTTAAATTTTGTGAGTTTATATGTGTTTTAATATGGCTGTACACCGCCCTGAGTCCTTTGGGAGAAGGGCGGTATAGAAGTTCAATGAAATCTAAATCTAAATCTAATCTAAATCTAATCCAATAACAAAGTCTTCTTACCAGTCGTCGTCGTCGTCATTCACAATAAACAGTTCCTTTGGATTTGCAAACAGTAGCATACAAAGATATCAGAGAGCAAGAACAGCAAAGAGAACAAACCATGATTCTAGCTCTCTCTTAAGGACATTGGCTACAGAGCTAACCAATCAGGACACAGTATGATGCAATACAGCAGTCTTAAAGCTATATTGATGGTTTATATATTGCCAACCCAACAAGTTAGGTAATAGTCACTTCCTAACACATACGATGAACTGTTGCAGGAACTGGGCATGGCTAGTTTAGTGAAGAGAAGGATCAGGGGGAGACATGATAGCAGTGTCCCAATATCTCAGGGGCTGCCATAGAGAGGAGGGGGTCAAACTGTTTTCCAAGGCACCTGAAGGCCAGACAAGGAACAATGGATGGAAACTGACCTAGGAGAGATTCAACCTGAAAATAAAGGGAAACTGGGATAAATAAAGGGATGAATGAGGGAGATGCTGCTGACTGGATAGCCCAGCTGCATAATGAAGGGGTTGCTGAATTAAATGATGTGGAAGGTTTTATTGAGCTGCTCCAGGCCAGATTCGAAGACCGAGACCGAATCAACGAGAGTGAAGCCGAGATAAAGGTGATGAGTCAAGGAAATCATAAATCATAAAGGACTTCATATGGGACTTTAGACGGGTTGCGGGAAACCTTAGACATTGGCTGGACATAATATTTCTGCATTATTTTAAAGAAGCCATTGATCAAGAAGTCAGAAACGCCTGTGGAATCCGGGGGGTGCCAGAGTGACTGCAAGACTGGTAAACCATGTCAATAGCTCTTGATAGAGAAGTTCACCCACGCCAGAACCCCTCAGCTGAGATGCCCCCAGGGAGAACTTTGGCTAGACATCCTCTGACAAACCCCACTGAAACCCCTCCTGCTCAATCTACAGGGGTAATCAAGTGCTACCGTTGCAGGCAAGTGGGTCATCAAGCTGTGGAGTGTCTGGCACATGCACCGGTTCCACAACCGCACCCCATCATGTCAGCCTGAGGCAGAAGGGACCCACGAAAGCCCCAGATGCCAGCAGAATTGCCTGGCAGGCAGTCGAGATTTCCCCTCCCCCTGGAGAGAATGAAGAGACCTTGACCAAAGACTTGCAGCTTGGGCTGGCCAGCAGTAGCAGCAGCGAAGACAACCCGATGGTAAGTGGGACCATCCACCCCTTTGTGGTCAAAGTCAAGCTGACAGTGCCAGAGACAGGTGCATGGAGAGGTAGCAGCAATAATAGACACCGGTTGCACCTGTTGCTTAATTAGCTCCCACATTGTTGAGCAGCTAGGCATAAAGACACACCTCTTAAGCCGCCCCATATGCTTTCAGCAAGTAGACAGGACCTTAATAGATGGCACCCCTGCTACACGGGTCACTGAGCTTGTCAGATTGGAACTAGGGATCCACACAGAACTCATTCGATTCATAGTAGCCCCAAAAATGGCAGAGTCAATCATCCTGGGACTTGCATGGCTAGACAAATGGGCCCCTATAATCAAATGGGAGGACAACTACAGAAAAGTCATGATAGGGATGGGCTCTTTGCTGCCCATCCATCCTGAAGCCAAACCCACTGAGATGAGGCTTCACCAATGAGAGGCGGCCACGACGGCCATCGAAGTCCTACTTGGCACTCCCCAGGTCCCCAAGGAATACAGGGACCTGGCTGAAGCATTCAGTGAAGAGGAATGCAACATCCTTCCCCCTCATTGCCACACTGACTGTGCAATTGAGATCAGGCGCAGGGCCAAACTCCCTAAATCAAAGATGGAGTCAATGACCCCAAAAGAGATGGCTGAGCTGAGGAAGTACATCGATACTAATCTAGCCCAAGGGCTCATCCAACCTGCAAAATCCAGAGTAGCCGCAACAGTGCTGTTTAAGGAAAAGAAAGATGGGGGGATGAGGCTCTGCATGGATTTTCGTGGGATAAATGATGTATGCAAAATACCTACCCCTTCTCCTCATGAAAGACCTACTGAACCAGGGGTGAAATGCTCCTGGTTCGGACCGGCTCGGGCGAGTAGGTAGCAATGGCGGTGGACAGTTCGGAGAACCAGTAGCAAAAATCCCTGCCCCCACACCCCATGTCCAGCTGAGCCGCGCGATCATCAGAGGCTTTTTTTCTTTTAAATGCCTCTGACGAGCCAAGCTCTGACAATCCCAGCTGAGTTGCCTGATTAGCAGGCAACTCAGCTGGGATTGTCAGAGCCATTTAAAAGAAAAAAAGTTTTTTCTTTTAAATGGCTCTGACGATTCCAGCTGAGTTGCCTGATCGGCAGAGGGTTTTTTAAAAACCCTCTGACGATCAGGCAACTCAGCTGGGATCGTCAGAACCTTTTGAAAGCATTTTTTACATGGTTTTACATGTAAAAAATTGTTTTAAAAGTTTTTTTAAAATTGGCCACACCCACCCAGTCACATTACCTCCCCCCACCAAGCCACACCCACAGAACCGGTAGTAACAAATTTTAGATTTCACCACTGTACTGAACTACCTTTCAAAAGGCAAAATGTTTACTAAACTCAACTTGAGAGAAGCCTACTACAGGGTGCGCATAAAGGAAGGGGATGAGTGGAAGACTGCTTTCAACTGCCCATTAGATAGCTTCCAATTCAAAGTCATACCCTTTGGTCTCCAAGGAGCCCTTGCTGTATTCATGCAATTGATTAACGAAGTGCTGCATGAACATTTATACAAGGGGGTTCTAGTCTACTTGAACGACATTCTCATATTTAGTGAGACATTAGAAGAACATGTGAAACTAGTCCGACAAGTACTAAAGAAACTGTTAGCTGCAAAACTTTATGCAAAGAGGTCCAAATGTGAGTTTCACAAAACTTCTCTGGACTACCTGGGCTACCGAGTGTCAAACAAAGGCATAGAGATGGATCCCGGGAAAGTGCGAGTCGTACTTGACTGGCAGGCCCCTCACACCAGGAAACAGCTGCAAAGTTTCCTGGGATTTGCTAACTTCTACCAGAAATTCATCCCAGCCTTTGCGGAAGTGGCCCTGCCGCTTACTGAACTACTAAAGACAGGACCCTCCCCCATAAAGCTGCAGCCGACGCAGCCATTAGCCTGGACACTAAACTGTCAAAAAACATTTGAAAAATTGAAATGGCTGTTTGCAGAGGAGCCCATCCTTCAGCACCCAGACCCAGATAGGCAGTTCAATGTCTAGGCTGACGCCAGCGACGTTGCAGTGGCAGCAGTGTTCCTCCAGGAAGACCCCCCAAGGGCAGCTGCTTCCTTGCACGTATGTTTCCAAAAACTCATGGATACCGAGCGGAGATGGGCAGTATGGGAGAAGGAAGCCTTTGCTGTTCATTGGGCTCTTTTATCATGGCAGCACTTCCTAGAGGGAGCCAAGATCCCCTTTGAGGTATGGTCAGACCACAAAAACCTCGAAGCCTTAAAGACCTCATGACAGCTCTCCTCCAAAGAGGTCCGCTGGGCACAGTACTTCAAGTGGTTTGATTTCAAACTGAAATACATCCCAGGGGGGAAGAACCTGCTTGCAGATACCATCTCAAGGAAACCCCAATATGACAGCCAGAGGGAGGACATCATCCATGCCATCATCCCGGACATGCAGAGTGCAGCGCAAGTCACTACTCGGAGTCAGGCCAGCAGGTGGACTGATCCCATCGATGGGAAGCTAACTGCCGGCTTGAAGGCAGCACTATCTACTGATCCATAGCTAGCGGCAATCGAGACACTTTGACGACCCGTGATGGACTAGCTTGGAAAGGTTCAAAAATTTACATCCCCAACAGCATGAGACTCCTGGTGCTCCAGCAAAGCCATGATTCTCGATTGGCTGGTCACTTTGGATTTCTAAAGACCCTTCATCTGATTAGACAGCAGTTTTGGTGGCCAAAGATGAAAGCTGATGTGGAGGACTATGTAAAAAGTTGTGCCATATGTGCCAGCAATAAGACAAGACCAAGGAAGCCTCCCGGTTTGCTTCAGCTGAGCCAAGCTGCCCGTGGGAAGAAATAGCTATGGACTTTATAGTAGAGCTCCCAGAAAGTGGCGGAAATACTGTAATATGGACTGTGATAGACCTGTTCTCCAAACAGGCCCATTTTATTCTGGACTTCCCTCGGCTAAGACATTAGCCAAGATGTTTGTCAAACATCTTGACATGCATGGAGTTCCGCAACGGGTGATCTCCAATTGAGGAGTTCAGTTCACCGCTAAGTACTGGAGGGCGTTCCTGAGGTCCATTGGGTCATCTCAAGGGCTTAGCTTGGCTTTTCATCCAAGTATGAACGGCGCCGCAGAATGCGCTAATGCCATTGTGAAACAGTACATCAGATGTTATGTAGATTACCAGCAAGATAATTGGGCTGACTTGTTTCCTTTTGCAGAAGTGGCTTACAATAATGCGGTGCATAGTAGTACAGGACTGACGCTGACTGACTGGTGCATGAGCGGCAAGGAATTCATCCCTATGCTGGAACTGCCAAGAGAACAGCCTTCTTCCATGACTTTAAATGAATGGATGGAGTCCATTCCATTAAAGAAAGGCTGGGAGAATACCAAAAAAGCCCTGAATGAAGCTGCCGAAGCATACAAAAAGCAAACAGACAAACACTGATCTCTCCAACCCTCCTGTCAGGTGGGAGATCGCATGTATCTTTCCACCAAATACTTACATTTGAGGTTGAAGAGTAAGACGTTAGGACTGAAATATTTAGGTCCCTTCCCCATAGTGAAAGTGATTAACCCAGTGATTGTACAGTTAAATCTCCCCTGCATACTGGGAAAAATTCATCCTGTTTTCCATTGAAGCTTGTTAAAGCCTGCTGTGGGATCTAAATTGAGACCTCAACCTGCTGCTCCCCCAAAGCCGATTGTGGTGCATAATTGAGACTCATTAGGAGGTGAAGAAGATTTTGGACTCTAGATTGCAGAGGGGGTGTTTGCAATATTTGGTTCATTGGAAGGGGTACCCCTTGTCTGAAGCCATGTGGGTGAAGAGTTGGGATGTTCAGGCACACACCTTAGTTAGGCAATTTCATGATAAATTCCCTGATAAGCCTAAGGGTCCTCCTGGGTGGGGGGGAGAGAGAGGGGGTTAATGTGCTAATCGTGTTAACCCCTGACTTCAGTCTTGTCCCAGGATGTGTTCCTTTCTTGAGAGGGGGAAGCCTGTCAGTTTTGGAAGACAAATTTCTTTTTGCTTTTAAACTGCCACATATTTTAGCTGGGGAAGTTGGGAGGAGGTTGTTGTTGGAACAGTAGAAAGTTAGTCATAACAACATTCTGTATTCAAGAACTTTTGCCTGCGTCTGATGGAGACTGCCTGAAGATTGTATCCGGTGGAGTGTGAAGAGTTGATTGGACAATGTGATGAACTTGTGGGTGTGGGGCAGGGCTGTGAACTTTTAGCTGGGTGGGGGAAACCTGGAAGCTTTCATATTTGGGTTTTCCCAGATGTGCCAACATGACATCTCCAATAAATTGGAACTTTGAGGAACCTCAGGTCTCGGAGTTTTATTTTGTTGGGGGTATTCCTTGGAACTCTGACACCCAGTTCCCACAATTGTTCATCATACGATTTAGCCTCCAGTCCCTTCGTCATCTAATCTGGCAGGAATAGCCAACAGCTAGATCAGGGGTGTCAAACTCGATTTTATTGAGGGCCGCATCAGGGTTGTGTTTGACCTCGGAAGGCCAGGTGTGTGTGTGTGGCCAGGGTGGGCATGGCCATGGTGGGCATTTGAGACAGGCTCAAGATGCATTTTTCCCCTTCTTTCTTTCCACAGTTCTTTACTATAACCATTTTCCTATCTCTTCTACCAGACATTACTGGCAAACATTTATTACTTATTCTTCATACTGCACTAAATTTTTTATTTCTAAATTTATACCCCATTGTTTAATAGTAAATTGCTTTTCCAGGCAGAAAAACTATTTATACTATTGTATTTTTATTATTCAACTAATAATAAAAATACAATAGCATAAATAACAGGATAATACAAAATCTAGCAGCAGAGGTAAATTTCCAGAATAGTAAATAGAAATTGCGGTCAATTATAAATTGTGGGTTGTAGATTAAATGGACCTACAGTATGGAAAATCTGGCATTAAACAGTAACATTAACATGTTGCTTGTTTTCTATTCAGATCAGGCACTTACTTGAGGTCTCATAATTGTAATCCAGTCCAATCCAGTCCTCCTGCAGCACTTTGCTGGCCAAAAATGGGTTGCACGGAGGCCCCGTGAGGCCCCCACATCCCTCATTTTCGGCCTCCCCAGCCTGCTGCAGCACTCTGCCAGCCAAACATAGGCCACATGCAGTGAGCGCCATCAACCAGGGGAACAGCGTGCCTACAAAAGTTGTGGGAGCTTCATCACTGGACACTTTCGAGACTGGACTGCCATCTGTCAGAAATGGTGTAGGGTCTCCTGTTTGGGCAGGGGGTTGAACCAGATGACCTACAAGCAGTGGTGGGTTCCAAAATTGAGTAAAATGTGGTGAATCCTTCGTTCCTCATCTTTCTTTCTCTTCTTTCTTTCTTTTCGCTTTCTCTCTTCCTCTCCCTTTTCTGTGTCTTTCCCTTCCTCTTTCTTTCTCTTCTTTTTCTTTTCTCTCTCCCTTCCTTTCCTTCTTTTTATTTCTTGTCTCTCCCTTCCTTTTTTGTCTTTTTCTTTCATTCTTTTCTCTCCCTTCCTCTTTCCTTTTCTTTCTCTTTCTTTGTCTCTCCCTTCTTTTCCTCCTTCCTTTCTTTCTTTTTTGTCTTTTTCTTTCATTCTTTTTCTCTCCATTCCTCTTTCCTTCACTTTCTCTCCCTTCCTTCCTTCGTTTTTTCTTTTTCTTTCATTCTTTTTTCCCTCCCTTCCTTTCCTTCCTTCTTTCTTTGTCTCTCCCTTCCTTCCTTCCTTCCTTCCTGTTTTTTTGTCTTTTTCTTTCATTCTCT
>WNWU01000070.1:54466-139596 GCA_012654045.1 Ptyas mucosa
TTCCTTCCTGTTTTTTTGTCTTTTTCTTTCATTCTCTTTTCTCTCTCCCTTCCTTTCCTTCTTTCTCTTTCTTGTCTCTCCCTTCCTTTTTTCTCTCATTTTCCTTGTCTCTCTCTCCCCCTTCCTTCCTTTCTCTTTTTTTCCTTGTCTTTTTTGTCTCTCCCTTCCTTTTTTTCCCTCATTTTCTGTCTCTCTCTTTATCTCTCTCCCTTTCTTCCTTTGTTTTTTTCCTTGTCTCTTTTTCTCTTTTCTCTCTCTCCTTTCCTTCTTTCTCTTTCTTTGTCTCTTTCTTTTTCTTTCTTGTCTCTCCCTTCCTCTTTCTCTCTCTCTCTCCCTCCCTCCTTCAAAGTCTAGGAGAGTGAGACCGGCAGGGCATTGATGGCCGCAGCGGCGGCAGGGAGTCCCGGAACTCCCCGGGATTTTTCCTGCACGGCTTTTGTGGTGTCTGCCTCCCTTCACATGCGGTGCACATATGCAGCAGCCCTGGGAAATCCGTTCGCCCTGCGCAGCACCACCGCTGCCGCTGCCCCTCTCAGCCCAATCACAATCTCCCCGAAGGGCCGCTCACCCACCCACTGGCTGGGCAGGGCCAGGCCAGGCCGGAAGCGGCACATCTCCCGTCACAGACCGAGGTCTGTGTCCCCCGACCTCGGAAGGCAAAGGCATGGGGGATCACTGGGAAGGCCACGTGGAAGGCAGTCAAGCATGCCAGCCCGCAGGGAAGGGAATAGGCTGCTAGCTCCCTTCCCTACGGACAGGTGGCCCTGACATGCTTCATGTGATTTTGATTTTATCCCGCTTCTTTGGCAGCTGTACCACATCATTGACTGTAAGTGACTGGCCAGCAGGACTCATACATCCCTTACAGTTACTGCTGTTGAGCCAGGTAATGTCAGGCATGCCTCCATTCAAAACCCAAGAAAGGAAACCCCCAACTCATATTCCATACCTGTGCATTTGGGGTTTTTGCCTAGGCATAAGACTTTAGCTTTCTTACCACAGAAGTTCATTTTGTAGAATAAGGGCCAAAGTTGAAGTCTGTCAAGATCCTTCTGAATCTTGAGTCCAACTTCCAAAGTGCTAGCAATTCCGCCCAAGCTTGTGTCATCTACAAATTTAATGAGTTCCTCTTCTAGCTGCTGGTTAAGACCACTTATGAAGATGTTGAAGAGTGCTGGGCCCAGTGGTGGAATTCAGCCAGGTTGCACCACTTCGGGAGAACCGGTTGTTAACTTTCTGAGCAGTTTGGTGAACTGGTTGTTGGAAGAAATCATTAGGGCAGAGAACCAGTTGTTAGATTACTTGAATCCCACCACTGACTGGGCCTAAGATGGAACTGTATCTCCCAGAGAGAAAGGGATGTCCAGGGTCTCTTGATCCACAAGGCTTCTGGTGAGGAATTGGGAGTTATTTATTTGATTGATTGATTGATCGATTTCTATCTCAGTCAATGATTCTGAGTGGCTTACAATACAGGATTGGATTCAGAATTTCTGGAACCGGGCCACCAACTCCCAGTTGGTGGGTTATTTAGAGAGCCCATATCTCCCGTGGTGGCACACAGAAGGTCTGAGGAGACATATGGCAGATTCCTCAAAAGTAAGAGTTGGGGTGGAGAAGATCCACTCCCATGTCCTGCCCAGAGCAGGAATTGCTAAAATGTCCCTGACAGATGGCTCTCCTGACTATGGGCAGCTCTTAGTCATAGGGAATTCTTTGGAATTCTTTCTGAAGTCCAACCAAAATCCACTTTGTTACTTTTTTTGGAAACTTTTTATATAAAATTCAAAGAGAAATTCAAAAAAGTAATAGAAAACTAGGAGATGAGGGACGGGAAAGAAAAAAAAATGGTGTAAAAAGGGAAAAGGAAAGAAAAAGGCACCGACTTCCAACTCTTTTTAGCACAGTAGAAGATAACATTACAACAGCAACTTTTTACTTTTGCACAATGATAAGTACAAGCCATAAACCTATCTAATTAGCAAAAACAAAATCAAAGTTTCATTTTTTTTCCATTGCAAGCACAAAATCCAGAAGCAATTTCAAAATGGAAACAAAGTTAGATATATTCTCTTCTTTGGATAAAAGAATCAATTTGACCATCTCTGCTTCTCTTTGCTCTGGGGAATAAAATATGCTTCTGTCATTAATCGTTATCATAATTCATATTAAGAGAATCCTCTATATTAGTGATGGCGAACCTTTTTGGCACCAAGTGCCCAAACCAGAACGCACGTGCATGCACCGGAGCACCGGAAACCCAAAGACCATAGTCAGGTGTTTTCTTGATATCTAGTCTAATAGATATGCGCACTGGCCAGCTGGTCTTCGGGTTTCTGGTGCTCTGGCATGCATGAAGATCAGCTGGCCAGCGTGCATGTGCACGCTGAAAACCAAAAGAACAGCTGGCGATGGCGTACATGCCCACAGAGAGGGCTCTGTGTGCCACCTCTGGCACGCATGCCATAGGTTCCCCATCAGGGCTTTATATTGTTTCAAATTTTTTTAACCCTAAAGGGAGAAAACACTTTTTCTAATTTGGATATTTTACTAACTTTAAAAAATACTCGTATTATATATAAAGGAGGGAAAAAAACCCTTCATTTTTAACCCAGAACCCAAAACACAAAACTATATTAGAGCTTTCATTCAATTATAGATATCACACCAATATAAGTCCGATTAACTCCAATTAACTCATGAATTCAAATCTCTCTTGAGTTTATCCTCATGGAGTAAATATTTTTCTTCTTATTTTCAAATTTAATTAATAGTATTTTACAAACTTTGGGAATTATTCAGCATTACATAAAAAGACAGAAGACATGCATTTACAAACTTATTTTATACATACAAAACTACCTTAAAACTTTCTTTCAATACATATGTCAAACTTATAAAAATCCATCCTAATTGTCATTAAATTTAAGTCACTCCCTCCAGCTTGCCTTCATAGAATGATTTTTTTTTCTTTTCAGAAGTGTCTATTAAGTCTCTTTTCTTCAAGAAATTATCAGGCTTATTTATATCTGTGAAAAAAATGTCCCAAAGTTCTGTTAGATGTTGTAGATTAGCCTGGAGCAAATCCTCGTGGAATAAAAATTTCTTGTCTAAGATGTCTATCATATCTTTTTTTTCTCAAAGAATTCTCGACCTTGTTAATATCCATAAGGAAAAAGATTCAAACTTCACCTCTTAAAAGAGTTATAAATTTACTTGGCACAATTCAGTTGAACTGGGGGGGTTATATTCAAACCATCATCATAATAAAAGCTGATGTCAGATTTATATTCCAAAGGTACAGTTAAGTTATTTGTATTGTCCAGCATTTGTAGAGTGGACACAGTGGGTTGATAATGGCAGCATTGAAGCTAGACTTCTACACTTTTCTACAATTATGGTAATTGTGTCTCTTGTTGTTTTTTTAATATCCTCTGTATAATTAGTATATTTGGACCCTAACTGATTTATGGTATAAAATGATTTTCTGTCTGGACTTTTCAAAAATTTCCTTGATGACAGACTCCAGCTCAGAGTTAAACATCTTTGTAGCTCCCTCTAGTGGAAAAAAATGTTATTTGTTTGTTTGTTTGTTTTTCCCTTTTTCTAGCCAATCAGAGTTCATGAAAATCAGGAAATTTCAACCACTAGAAGAACACAATACAGGACTAGAGATTATTTTAAATGTAGTAAATTAAGACCACAACTTTTATCCTTATATTTCAAAAGAAAAAATACTCCATGCTTCCTTATTTTAGCTGCCTCCAGCAACCCTCTTCCTTGTTGTTTAACAATAAAGAAGTCATTGTATGATTAAATGGGCACAAAATTTCTCTCAACCAGTTATGATGGAAACATGGGAAAAAATATGGGTTCAGAATGTTAAATTTACACAGTCACAAAATTTACGAGAAAATTTTTATAAAATGTTTTATAGATGGCATTTAGACCCCAAGAAATTGTCTTGCATGTACCCTAATGTGCAGCCAAAATGGAGATGTGATTGTTTAGATGCTACATATTATCACATCTGGTGGACTTGCAGGAAAGTGAGGGCTTTTTGGATAAAAATTTGGTGGGTTATGCAAAATGTTTTAAAGAAAAAAATACAATTCTCTCCGCAATTTTTTCTATTGGGTATAGCTAAAGACTTTACACTGGGTGAAACTAAATTGATTTTGTATATGGTGACAGCAGCTAGGTTGTTGATTGCCCAACATTGGAAGAGTGATGTTTTACCGACTGTTGACCAATGGACCCAGAAGATGGCTGGATTTGCAGAAATGGCAAAGGTTTCAGCTTTTTTAAAAGACCAGACGCATGAGCAGAATATACAGGAATGGAAATTATGGATTGAGTATGTACAGAATAAGTATCAGACTAGAAAATATTATATCGCTTTTAGCTGAGATGATTATGTTAGTATGTTAGTAAATATAGAAAAAAGATATGGAAGATTGAATAACATATATATTGTTTGGGAATATTAACATTGCATATAATGGAAGTCAAGGGGGGAGGGAAGAGGGAGGAGGGGGAGGGTTAGGGTGGGGATGGGATGGAATTATATATTGTTTTTATATGTATCTTATAATGTTGGGTTGGGGGGGGGAAGGGGGAAAAATTTGTATTGGTAAAACTTTTTCAATAAAAAAAAACAATAAAGAAGTCTCAAAAATTGAATTCAGAGCTTCAAAAAGAAGTGATAAGCTGTAACTAAAGAGAGTCTCTTTTAGCTAATAGAGATAATAGTCTCATGAATAGATGAAGGCACAGCTATTGTCTGTTTGAAAAATAAATTCCAAAATGGCTGTTTTATCCAACAACGATATAATTTCGGGGCCATCCCCCAACTTTAACTCACCAGCTATTTTGAAACTCAGCTTCTAAAACTGCTTGGAGGCCGTTGCTCTTATTGGAGGATCTTGAGGGATGATTCTGGGACTCTCCCTAACCCAGGAAAGTGAAATAAATGAAAGGAAGCCTGTTTCTTCAGTTGTTGAGTTCGAAAGATGACAGTCCAGAGAGAGGAGATTCTTGGGGCATGTCAGGTGCTGGCCATGTCTTCACTGGGCAGCTCCAAACCCTAACATCATAACACTTTGTTATGATTTAAATCCAATGTTTTGTGTCCTGGAACAACTGTAAACTGCCCTGTCTTCCGGGGCACAGTTCCTCAGACACATATCGGCCACAACTGCATCTCCTTGTGGCCCACTCCAGCATGTCTAATTCCTCTCAAGACTTCCATCTGTCTTGCTTGCGCAATTGTTCTCAGAGCACAACTGACAAACTGCAGTCTGATCAACGCAGGCCACATTCAGAGCAACGACAATCTCACCTGATCCTGACATTATGCTTCTCTTAATGAAGCCTTGGATTGCTTTGTTACTGCTTTGTTGATTTTTTGATTTCGCAGCTGCATCACACTGTTTGGCTTGTGATCCACCAGGACACTTAAAACCTTTTCACATATACTGCTGTCCAGTAGTGTCCCTGTCCAGCTGAGAAAATGGTTTACAAAACTATTGGATCAGTGCATCTGCACGTTAAATGTTTCCCCTCTTCATCAAATGATTTTTAGATATAAAGCTGTTAAATAGGTAAATAGGGAGTGAAGCCTGGAGCAAAGGCTTCACTCGGGTCTGGTCTCGGAAGAGACATCAACATACCCAGCGTTCATTGGTCCATTCGAGCAGTGGAAAAATAAAGAAATGTCAGTGGCTGGGCTGCCTGACAGGTCCCTTTAAAAGAGGGCACTGTCGATCAGCCGGCTGAGGAGTTTTACCAAGCCACAAAATAAAGAGCTGAAGTCACTAGTCGGAGTCCTGCCTCTTCATTCGACCCCCAATTTAACACTGGCGACAAGGATGGGATTTGAAGGAAACAGAGCTGAACTGAACTGGGCATCCACATGGCATCGGCCATCATCGCAGCAACTGGGCATCTGCATCGGCATCCAAGATGACCACGTATGTCCCACCCACTCCATTCAATCCAGCTAAAGAGACTTGGAAGAAATATATGCTCCGATTCAATTGCTTTCTGGAACGATCTATTGGGTCTATCAGATAATAGGAAAAGTGCACTTTTCTTGAGTTACTGTGGACCCAAAGTCCTCAACATGGCTGAAGCAATATCGGAACCAGCAGATTTATAGATGGTACCGTGGCCGACATTCCAGGAATTGCTCAGAGCACATTATGCACCCATACCCTCACCGATGGTGTTCAAACATGCCTTTTACCACAGGAAGCAAGAGGGAGATGAGAAGATCAATCAGTACATCACAGCTCTACGAAAAACCATGGCTTGCTGCAAATTCAGTAATATAGAAGAAGCCATGTTAGATAGGCTTGTATTTGGACTGAGAAGCC
This sequence comes from Ptyas mucosa, assembly GCA_012654045.1. Lineage (NCBI taxonomy): Eukaryota > Metazoa > Chordata > Lepidosauria > Squamata > Colubridae > Ptyas > Ptyas mucosa. Next base: position 60,844 of record WNWU01000070.1, read on the forward strand.
TCCAATTACAGAGAAGGCGGCCCTGCCCAAGCTACTCAACGTTATAGCCACGGTGGTGGTTGATACCCCCAGGCTTATGGTCATGGGGGGTTTTAACCTGCCATCCGTCAGTGAGGCGTCTGAGGCAGCCCGGAGTTCATGGCTTCCATGACGGCCATGGACCTGACCCAGTTAGTGCATGGCCCTACTCACACGGGGGGAAACATGCTGGACTTGGTTTTTGTCTCTGGTCAGTGGTTGAGTGATCTTGAGATAGGAGATATAGTGACTGAGCCCTTGTCATGGTTGGATCACTCCCTCCTTTGACCTTCGAACTGCCACACCCCACTGCAGGGAAGCAGAACCGATGAGGTGGTTCCGCCCAGGTGCCTGATAGATCCGGATAGGTTCCAGACGGAGCTTGGGCCATTCCCTGAGGCTCTGGCTCACGACTCGACTGAAGACCTAGTGGCCGCCTGGGATAGGGCGGCCGCTGGAGCTTTGGACCGGGTCGTGCCTTTGCGGCCTCTGACCTAGCGCCAGTCTCACCTAGCTCCTTGGTTCACTGAGAAGCTGAGGGAGATGAAGCGCTGGAAAAGACACCTGGAGAGCAGTTGGAGGGCCAGCCTTTCTGAATCTGACTGAACACTGGTAAGGTCTCATATTAAGATCTATCTAGTGGCGATAAAAGTGGCAAAATGTAATTATTTTTCTGCTCTTATTGCATCATCAGATAATCGCCCGGCAGCCCTGTTTAGGGTGACCTGCTCCCTGCTCCATCAGGGAGCGCAGGAGGACCCCTTGGAGGGCAGGGCCGAGGACTTTGTGCAATATCTGTATGACAAAATCGCTCAGATTTGTGAAGACTTGGATTCTGACTGGGTAGATTCAGGCGGGATGATGGAGGCAGGTCTTGAGAATATTATCTGGGAAGAGTTTGATCCTGTGACTCCTGAAGACGTGGACAGGATACTGGGTAGACTGAGCGCGGCCACATGTTTATGGGACCCATGTCCATCCTGGTTGGTGCTGGTTTCTTGGGAGGTGACACGAGGCTGGCTCCAGGGGATTATTAATGCTTCCCTGAGTGAGGGTGACTTTCCCGCTGCCTTGAAAGAGGCGGTTGTGAGGCCTCTCCTCAAGAAGCCTTCCCTGGACCCGGCAGTGTTAGTGAATTATTGTCCAGTCTCCAACCTTCGCTTTGTGGCGAAGGTTGTTGAGAGTGTGGTAGCGCGACAGCTTCCCCAGTACCTGGATGAAAGGATTTATCTAGATCCATTCCAGTCAGGCTTCAGGCCTGGGTACACGACGGAAATGGCATTGGTCACGTTGGTTGATGATCTCTGGATGGCTTGGGACAGGGGTTGTTCCTCTGTCCTGGTCCTATTAGACCTCTCGGTGGCTTTTGATACCATCGACCATGGTATCATGCTGCACCGGTTGGAAGAGTTAGGGGTGGGGGGCACTGTGTTGCGGTGGTTCTCCTCCTTTCTCTCCAACCGGTCACAGTCTGTATTGGCAGGGGGGCAGAGGTCGACCCCGATGCGCCTTGTATATGGGGTGCCACAGGGGTCGGTCCTCTCGCCCCTTCTGTTCAACATTTATGTGAAGCCACTGGGTGAGATCATCCGTGGTTTCGGGGTGAAGTACCATCAGTATGCTGATGACACCCAGCTGTAGATCTCCACCCCGCACCACTCCAATGATGCCCTTGAAGTGATGTCCCAGTGTCTGGAGGCTGTGTGGATCTGGATGGGGAGAAACAGACTCAGGCTCAACCCATCCAAGACCGAGTGGCTGTGGTTTCCGACATCCCGATATAGTCAGTTGGTGCCATCACTGACTATTGGGGGCGAGTCATTGGCCCCCACAGAGAGGGCTCGCAACTTGGGTGTCCTCCTGGACTCACAGCTGTCTTTAGAAGAGCATTTGACGGCTGTGGCGGGGAGGACTTTTTATCAGGTCCGCCTGATCCGCCAGTTGCGCCCCTTTCTGGATCGGGACTCCTTACACACGGTCACTCATGCCCTCGTCACTTCCCACCTGGACTACTGTAATGCTCTCTACATGGGGCTCCCCTTGAGGAGCACCCAGAGGCTCCAACTGGTCCAGAACGTGGCCACGCGGGTGGTTATGGGAGCAACGTGGCGTTCCCGTGTAACACCTCTCCTGTGCGAGCTGCATTGGCTCCTGGTGGTCTTCCGGGTACGCTTCAAGGTTTTGGTCACCACCTTTACAGCGCTCCATGGCTTAGGACCGGGGTACCTACGAGACCGCCTTCTGCCACCAGTAGCCTCTCACTGGCCAGTACGCTCCCATAGAGAGGGGCTCAGGGTGCCGTCGGTCAAACAGTGTCGACTGGCGGCCCCCAGGGGGAGAGCCTTCTCTGTGGGGGCACCTGCCATTTGGAACGAGCTCCCCCCGGAGATACGGAGGATCCCGGATTTGTGCACTTTCCACTGTGCCCTCAAGACCTTTTTATTTCAACAGGCTGGCCTGGCCTAACATCCTTTTAACTGTTAATTTTAAATTTGTTTTAAAATAGGGGTGTTTTAATTTGTTTTGGGACAAATTATTTAATGTGTTTTTATATTGTTTTTTAAAGTTTGTATTATGTGTATTTTATCTTTTGGCTGTTCACCACCCTGAGTCCTTCAGTAGTAGGGCGGTATATAAATCCAATTATAAAAATAAAAATAAAAATATCCATGCCTAACCTCACATTTAAAGCAGCCTTAGAGGAAGCCAGTACAACTGAAGCAACTGATAAAATAGCAGCAGCCATCCAAAAAACAGGAAACATAAACGTGCCGCAAAAAGCAGCTGTTGTGCATAAGGAGAGCTGGGAGCCTGAAGACTCCACAGATGAAGATGATGAAATCCATCGCCTACGATCTGAAAGGAATACAGGGAATTCAGAGACACAAGACAGATCGCCATTTTATGCCTGCTGTGGGGAAAATCATCCCAGAGTGAGCTGCTGATTCCTGGATGCAATTTGCCAAAGATGCAAGAGAAAAGGACACATTGCAAAAGCTTGATGAGCCAATCTGCCTGCCATGTACCGGCAACGGCAGTCAGAAAGACAAACAGGATTCAGAAAAGTACAAATCCCAAAGAATAACTGCAGAAAAACTCAGAACGCGGAATTCGGAACGCAGAATGCAGAACTTGGAATTTGGAACTTGGAATGCGGAAGATGGAACTCGGAACTTGAAACTCATTATGCGGAACACGGAACATGAAACTCGGAATTCAGAACTTGGAATGCGGAATTCAGAACTCGGAATTCGGAACTCAGAACACGGAATTTGGAACTCGGAACTCAGAATTTGGAATGCGGAACTCACAACTTGGAATTCGAAACTCGGAACTCGGAACTCAGAATGTGGAATGCGGAACGTGGAATGTGGAATTCGAAACTTGGAACTCGGAACTCACAATGCGGAATATGGAAGTCGGTAGTCGAAATTCGGAATGTGGAACTCGGAACTTGGAATTTGGAACGCGGAATGTAGAATGCGGAATGCGGAACTCGGAAGTTGGAATTTGGAATGCTGAACGCAGAATGTGGAATTCAAAATGTGGAATGCGGAATTCAGAACTTGGAATGCGGAACTTGGAATGCGGAACTCGGAACACAGAATTTGGAACTCGGAACTCAGAATTTGGGATGTGGAATGTGGAACTCACAACTTGGAATTCAAAACTCCGAACTCTGAACTCCGAACTCAGAATGTGGAACACGGAAGTTGGAAGTCGGAATGTGGAACTCAGAACTTGGAATTCAGAACTCGGAATGAGGAACTCGGAACACAGAACTTGGAACTCAGAATTTTGAATGCGGAACACGGAACTCACAACTTGGAATTCAAAACTCGGAACTCGGAATGCAGAATTCAGAATTTAGAATTCGGAACACGGAATGCAGATCACAGAACTCACAACTTGGAATTCAGAACTCAGAATGTGGAACTCGGAATGTGGAATGCAGAACGCGGAATTTGGAAAGTAGAATGCAGAATGCGGAACTCAGAATTCGGAATGTGGAACTCACAACTTGGAATTCAGAACTCAGAAAGATTGACATTCAAACGTGAGTTTACATACCCTTTCTGAATTTTGGTCTAAAACTGGTTTTTGGTGAAGTTTAATACTGTGCTTGGTGATGTTTAATCCTGTGTTTAGTGATGAGATAATTTTCCCTATTCAGCTTTGTTTGGAAGGAAAAATGTTAATCTCTGTTCCTGAAAAGAAGCAGCTTTGGAAATCTGACTAGTTCCATGTCTATTTGTTCTGTTAATTGGTTTAACAAGCAACAGATACTCTGTTTGTTCCTTTGCTTCATTCTGGAGAACTTAAATGACCTCTCTGCTAAAGGGTTTCACTTTATGAGCAAGAGTTGGCTGCTGATAGTTTTTGCATTTTAACTATTTTAATTCCTCAAGGTGCTCTGGCACCCTCCCTTCTAATCTAATGATTGATATTTAGGGCAGCTTTTTGCAAGCAAAGCAGCTTTTTGTATTTCTGTACAGGTAATCCTTGATTTACAAGAGTTACAATGGCACTGGAAAAAGTGACATGACCATTTTTCACACTTATGACCATTGCAGCAAACTGTCATTAGGGCAAAGAAGCGATGCCACATGACCACCTGGCCATGCCCACCCAGTCACATGAAGCACCACAGTTATGAAATGAGTGACATGGTTAAGAATGCTACAATGGGCATAAATGATGACCAGTCATAAGTGTGAGGAACGGTCAAAAGTGCGAGGAACTGTCAGAAATCACTTTTTTCAGCCCTCTGGGTAGTCCCTATTTGCATATGGACTACTCAGAGGGCTGAAAAAGTTATTTTTGACCAGTCCTTGCACTTTTGACCAGTCCTCGCACTTATGACTGTCCTCACGTTACGTTTTTCACCCTATCTTGTCACCATGGTGAAGAGAAGCAGTTGTGAAATGAGTGACATGGTTGTTAAGAATGCTGCAACGGGCTTAAATGTGAGGATGGTCATAAGTGTGAGGACCAGTCAAAAGTGCGAGGACCGGTCAGAAATGACTTTTTTCAGCCCTCTGAGTAGTCCCTATGCACATAGCCACGGCCACCCGGTCACATGATCAGCTAGCCACGCCCACCCAGTCACATGACCTCCAAGCCACGCCCACCCAAATAAGCCACACCCACAGAGCCAGTTGTTTAAAAAATTGAATCCCACCACTGCCTTGCTGTAGATGCAGGTATTCCTTTCTTTGGGGGAGCTTGCCCCCTGTCATTGCTATGGCCTTCCAAAGGCTGGTGTTGGAAGAAAAACCGGGTCCAGTTCCAAGCTGGGAGAAAGACACTTGGAAATAAAATGGAGACTGGCTGTAGGAAAGAAGGATTCTGTTTATTTGGATGCCAGAAACTTCAGTGACAGCAGCATGTTTCTGGGTGGCTGACAAAATGGGGTTGAGATAGGTGGCTTTTATACATTCTTTAGGGCTTTGAGACACCTGTTCCTGTGTAAGAATGTGTCCTTTAATATTTTAATGGCTGTTGCCAGATTCCTATGGGTCATGTAGGGGTCATGGCTGGCTCTACAGGCAAAAGGGGAAATGCAAATCTTAGGTGTTTGCCTGAGCTAATCTTGTCAGTTCTGGCTTGCCTAATGTGTTGCTTATTTGGAGTCTCTTTGTTTACATTGGCCCAGTCTTTCTGAATGGATACAAACTCTTCATTCCAAAAAGCCCAGCCTCTCCAAGGTTCTGCTTGAGGCTGTCTTCCTATGGCAGGAAAACTGGGGCTGCTTTCTGCTTTTGTTAAGATTTTTTCCCCATTTCTTCTTTGTGGGAGACATTCTATCCTGCCTCTTCTTAATATTAAGAATAAAGAATATTTTAATGGGGGAGAGGCTTCCTACAATTGCGAAACCTTGCTTTTTCAGAAAGCCTTTGGGAGTTGATTTGCGCTCTGATGATGTCTCCCAGTCAGATAACGAAACATCTGCAAGCAGCAGTCAAGCTCAGAGAGCACCAACAGTTCAGCCTTGAGTGTCAGTGCCAACAGACTACCCAAAATAGGGTTAATATCTTCATAAATGATTTAAATGAGGGAATAAAGGGGGAACTCACCAAATTTGCAGATAAGACCAAGCTGGGGGGAATAGCCAACACTTTAAATTCAATATCCAGAAGTTCCTGACAGACTTGAGCACTGTGCCCTATCCAACAAAATGCAATTCAGTGTTGAGAAAAGTGAGGTCTTAACACTTAGGTAAGCGTAAGTAAGGTTCTACATTTAGGCAAGAAAAACCAATTGCACATGTGCAGAACAGGTGGTAACGGAGTAGTAACTACAAGAGGGATCTTGGAGTCCTAGTGGACAATTGTTTAAATATGTTCCAGCTGTCGAAAAAAGCCAACACGGTTCTAGGATGCATGATCCCACCGCACACAAGGCGGCACGGGGAAGTTGCAGCTCACCTGCTTGGGCCCAGACCCGGCCGGTTTGGCACAGCCTCTCTAGATGGGACCTGCGGCTTGGGAAACGGTCGCTGGAGGCCCCATCCGGAAAGGGCCCTGGACAGGAAGGGACATCCAAGCCAGCCCTCATCCTCATCTCCTTCCCCTCTCTCCCCCCTCGGCGGGCCGTTGGCTCCGCACACGGGAATCCCGATGGAAGTCCCAAACCCTCTCCTCTCCCCTCCCTCCCTCCCTCCCTCTCTCGGGCCGGGCGCTGCGGGCAGTCGGGGGCTCCGAAGCTGCCGAGGGCCTCCTGCTGGCGGAGGGGCGGCGGCGGCGGCGCTCGATCCCCGGACGGGGCTGGGCAGCACCGGAACCCTCTTCCTGCCCGGACGCCGCATTCCGTTCCGTTCCGAAGCCGCTGCAGGTGCCGGCGGGGCGGCAGCGGTTTGCCTCTCTCCGCCTCCTTGCTCGGGCCCCGCTCGGACGTTTCCTCCCTCGGCCTTGGCAGGGGACGGAGCTGGGGCGGCGGGAGGGAGGAACAGCGATGGAGGAAACGGGGGCGGCCGCCTCGCCCGTCTCCCCGCCGGCTCGGAGCCGGGCGGCGGCAGTAACAAAGTCGCTCCTCCTGGCGGGACGCCCCGCGGCCGCCTTTGAAGTCGGAGGAGGGGGGCGAGGCGTCTGGCCTTCCTCCTCTCCTCCTCCCCCCGCCGCTCCCGGCCTCCGCAGACAGACGGGCAGCCGCGGACAAGCCCGGAGCTGAATCTCGCTGAGGCGGCTGGCGGGACGCCGTACCCGAGGTAGGCTCGCTCGGTCTGTCGCCCGCGGCCAACGTGCAAAGGCAACGGGGCGGGAAGGGGCTCCGAGGGGGCGTCGGAAGGGCCCCTCCCCGTTGGCTGGCGGGGCGCCGTCTGGCCCGACGCAGGGCGCTCTGAGGCGGCGGTTACGTAACCCGCGGGCTGGAGGCTCCGGCCGAGCGGCAGGTCAGCGCCTCCCTCGCCCGCGGGGCGCTCCGGCTGAGGGGGGCCGGTTGGCGCCCCCCGACACACACACACACACACACACACACACTGCCCGGCGATCTGCTGCTCAGGCTGAGGAAGGGGGGGCTCCTCCTCGAAGGCACCAAAGCGCCCGGCAGTTGAGGGGTACACAGCCCCCCTTTGCTCCTCACGCCCAAGGCGGCACTTACGGCCACAGCGCCCTGTGGGGCTTCAGGTTGGCTAAGAGCTCAGCTGTGCGGCGGGGCAGACTCGAACCCAGGACTCCCAGTTGCACGCAGTCTCACGGCTGCGCTGGACAGGCTTGAGTTGGTGCGCTCATCGGTGACAAGTGCACAACTGAGAGGCGTCTCTTTTCCACCAAGTAGGAGCATTCAGGTCCCAACTTAAATAGCCATTTTTAAAGAGATCGAATTGGGATTTGACTATAAGGTGTAATTAACTAAGTAAAAGTTTTATATTCTCCCCTAAAAAAACAGCGCCTGTGTTAAGTCTGCACAAGAGGTTCCTGCAGTGTGCAACTTTTTTTCTTTTCTTTGGAAATCCATTCCTACTCCCGCACCATTCCAAGGGTGTTCATCCCGAATTGTATAACTATAGCAGTTAGCTAAACTACAATTAGCTACAATTAGCTACACAATTTGGGATGAACACCCTTGGAATGGTGCGGGAGTAGGAATGGATTTCCAAAGGAAAAAAGTTGCAGACTACAGGAACCAGGAGCTCCACTCAGGTGATCCTGAGGATACAGGTAAACCCCCAAGTGCTTCAACGACCCTCTAAAAGGATGCAAATGGCCAGCTGTCTGCAAGGAATATACCGTATTTTTCGGAGTATAAGATGCACCGGAGGATAAGACACACCTACCTTTTTTGTTTTTTGTTTTTTTTTTAATTTTTTAGACAAACACACATACAAACATACAGTGTATTTTCTTTGAACAGAGTATTTGGCTGGTTCACAAATTTAAAAAGTGTTTTGTCATTTCAATTACATTTACAATTTCTATATTTCCTTTTTGCCATATTTATTCCTCATCTATTTTTTTTAAAAAACCAATATTACCCTTCATCCTCATCTCTAATCTTAATCAAATTCAATTTTTCCCTTCTATTCTATATTGTACCCCATCCCATTGTCATCTATTTTTATATCCATCCTCACATTGGTTAATTATGTAATATTACAGTTGTTTAATACAAATTCAACATTTTAATATAAATCAATTAGTTATATAACTATCTTTTTTGTGTATTAATCAATATGAACATGAATATTCCAATTATTTCCAGGCAATCCAATTTCTTACAAATCAATTAATTATATTTACCAATAATAATAAACCAAATAATTTCCCCCATATATTCCTCCAAACCACAACTTAACCATTTCTGCTTTCAACACAATATACAATTAATAGTATCTCAATTATTACAATTCCCTAGTTAAATAGAGCTTTCCCCTTACGTTACTCATTTTCACAACTTAAACTCTCCCAATAACCCAAATAGTTTTGCCCATATAATATCCAAATCACAACTTAATCATTTCTACTTTCATCACAATATATAATTAAAAATATTTCAATCGTTACAATTTCCCTAATTAAATTTAAAAATGTTCTAGCTGTTATCCAAGCTACAACTTAATCCTTTTTACTTTCACCACCCTATACCATTAAAGGTATTTCAATTGTTACAGTTTATACTTATTCATATTTCTAAAAAAAATAAAAAAATAAAAACTTATTGTCTAGATTTCAAAAATACAAAGACAAATATTCCAATTATTATTCATTTCATGTTTACAATCATGATTTCCTATTTATTTCTTACTACTATTCATATTTCAATTCTAAATATGTATAACATCTTTCTCTTTCATTTCTTTTTCTCCCTTCCCATTTTTATTTTTACCTTTTTCTTTCTCCTTTTATTCTTTTGTGTTTTAAAATCTTGAACTCTCCTCTTTTGCCCTAAATTTCCCATTGTTTGCACCTACCTTTTTTAATGAGGAAAAAGAAGAAAAAGAAATCTGTCTCTGCTTAATTTTTCCTTGCAGCAAATAGCCAACAGCCTGCTTTACTTTCAGTTTCGTTTTCAACATAGCTTAATTAGCACAAGGGGGAAAAATCTGCTCCAGCACTCTTTGCAGCAAGCAGCAGAGCCCTGCGCAAAACAGCTGAGAGCAAATCAGCTGAGAGTGGGGAGGCCAATCTAATCAACTTGTGCTAATTAGCCTATGCTGAAGCTGAAAGCTGTTTTTTCTTGCTGTTTGCTTGCAAGTAGGTAACTGCTGCGAGGCAGAGGCCAAAGGGTGGGGGCCACTGGGTGGGCATATTTTTCGGTGTATAAGACGCACCTAAATTTTCACCCACTTTTAGGGGGGGAAAGATGCGTCTTATACTCTGAAAAATATGGTAAATCCTTCCATTCCCCACCATCCAATCAGAGCCAAAGAAACTTCTTAGATGAGAAATGTCTTCAAAGAAACAAGGAAGTCCAGTTGCCTCCTGAAAAAGCACCTTTGGGATTCCTTCAAAGTATTTATGGGAGGGGGGAATGGCTTTTCTGAGAATGCCCTTGAATCCCCTCCTACCCCCACCCCCACCCCCACCCCCTGGCCGGCCTCTGGGTGGGGGAGAAGGTGCTGCCCCAGATCTACAGTGGCTGGAGGGGGGGGGGCAGAATATGAATTGGCCCAATTTCAGAATGTCATCCTGGACCCCTTCAGTAGAGGAGCTTCAGCAGGACTCGGGGGCTGCTCCATTAGATGGGCAAAGCTCCACCGGGATCGCCCACCGCTGGTCAGGCCTCCTGGGAAAAGAAAGGCCGATTGTGGGGTATTGCTTTTCCCTGGCTCAAGAGCTCCTCCAGGACAGACGCAGGCAAATCTCTCCCTATGGCTGGCCGTGGAGGAGGCGGGTCTGGGTCACATTGCCCCAGGTTCTTCGCTGGCAGCCAGTCCAGACCACAGACCAAATTTGCACAATTTGGAATGTGTAGAGTCTTTTTGCTACTGTTGGCGACAGCCAGAGATGAGCAGAGTTTTAGGAAGTTCAGTCTCTTGGCAGCCAGAAGCGGCAGCGGGAGGAGGGGGGGGGCGAGAGGAGGCGGTGAGAGGAGGAGACACGAGTAAATCTTTGATTTTGGGTTGCAGGAGGTCGATGTATGGGAGCATGTTGGGCTGTGCTCCTTTTAAAGAGTATATTTATACAAAACTAAGCCGATAATGTTCAGCACAGCCGATTCAGTTTTAGTTAAGTGTCTCTGGAAAGGATTTGGGAGCTTGTTAAAGTACTTAACAAATGGAGAGTAAACCAGGGGTGAAATGCTCCCGGTTCGGACCAGATCGCCCAATCCAGTAGCGATGGAGATGGGTGGTTCGGAGAACCGGTAGCAAAAATCCCCGCCCCGCCCCGCCCCCCATGCCCAGCTGAGCCGCACAATCATCAGGGGCTTTTTTTTTTTTACTTTTAAAAACATTTTTTCTACAATTTCGGCCGAAAAAATGCTTTTAAAAGTAAAAAAAAAAAAGCTTGATTTAAAAAAATTTGATTTATATGCCGCCCTTCTCCGGAGACTCAGGGTGGCTTACAATGCATTAAGCAATAGCCTTCGTACTTTTGTATATTTATACAAAGTCAGTTTATTGCCCCCACAAACTGGTTCCTCATTTTACCTACCTTAGAAAGGATGGAAGGCTGAGTCAACCTTGAGCGTGGTGAACCTTGAGCCTGATGATTGCGCAGCTCGTCAAAGGCATTTAAAAGAAAAAAAATGGTTTTTTTCTTTTAAATGCTCTGACGATCCAAGCTGAGTTCCCTGATTGGCAGAGGCTTTTTAAAAAAGCCTCTGCCGATCAGGGAGCTCAGCTTGGATCCTCAGAGCCTTTTGAAAACATTTTTTTACAACCTCTTATCTGAAGAGGTTGTAGAAAAAATGGTTTTAAAAGTAAAAAAAAAAAAAGCCACACCCACCCAGTCACATTACCCTCCCCACCAAGCCACGCCCACAGAACTGGTAGTAACAAATTTTAGATTTCACCCCTGGAGTAAACTGTTGGCCAAGCCAATGTTATGTCCCCTGGTCAGCCAGTACAGTTTTCATTGTCCAGAAGAGCATCCCATTAGATGCCCCAGAGTGGAGTGGAAGGGCGTGTTGAGTGGACAGAATCAGAGGTCCATTAGCATCACAAAAAACTTATGTTTTAATCTTGGTTGAGAATATTATTTTACCCTATTTACATTGTTTGCTAGGGCTGCATGGAGCATTGAAAAGAAATGCTCCGGAAGCATCTTGCCTTTCCCTAGTTGCAGTGGTGGGATTCAGCCAGTTCGCACCACTTCGGGAGAACCGGTTGTTAACTATCTGAGCAGTTTAGTGAATTGGTTGTTGGAAGAAATCATTAGGGCAGAGAACCAGTTGTTAAATTATTTGAATCTCACCACTGCCTAGTTGTCTCGACCCAGGTGAGCACAGCTGATTGTGCACTTGTGAAAGCCGCTGGCCAAAACCTTTGGGGAACCCTTTAAGGAAGGTCTATGGAGATTCTCAGTCAACCAGGTCATGGCTGTCCCAAAGGTGCTTTTTTGCATCCTTTTAGAGGTTCCAAGAAGGAATCCACACCAATTTGCACCACTCAGGTGACCCTGATTGGCACAGATAAATCTCCAGGTGACCTTAACAACCTATTAAAAGATCGCAAATGACCAGCTGTCTGCAAGGAGTATAAATCCTTCCATTTCCAGTCAGAGCTGAAGAAGCTTCTTGGATGAGAAGTGAAATGTCTTCCAAGGAAAACCAGAAAGTCCACCTTTGGGACCTTTAAGGAAGGGCACTTTGCAGAATGCCTCTTTGGAATCCTTTGTGTAGCTTTGCTCATTACACTACGCATCATACCTTTTAAAAAAAATATTGATTTACAATATTTGCATGACCCACCCATCCTAAAACCTAGACAACTTACAACCACAGGATAAAACAATGTCATACAAAAAGTAAAAGCGAAAGCAGTAAAACCCGAAACGGAAAAAAGTGACATCATCACCAGCCCTCCTAATACAACTCAGTTCTTCTACAACTCCCAGATTCACCCCCTTCCCACATTTGGGGGAAAAGCCAGCTTTTTACCACTTTCCAGAAGGGTGGGGAGGACCTGTGGATCCCAAGGTGGGGTGGGTATTTCCCAGGACAGGTGTCGTAAGATATAGCCCACCACATTTTTATGTATTAACATTTCTGTCCCATTTCCTGTTACAAATCATCTTTGGGGTGACTAATAGCACTAACAAAAAATTATAATCAGATATGAAAAATGAGTTTGAATAACCAATAAAAATTAAGTAGCAGTCCAGTGCAACCTTATTTCAGTCTTGCCTACTAGTAAAAGGAAGAGGAAGAATGTGGCCTGAACACTCTGCCAGCAAAAATGGGCTCCCGAGCTCCGTTTTCGGCTGCGATGGCTTCTTGCAACCCTTTGCCACGAAAACGGAGCTCCGTAGGGCCGCCCACTGCCCTCCCAAGCTTCATTTTCACTGACAAAGTCACAATGGGACAATCCTTTGATGTTTCCAGGGTGGCCCCCCAGGCCTTGAGTTTGACACCCCTTTTCTATAATGATCAGGTTTTGCTACTTGCTTTATTAGGATGAGGAGAGTCAAATGCAGCTGGGACCACCAAGTTCCTCATGGCTGTTCCCATCTCAAGAGGACTCTTGTGCTTGCGTTGTTCGTGGTGAACGCTGCTCTGACATTCTCACAGGTGAACATTTTCTTCTCGGTGATTTCATGCACACGTTCTCTTTCATTTGTCTTTCATGCACAAGTCCTTCCACCTCCTTTTTTGCTCTGTATTCCTTGAGATAGGTTTATTTGTTAATTTTCAATGATTGAACTTTGTTGCATTTTCAGTTGTCCCAGAGTCTGAATAGTCGAAAAGTATTCCACACTCGGCCCCTTGTCTGTAAACGGCTCTCCCATTTTCAGCTTTCCAATAATGGGCCTAGGAGCTGTGACTGGTCAAAGGACAGTCCCACTGTTGTGGGCAGGGCTGCTTCACATTTTCACCCACATCTGGGAAGGGAAAGGAACACAATTCCTGGCCACTGCAGTGGGAAGAGCAACTTTTTTTATATCTTCATTCACTCAGCTTTGACACAAATTAAAGTCCGGGGAAAAGACTGTGGAGACAAACCTTAGGGAGAGCAAGGATTGGTCAGGATTGAAATGCCAAATTGCAGGCAGCAGAAATAGGCTGCAGTACTAACCACTGTGTCACCACAGCTGATAGATAGATAGACAGATAGATAGATAGATAGATAGATAGATAGATAGATAGATAGATAGAGTGAGTTGTGGCCTGTCAGCGGCCTGTGCAGCTAGTAGCTGATTCTGACAGCGAGGAGGCTGGTGTGGTGCTGCGCCAGCAGCCTGTGCAGCTGGCACTAGAGTCGGACAATGAGAGGCTGGAGAAGATGTGGTGCCAGAGGCAGGGATTCAGCCAGGGCCTTTAGAACCTCCAGAAGCTCCCATAAGTGAAGAGGAAGAAGAGGAGGAGCCTCTTCTCGATGCACAGGCGCGCAGAGCTGCCAAAAGGCAGGAGTGGCTCATCAGGAGGAGGTCTCCTCAAGAGTAAGGCTTGGGGCTAATTGGCCACTCCCTTAGCCTTTTTAAGGAAAGATGACGACTGAGGCAATTTGCAGGGAACAACTTCGTTCACTCTCCTTCGTGTCTTGATCTTAGTTCTCTGCAAATTTCTTCTGGGTTTTCTGCCAACCATAGTAAGATTACTATTATTTATTCTTTGGATTCTTGTAGGCTGTTAAGAAAGTTAATTAACAGCCTTTGTTTGAAAAAGACTGATTTAATTTAGTAAACTAAGGTTTAATTTGTCACATTTCTATGCCGCCCAACTCCCAAGGGACTCTGAGTGGCTTGTACAGACTTTGTGTGTGCTGTGTTCTTTGGGGTCCGTAGCTGGGGCAGAACAGATAGATAGATAGGTGGGTGAGTGGGTGGGTGGGTGGGTGGATGACAGACAGACAGACATAGAGAGAGAGAGAGAGAGAGAGAGAGAGAGAGAGAGAGAGAGAGAGATAGAGTAGCAATATCACTTAGACTTATATGCAGCTTCACAGTGCTTTACAGTCCTCTCTAAGCGGTTTACAGAGTCAGCATATTGCTCCCAACAATCCAGGTCCTCATTTTACCCACCTTTGAAGGATGGAAGGATGAGTCAACCTTAAACTGGTCAGGATTGAACTGTCAAATTGCAGGCAGCCGGTAGGCAGCAGAAATAGCTTGCAGTACTGCATTCTAACCACTGTACTACTGCAGCCCTTCAAATCCCTGAAGATCCCCTTATGGATCTTCGCCTTTGGAGGCAAATCATGCCAGAATGGAAGTCAGTAGCAGAAAGGCAGATCCCACTGGATAGAAAAAATCTTAGCATGAAGAGCAGTTGAGTGTGTCTTTCCTGTGTTGTGTTCAAGTGGAGGCTGAACAGCCCTCTACCTGGGTGTTTGAATTCAAGTTTCCTAAGCTAAGCAGAGGAGCAAAGGGGTTCTGTTCTTGGCCAGTCCAAATTCAGCCAAGGGTGCCTGGATGTTTTGGGAACTTTGAGGTGCTTTGGCTGGTAACTTTCCATACTCCAGGCAAACAGACGTGAAGTTACCACGAGCTGGTCCCATGATGATCTCCTTGTCTTCAATGATCATCCATCTCCCTAGTCCCACACAAGTATGCATACAGATTTATTGCTGCCTCCCCTCCCCAGCCCTTTGATGGCAGGATGTCAGCATGGCGCCAAGCCTAAGATGCTGGACATGACAATCAGTTATACTAGACTTAATTCTTGGTAACAGAGATGAAATGATAGAAGGGGTTGAGGATGCAGGAATTTGGGGGAACATGATCACATGATACTAGAATTCAACATAATGCAGCACAAGTAATCGATCAAAGTCAAGTGTGTGACTTTAAGACAGCTGACTTTAACAAACTTAGTAAGACTTTAAGAAGGATTCCATGGGGACTTCTGGTTGATGTTGTGGTGAGAATGGCTGGGAAGTAGCGGAGCTCTGCTGGGCTCGCTGAAATGCAGCTGGCAAGTGCTTGCTGGGAGACCCTATAGGGTTAAGCTGTGCTGGAGGGGTGGTGAAGAAAGGAGAGGTGCTTCGTCAATCACAAGGAAACTGCAATTTCCTTGTTGATCTGAAGAAAGCTCTCCTGAATGGCAGCAGGGACGATGGCCATTTTTGGTCAGTCACAAGGTAGGACAACTGGGACACTAAGATCTTGTGCTGGAGCGGTGTGTGGATAGAACAGTAAAACTGGGTGAGAAAATTTCCAACTGTTACCTTAAGAGAGTTAACCTAAATTAAAAGTTCCAAAAAATGATATCCAAATATTAAAAAGGCAATTGGATTTATGGAGAAAGATTAAAGACTAAAAATTAAAGAGGAAGATTAAAGATTAAAGATTTAGAAGTAAAAGAAAAACCTAAAGGATGATTTAAAACATAGAAAGCCTGAAAACAACGTTGTGAAAAGTGACTATTGGGAGAAATTGCTTTTCTAAACTCTATCTCTAACCTCCCTGACTGGATGACAGTCAACTCTTTCTGATTTTTACATTCTCTGGAATGCTGGAATTGGGAGCAGGGGAGCCATCTACTTGAGGAAGAAGATTACTGCAACTTGTAAAATTCAAAGGAAAGTGATGAGAGAAGTAAACAACATCTGGAAAGTTACTTGACCTTGACTTTATCTTAGTAGGCAATTTGGATGCTGGGAAATATTTACTGAGCTTTTTGAAGATTCAGAAGGCAAATTAAATTAAACACTAAAACTCTATTGGAACTGAAAAACAGATTTGAAAGATTTGAAGGAACTTGGTGGGCTAAGTTGGATTTGGGTTATTAACATCACGTGATAAATCATCTAATGAAGCAAAACAAGAAAAGCGATAGAAGGGGAGAAAAAAAAGAAAAGATAAATAAGACTTTAAAATCTGAACAATTGGGAAGATGTAAATTGGAAATTACAAAAACTGAAAAGCACAAACGTGTAGAAATTTAGGGGGCTTTGAGGAATAACTTTGGAATTGACCAAATTTTATTAACAAGTGATTAATTAACAGATGATAGAGGTATAACAACTTGTTACAAAGTGACCCAGAAGGAGACAATAAATTTTTATGAAGAAATGTTAGAAATAGTGACAAAGAATTATAAGAAATTGATGGGAATATTTAAAGATAAAGATGTGAAGGCTCTAAAAAATGGTGGGAAAGGATGAATATAACACATAGAAGACAGCTGAGAAATCAGAAGGAGCAGTGGAGGGGACAAAGCAAAATAAAGTACAAAAAGATAAAAATAAGTTAAAAGCGGATAAAAATACTGAAGACAGCAATAATAAATACTAAAAATCAAATAGACAATCCCTTAAGAGCTTATAACAGAGAATAGAGAAACAAAAGGAAGAACTTTCCAAAATAATGAAGGAGTTATGGATGGATATTCAAAAGATGCAGAAGAAGAAGATAAAGGGTAAGACAGAGGGAACAATCCAGTCTGTATAAAAATGCTAGAAAGATATATAGGATTCCAAAAGAGTAACATAAAAGAATCACCAAAAAATCAATATATGATGAAATTCTAAAAAGACTGAGAGATGATGGATAGAGAGATATATTTTGCAATATAGTAACACTAGAAACAAGTGGAAAGTTTAAATTGGAAAAATAGTAGTATATATATAGACATATAATAGAATTTATTATAAATTGTTGTTGTTAGTTACGAAGTTGTGTCTGACCCATTGTAACCCCATGGACAATGTTCCTCCAGGCCTTCCTGTCCTCTACCATCCATTTAAGATGGTGGAGTCCATTTAAGCTCACGCCGACTGCTTCAGTGACTCCATCCAGCCACCTCATTCTCTGCCGTCCCCTTCTTCTTTTGCCCTCAACCTTTCCCAGCCTTAGGCTCTTCTCCAGGGAGTTCTTCCTTCTCATTAGGTGGCCAAAGTATATGAATTTCATCTTCAGGATCTGGCCTTCTAAAGAGCAGACAGGGTTGATCTCCTCTTATTTTAAATATAGATATATTAAGATTAGGAGGTGGAAGACTAGGATTAGGTATATCTAAAGGTATTATTATGACTAGTAGGATGTAAAAATATATTGGAAAATATAGTTTTCAAGGACTATAAATCCAGGGGACTTAGAGATATAATCTTGGGACTGATTAAATCTTATTGACAACTGGTTTTATTGGTGTTTATAGAAAGTTGAGATATTGAAAATGTGGAACACAATGATAAATTGGGAAAATAGTATAATATAGATTGATACATAAACTACATTGTAATTATAATGAGCACATTAAGATTAGAAGTTGAAAGATAAAAATCCCGTATATGCAATTATTATATATATTATATATTATTACTGTGAGCAATGTGTGAAAAATATGTTAACCCAGTCATTACACTGTCCACAAAAAATGTTGATTGTTAAAGAAAAACTGTAAATAAAACATATACAAAAGAAGAAGAAGAAGAAGGATTCCACAGATGGAAGTCTTAAAGGGCAAACACTTGGAAAACTCTGAAAAATGAGATTATAAAAGCCCAGTCTTACACAATAGTACTGAGAAGAAAAACAAGAGCC
Source organism: Ptyas mucosa (assembly GCA_012654045.1). NCBI lineage: Eukaryota > Metazoa > Chordata > Lepidosauria > Squamata > Colubridae > Ptyas > Ptyas mucosa. Next base: position 78,945 of record WNWU01000070.1, read on the forward strand.
CCAAGATGAAACCAGCAGGATTGTATAAAAACACTCTGATCAACTGAAAGACCAAAAAAGTCAAATATAAAAAGTGGAAAGAGGGACACATATAACTAAAACAGAACACCAGCAAATAGCCCAAATCTGTAAGGATGAAGTCAGGAAGCTAAGGCTCAGAAATTGCAACCGATGCCAAAATCAATTTTAAAAGTCTCTTTCATCATGTAAAAAGCAAGAAATAATTCAGGGAAAGTGCATGTAAAAGATGAAAGAAATGGAAGACATTCATTCTGCAAGACAAGGAACAGATTTCCGTTGCATGAAATCCAAATAAACATTTCTTAATGCTAAGAACTGATGCTTTAAACCTGTCTTTGGCTTTCCTGCAAATATAATAAACATTTCTGAATGTGTTTATCTGGATGAAGTTCTTCTTTAGAAGATATTTGGGAACAAACAAATATTTCAGAGTTACAAGAGCTGAGGAAGAAAAAACAACTTACTTTGGGTGTTGACGTAATATGACGTAATACATGTCAAGATTGTGGTTTGCAAGTGCGTCAGTTCTGTTCTTCCCTGGGGTTGTCTTGGGCCAGGTTGCGATCCAGCCCTTCCAAGAACCATTTAACTCAGCCATCAACCATCTGGAGCCTGCAGAGGCTCCTGCCTCCCCTCCTTGCAGTCCCAGGGCACCCGGTTAACAGAGGCTGTTGCCTCAGAGGAGTCGTTTATCTGCTTTCACAATTTATGCAGCCTTGCAAGTGGAGACCTGGGAGAGTGGATTTCAGGGAGCCAAAGCGCTCTGCAGAGAATTTCACCTCCAAAGTCTGGAGATTCCCATAGAAAATCACTGCAAGAGCTGCTTAAGGAGACGTTGCCCACACAGATGGAAGCTTAAATAACACTTATTCCTCTATCAGGCGATTCCAGGAACAGCCACTTGGTGAGTAGTTAGTATTGAGGAACTCTCTTAGGAGATTCAAAATTCCCGGGATTCTGCACTTAAAGCCATAATCTAGTAATGGGTATAAAACCTGAATGTTATGGATGCTACTCCATTTTTTGTAGATTTCTTTTATCCTGCCTTTACTATTTTTATAAAACAAAACCTTCCTTCTGTTTTCCCACAACAACCACCCTCTGAGGTAGGTTGGGGTGAGACAAGAGTGACTGGTGCAAAATCACCCAGCCAACTTTCATGCCCAAGGTGGGACTAGAACTCACTGTCTCCTGGTTTCTACATGGTGTCTTCACCACTAGACCAAACTGGCCCTATATTCCCATTTATTCTCATGTTATGGCACATTTTCATCAAGAATGCCTTTGAAGGTAGAGAAACAAGCCCTCTGAGGGCATCTGACTTTCCTCTCTTGTAAGCAGTTTTTTTTTTTTAAAGTAGCTGATCTTCCAATCTGTTTGGTGATGAGAGAATGAAAGGGGTGGGTGGGTTACTGCAGGCAGTAAGGAAAAAAATGAGTAACCCAACCCATTGGGGCCAAAGTCTCACTGAAATAAAACCAGGTTTCTAGAATGTCACCAAATGTGGGGACCTTACCCACGAGGGGCACTGCATACTCATTATAAATTATATCTAATACTTGGTTATAATTTTTCCAAGAACTCATATCTATAAATATATTTTATTTTAAACTGATCATGCATGTCTAGGAATGAAGAAATATTTATATCGAATACTGAATTCACAAAAGAATGCAAATGACCAGCTGTCCGCAAGGAGTATAAATCCTTCCATTCTCCATCATCCAGTTAGAGCTGGAGAAGCTTCTTGGATGAGAAGCGAAATGTCTTCAAAGGAAAACCAGAAAGTCCAGTTGCCTCTTGAAAAAAACCCACCTTTCGGACAACCAGGACCTGGATGACTGAGAATCTCCATAGACACTGAATTCACAAGCAAGTTCTTACAACCAGTGTTACTGGATAAATTTATGAAATTCCAAAATCCTTAGAACAGAGATTAATCAATCTTAAAGAACAATATATCTAAAATCTTTTCTCAATCTTGGCAACTTTAAGATGTCTGGATGTCAACTCCCAAAATTCCCCAGCAGCACACTTTTTAAAAAATTATATTTTTTATTTATAACACAACACAATATAACAAACACAAAACACATAGTATATGTTCCCTTTTTACAACTGTTTTGTAACAGTAATCTTCTAATATTTACATTTCCCCCAATCCACCTTATACTATTTCCTTCTTGTCCCATTATCTTTTATTTACACTATAATTCCTAACAATCATGATATTAATTTTGTACATTTTATACATTGTCCTATAAATATTTTACATTTATGATTTCTCCCCTTTCATTATTGTCCACTATTTCTAATCTCCAGCCAGTTGTACAGTGTGTTCCATATTATGTAGTATTCCGTATTTTCCTTTTCTTTAAGTTCTTTTGTTAATTTGTCCATCTCGGCACACTTTATTTTTTTTTAATCAACTCTTCCTCTGTTGGTGTATTCCCCCCCCCCCCAATTTGTGCATATGATATTCGTGCGGCCGTTATGATATGTAAAATTAAGTATTTTATTTCTTTAGTATATTTTCTAGTGAATATTCCTAAGAAAAATGTATCCAGTTTCCAATCAATAGGTTGATCTGTTATTTTTTCCAGCCAAGCAGCACATTTGACTGGCAAATTTTGCAGTTAGCCAACTGCAGTTTGCAGTTAGTGGAGGTTAGCCGTGATGTAGGATTCATTGAGTCTAGGATTCATTGAATCCCTGTTTCCTGAAGATTTCTCCTTTTTGTTATATTTTTGTTATATATTTCAAGTATCCGCATCATCAACTGTGCTTTTTTTCTTGGCTTCCTGATGGCAAACAGGAGAACGTGCCAGCTTCCAACAGCCTTGAAGAAAAAGCTGATGTCACGGCCTACTGGTGGGGGGAATGGACCAAATGGGCAGCCTGCACTCGGACGTGTGGTGGAGGAATCCGCTTCCAAGAAAGACACTGCCTGCAACAGAGGTAATCTTGGTGGCTTCATCCATCAATCATGGCTCACTCTAGCTATGTTGCAGTCTCTTCCTAAATGTGCGTTTTGGGGTTCAGAGCATCTTTGCATTCAGAAGCAGCTGGAACGATGCTGCATGGGATCTTTGCTGTTGTCCAAGTCAGTTTTTTAACAGAATAACAAGAGTTGGAAGGCATCTTGTAGGTCATCTAGTCCAACCCCCAAGCAGGAGACCCTACACCCGTGATGGCGAACCTATGGCATGGGTGCCACAGGTGGCACATGGAGCCATATCGGTGGGCACGCGAGCTCAGCTCCGGCACGCATGAAGGCTCTGGAGCCTGGGGAGAGCAAAAAATGAGTCTACCGGGCCCACCGTACCATCACGTGCCAAAAGTGGGGGGAGCACGGGGGGCACATAGAATTATGGATGTGGGCATGCGTGCGTGTGACCCCACCACGCTCCCCCCGCTTTTGCCACAATGCATTGCACGCAATGGCAAAAAGGTTAGCCATCACTGCCCTACACCATTTCTGACAGATGGCAGTCAGTCTCTTCTTGAAAGCTTCCAGGGATGTGTTGTGACCTAGGCCCAAGTAGTTATTACCAAACACAATCAGTCCTAAACAAACATATTTTATTAGAATAGCTGAGAATTACTTCATTCTCAGCTTAGTCCAAATTAATTCCAAAACAAGTCCTTCAGAAAAAGTCCTTCGGCCTTATCACAAACCTTGATCTTCTTTGGCACCCTGCCAAAGGCTTTTCTTGGCAAAGCCCCATGAAGTTCAGAAACAAGAAATCCCAACAAGAAACAAATGTAGCAACGTTTCTTTCCTACAAAGAGCCCAAGAGCCATTGCTGCTCTTTTAAGCCTTATGGAAGGGGCCAATCATTTCCTGGCCTTACTCCCGAGTCATCCTTTTTGCTTTAGCTGCTCTTGCCTTCTGGCAGCTCTTCGTATGCGTGCACTAGGAACAGGCTCCTCCTGTTCCTCTGCCTCTCTGCTGTCTGCCTCTGGAGGCTTCAGAATCCATGCATCGCTCCCAGATAGCCCTGGCTCCATCTCTGCCTCCGACGCAGAGCCCTCCCCTGATTCTAGGACTGGCCCATTGTCCTCCCCAGCCTCCTCACTGTCTGACTCCGCTGCCAGCTCTGCAGGCTGCTGGTAGACCACAACACGATGAAGCTCCCACAACTTCGGAAGGCAACTTCTGGATTGTTCTCACTGTCAGAAAATTTCTCCTTATTTCCAGGTTGAATCTCTCCTTGTTCAGTTTCCATCCATTGTTCCTTGTCTGGCCTTCGGGTGCCTTGGAAAACAGCTTGAGCCCCTCCTCTGTGTGGCAGCCCCTCAAGCATTGGAACCAATTGCCTTGGGTCCACACCACCAACCATCTGGGTGACCATGCCCTCTAAAACTCCTGGCTGCACAAATAGGTTCTGATCATGGGCAGCCTGCCCCATAGCCAGAATGGGCACGTAAAGAGAAATAGGAAAAGGAGGGGACCAAATCAAAAACTCAGGCCATGCTAATGAGAGCAAGCAAACAGATGAGATTTTCTAAAGCGGAATTTCCTAAAGCGGAATGGTTAACGATAGTGAATCGCTTGGTTTAGGTTTAGGGAAATCATTGCCAGAAACCATTGCCAGAAAGTAGGCTTTGGCTTGACCAGGAAATGCCCACCAGGTCTACTGCCTGAAAACCATCCTGCTTCCAGTCCTTGGCTTCTGCTCCCACAACACCAGATAGGAATGGAACAAGACTGCTTGCAGCCAGGATCTTAGCTCATGGATCATGGATCTTAGCAATAGCAATCACAATAGCACTTAGACTTATATACCGCTTTATTTTTTTATTTTTTTTAAATTTGATTTATATGCCGCCCTTCTCCAGAGACTCAGGGCGGCTTACAGTGCGTTAAGCAATAGCCTTCATACTTTTGTATATTTATACAAAGTCAGCTTATTGCCCCCCCACAATCTGGGTCCTCAATTTACCTACCTTAGAAAGGATGGAAGGCTGAGTCAACCTTGAGCCTGGTGAGATTCGAACCTGCAATAATTTCAGGCAGCTGGTGTTAATAACAGGGTGCTTTAGACCACTGTACTACCAAGGCTCGTGCTTTACAGTGCTTTACAACCCTCTCTGAGCGGTCTTCTCATGAATGAGGGTGCAAACCTGGCATGTCTCACCAAAGCCTGACTGGGCCTCTCAGAAACCTGCCATCCCAGATTTGGGATCCTGGTTGAAGTATTTTATTTTCATTATTTTATTTTTTTTATTTTATTTACGGGACTTATATGGTCACCTATCTCATACAGTGACTCTAGCCAGCGCATAACATAAAACTTTGTTAAAAACATATCCTTCCCCCCCCCCGGCCGCCAAAGTCACCAGGCCAAAACATCATTACCGCTCAACCCTCCCATCCTAGTCAGTGTTTGGAGGAAGAGCCCACCAGAAGGCTCATTGCACAAATGACCTCAACCCATTTCAATCCGGTTTCATGTGGGATTGAGGATCTCATCCCCCACAGCATCCTTCTGAGTTCGTCAGGTGCCGGCCTCTGTAGGTAGATACAGGTGTAGCCTATATTTCTACCTGGCCTGGGGCCTGGTTTCTTGAGGGACGGCCTGTCTCCCGTAGGATCCACCAGCTGATTCAGCCTGGCAGGGTTGGTGTGTCCCAGCCTCCTCCGGTTGAGAGCCGGCCTGTGGGGCAGGGCCTCCCTCTGGAACATGGCCCAGATGCCCTGCTGGCCTTTGGGAGCACTGGGTCTCCCCCTGGCTCTTTGGATCGTGTGGCCTTGGTTTTTCATTCCTGCCTGATTTTCATCATCCTTCTCATCTTTTTCTCTTTGTTTTCTCTTTTCTCTTTGTTGCTGTAGAGGAGCAGCAGAGGAGCTAAAAGTCTAATGCTCTTAGTGGTGAGCCTTGGGAGTCAGGTGGAAAATAAATTTAAACTCATAAAAAGGATCAGGCTCTTTTTTCCACTTATGGGCCGGAGAAGAAGAAAATTCTGAAAAGAAAATGTTAATTGCATTTGGCCTCTGTTGTAGTTTTTAATACATTTGTGGTGTTTCTTCCTGAATACAGCAATTTAGATAACAGTGCTGCATCTTGGCTATTTAAGAATGAGAGGGCTGGGGGCTTTCCTGCAGGACCCCTGAGTCCCTTAAATCCTGAGATTCTCATACAGAGAAAGCCCCAACTTACTGGGGCCGTACTTGCAGGATTAAAATAAGGCATCTTCTCTAACCAGCAATTAGACTGAAAAACACTTTAACAGGAATGTGCTTTTAGTCCTGAAATGTAACTGTATGTAACTGCTAGAGGTGATAAAAATGGGAGATGAGCCCCATGCATTTGTTGCAGGCAGCGTGAGAATTGTTACCACTGTCCTTCTTTATTTAAAATGATTTAACGAAAATTGAAAATCATACCATCTGTCCTTTTATATTTAGAAGGAAGCTGGTGACAGGATTTCTTAATAAAACCTGCAATGGGATGTCCAAAAGATACCAGCTGTGTGAAGTGCAGGTAAGAGAGTGGGAGCGGGAGAGGGGGGGGGGGGAAGGCCTCAAGTGGGATCTGCCTGGAATAAGGAAGAAACTTGGCCGGCAAAAGTTCCATCATTGAGAGTAAAGACGATCCTCAATTTACGACAACCATTGGGGCCGAAATGCCTGTCATTAAGCGATGCAGTCCTTAAGTGGGGCATTTCTAATTTTATGACCTTTTGTGCTGCTGCTGTTAAGCAAGTTGCCACAGTTGTTAAGCAAGTCATGCTGTTATTAAGTGAATCTGGCTTCCCCCATTGACTTTGCCTGTTAGGAGATCCCTGGGAAGATTGCAGGTGGTGATCATGTGACCCCACGATGCTGCTTCAGTCTGATCCCTCAGGGAAGTGAAACCCTTGACTCCATTTGGTTGAAGTGAAAAGGCTGATTGCAGTAAAGTCAAGCGGAATCTAAAATTCTCATGTGCTTATAAAGAACTAAACCCATTTCCCCAGTCCCCCTCGTGGTCCGTCCACGCGTAGCCAATCCTGCACCACTGTTTTGGGAAACTCTGAGGTGTTTGTGCTGGTGAAATTCCACTCTCAGAGTAGATGGCCTTGAAGATGCCGGCGCTAGCACGAACTGGATTCCAAATGATTCTGTTCTTTTTCACATATCTATTCCTCCCTCCCCTCCATAAAGGTATACATGTTTATTGCCCATTTGCCATCCCCCTCCCCTTTCCTAATTGATGGCAGAATGCCAGCAAGGCGCCAAGTCGAAGGTGGTGGAACTGACAGTCACTATTTTCTGCTCTGTTGTAACTTTGGTTGTTAAATGAATGGTCATTTATCATATGTCAAAGATTGCCTGTACTAACACTTCTCTATTTAGAGATTTTGTTTGGCTTCCTACTGGAAGGTATGGACTCTCTGAAGCTGCAGAACACCAAGCTGAGAAACATCGTGCAATCCCACCCCCCTTTAATTGTGATGCCCAAGCTTGGTTTTGAAGGCAAATGGGCAGCTTGAGGAACTGTCAGGGCTGGGGCTGTCCAGGCCTCACCTGGGCTTTTCTTCTTTCCAGCAGTGTCCTCCAAGTGGAAGGAGCTTCCGGGAGGAGCAGTGCTCCTCCTTCAACTCCAGGGTCTACAATGGACGCACCTTCCACTGGAAACCTTTGTACCCAGGTAAGCAACTGGCGGTCTTTGGTCGTCGCAGCACAAAGCAATGTTGAAGGTTTAAAATGAACAAGGCTCTTTCCTGCTCTAGGAAAAAGGAAAATCTGTGCAAGATGCCGTGTGTTTTATCATCTTGTTGATTTATTTTAAAGATTTATATAGCTACCCATTTTGTAAAATACCACTGACTAGCTCACAACAACAGCAAAATAGTAAGACGAAACAGGCATCTGATCTCATATCTCCCTCCATTCTTCTTTGCAAGCCCTGGCTCCAACCTGCTGTCCCAGCCCCAGGAAGCTGAAGTGGGCATGCCCTGCCTGTTCTCCAGGGGAAGAGTCTCCACAGAATAGTGGTGCTAAGGAGAATAGGGCTTTCTTGGTACCTTAGATGGGAATGTTTAAGGGAAGGGAGTGGAGCAGGCCCACCCCATCCAATCTGGAGGAATTGCCATTGTCCTCAGGGAGGTCTTCAGGGGGTCTGCAAATAAGCTGGCTCCACGGCCATTCATTGATAACCAACATCTTGAATTGCACCTGGAAAAAATCTCACACAGCAGTGATGCCACATGGGCAAACCAAGGGGTGCCCAGCACTGCACTAGCTGCCACCTTCTGGACTAGTCGTAATTTCTGGGAGGTCTTCAAGGGCGGCCCTAGGGGGAACACATTGTAATAGTCCAGCCAAGAAGTGACATGTAAGAGTCCATGAGGAAGGCCTCCCAGTGCAGGAACAGGTCAAGTCAACACATGGGATGTGTCTGTGCTGAGGCATCAGTCATAGTTGCTACCAGGGGTGAAATCCAGCAGGTTCTGACAGGTTCTGGAGAACCGATAGTGGAAACTTTGAGTAGTTTAGAGAACTGGCAAATACCACCTCTGGCTGCCCCCAGAGTGGGCCTGGAATGGAGATTTTGCAATATCCTTCCCCCAGGAGTGGGGAGGGAATGGAGATTTTTCAGTATCCTTCCCCTGCCATGCCCACCAAGCCAGGCCCACAGAACCGGTAGTAAAAAAATTTGGATTTCACCACTGGTTACTACCTTTAAAAGGAGCAGCAAGAGACCCAGCCCTGCAACACCCCACATTAATCTAGGAGCCCAGGGCTAGACCTGTACCATACAACAGCCCTGGCTGGAACTGAACGCCCCCCACCCCCACCCCGAAAGGAGAAGAACCCTTGTAAAGCAGTGCCTGACTTCACAGCTGGTCAGGAAGGTTAGGATGGTGAATGATACCAGTGGTGGGTTCCTCCCGGTTCGGCCCGGTTCCACTGAGCCGGTAGCGGTGACGATATGATGTCACTGAACCGGTTCTGCCCCCCCACCCCTCGCGTTATTCTTACCTTTTATTTGGCCCCACCCCCAATCTATTGCTGCCTCCTGAGTCCCAGCTGATTGCTAGAGGGGAAAAAACTGTTTAAACTTGCCACTTCAAAGGGCCGCCCTACAGCTGATCAGTGTTAAAAGAAAACAAATGAGTAGACCGATGCCTGCAAAAATAAATGAGTAGATCAGTGCCTGCAAAAATAAATGGGTAGACCAGTGCCCGCAAAAATAAGTGGGTAGATTGGTAGAGCTCTGCAAGCAGTTAAAAGCCTGGTTAGACCAGTACCTCTGCTAAATCCTAAATAATTGTCACATGACCATCAAGTCATGCCCACAAAATAAGCCACACCTACAGAACCGGTAGTAAAAAAATTTAGAACCCACCCCTGAAAGATACTGAAAACTGCCGAGAGATCCCAGTGTCAGCATTCCGAATAATGCATCCAAAGAAATCAACTCCAAGGCAGGAATGTTCCTCAGAGCAGTGGTCACCAACCTTTTGGACCTCAGGGACCACTAAATTCATAATTAAATCCTGCAGACACTAATATGATCTGCCTAATGAATGGCTGGGTGAGCATGGCTAACTTGATGTCACTCACATTGAGGGGCGCCTCGCCAGCCTCTACTCACCCCTCCCCTCCCAGCCACTCCTCGCCTGCCCACCTGGGCTCCTTAGGGCCCCAACAGGAAGCAGTTGCTGGAGCTAAGCAGCCACCACGAGAAAGAGTTGGCAAAACAGCTCAGTTCAAATTGGTTCTGACCAAGAAGGAGGCTTAGCAGAAGCACCTCACTGAGGACTAGAAGCATAGGCTTTCCAAGCAGAGGGAAGACCTGCAGGAGTGCAAAGCCAGGTGCCTGGAGGCTCAGCAGGCTGAGATGGTCAGCCAGTTCCAGGCCATGATGCAATCCCACTGGAACAAGGCCCTCCGGCTCTTCTCCACCAGCGGCGCTTCCCTCCAGCCTTTGCCCAAAGCCCCCCACCAGGAGGCTGAAGCAGACCCCAAGTCGGAATTTCTGCCCCCCTCCAACCCACACAAAAGACCCCGAAGGGGGAGACTCTCTGCAGCAACACAAACGTTCATTGCACATATCTGGGCCAGGGGCTCTAATTTGAGGACCCCTGATTTAGTGCAATATAAAAAATGCAAGTAATTTTTCTGGGGACCACCAAAATTTTCTCCATGGACCACCAGTTGGTGACCGCTGCCTCAGAGAACATGTTTATTGGACACATCATATCAGCACAGCCAGTGAAAACCAACTCTAAAAGTTTCCCGTGGTTACCATGTAATTAAAAGAGCAAACGTTTCCCTCCCCATGTGTCACAGGTCACATTGTCCAATTAAAGCAGTTGACAGGCTCCCTCAACCTCTCCTGCCTCCTCCTACTGCCACCTGTTGAGATGACCTTGGTTCCCACGGGAGAGCTCTTTATTTTGTCTATGAGATGGTTTAGCTATTCCACTCATCGTGCGTGGCAACTATGAAGCAGCACAAGATGGCTTCGGCCAGGTTTGATTCAGAGTTGACACCCAGGGGGCCAGGATCCTGGGATCACCCAAGCCCTCCAGAGATCATTCCCAAGGGCAAGGAAGGCAGCCTTAAATGGTAGCCTGGGCTGAATTCCAACTGCAAGGCCCCCAAATAACCCACCTCATTGAGGGCTTCCTAGAGTTCAAAGCTAACCACTCTCTTCCTCACCCTAATCCTGGACAGGAAATAGTGGGGACTCAGTGGAAGTTGTCCAATATAGTCAGGTCCAAAGATGGTTTTTGAGGAGGAGGTGAAATCCCCCCCCCCCCTTCAAGGCAGGCACAACCACTCCTTCCTGCAAAAAGACATTAACCACCACTTGGACCCAACTAGAGAATCCTCCTGGGAGGCCTTGACCAATCCGGGAGGGGGGGGCATGGGTCTGGCACATAGGTGACTGAGGCCACAGCCCTGAGGACCTTTTCACGACCCTCAAGATCGGTAAGGGTATGTGGGAAAGACCTTGGGAGACAGGGTGAAGAGAGGCTGCCTAGAAAACAGGCTGCATAGCCTGCAGCTGGAGAGGCCAAAGGGTCAGAAGAGACCCTCCCTTCGTTGCTCAGACTGTAAAGGAGACAGCAGACGTATTGTACTTCCAAGCGTTGATGGTTCTGTTTATGTAGCTTTAAAATAAACTAGAATTAGCTCATCTGGCTGTTTCTTGTCTGGTCTGCCTGGCGAGGCTGACAGGATTGACTGAGGCAAACTCCTCCTACATACATTTTCCATGTATGGAAGGAGGTTTTATAACACTGAGGTTTTTTTAAAAAAATTGCATTGATAATTGCCATGACTATTTAGCATCTCCATTTAGCATCTCCGCGTCTCCCTTCAGATGACTATGTCCACATCTCCAGCAAGCCCTGTGATCTCCACTGCACCACCACCGACGGGCAGAGGCAGCTGATGGTCCTGGCCCGGGACGGCACCTCCTGCAAATCCTCTTCCTTCCGAGGGGTGTGCGTGTCTGGAAAATGTGAGGTTGTTAAGCATTTTGGTTACCCTCTTGCCCACAGAATTTTTGTAGCTGTTCTGGCTGCCTCTCAAGGCGCTCTTTCTTCTGCTGCTTCTAGCCCATCGGATGCGATGGGGTTCTGTTCTCCCCCCATGCTCTGGATAAATGCGGGGTCTGCCAAGGGAATGGCAGCAGCTGCACTCACGTAACTGGGAGCTACCGGAAGGGAAATGCTCCACTTGGTAAGGCAGGAGGGGACCTCGGGGACGGCCTTGGCCCTGAGCACGTTCAGCCTTGGGTAGGGAGGCCAAGCGGTGGGAGGGTCCCATCCCCTCCTTCTGGCGATTCTAGCCATCCCTGGTGATTTGCTTCTTACTCATCCATGCGCTGTTCTGCAGGATACTCTTTGGTGACTCACATTCCTGCTGGAGCAACCGATATCCAGATAGTGGAACGGAAGAAATCTGCTGATGTTTTGGGTTTGTATTATACCTGGTACAATAACCAATACAACATTTATTTCTAGCGTTCTTCTTAGGAAGCAAAGTATTTTCATTTTGTAACCTACAGCCTACCCTGGCTTCATGATCATAACATCTCCAAATTCACCTTGCTTGCTTGCTTGCTTAACATTTTTCTTGTTTCTGTGGCTTTTTTCCTTTTCTCCTCAAAAAAATAACCTGCCGCCCAACTTCCTCTTGCTAACACTGATCACGATGCCCTGGTAATGATGCAGATTCCCACGATGGGCTGGATAGTTGGGGTGTTATTTCATTCAGGCCTGACCAGTGGCTGTTCCACAGAATAGCATTGCAGAGTCTGAGACCAGGGCAGAAAAGAAAGTGGGTGTCATTTCAATAACTCCTACCGTACAAATCACGGCCTCTCATTTGGATTTTGCAGCCATTGCAGATGAAGGTGGCTCTTACTTCTTCAATGGGGATTACAGAGTAGACATTCCGCAAAACTTCAATATTGCAGGGACTGTCTTCAAATACAGGAGACCCATGGACATTTTTGAGACTGGCATAGAATATATTGTTGCACAAGGGCCTACCAACCAGGGTTTAAACATCATGGTAAGTTTTGTTTCTTGGAACATATGAATACCTTTCAGTGCATGAATGTCGCCCATCTTGTTACCAGTATGTAAACATAGAAAATGCATTGTAGAATCATAAAATTGGAAGATACTCTGGAGGTCTTCTAGCCCAAATATCCTGTCCTGGGCAGGAATCCTTCAACCATTCCAGACAAACAGGGATCCAATTTTTGCTTCCAACCTCCAGTGACGGCAGCTTTAGGAGGAAGGCTGTTCTGCTGTTTAATAGCTTTCACAGTCAGGAAATTTCTCCTTAATTTGAGTTTGGATCCCTCTCTCTGTAAAGCTTCCACAGACCGATTCTTTTCCTATCCTCCTGGATTCCACAGTATAAATCCACCTTCTCTTCTCTCAGAGGGTACTTGAGGCATCAGAAGATTGTTATCATGTTTCCCTTTAGCTCTAAAGAAACCTAGTTTCTTTAACTATTCTTCACAGGATTTAATCTACAATCCCCTCACCATCATTCCTGATCTTTTCTGCACACGTTCCAGAATCATCCTTGAATTGTGAGGACCAGAACTGGGCAGCATAGATGGGGCCATCAATCTCTTCAGAGGGAGGCTGTTCCATGGGGAAGGCATGGCTCCTAGGACTCACCAAGTCACCCTTGTTAGCTGAGGAGACCCAAAGCATGCTTTTGATACTGGATCTGGTAGAGTGGGTGGAAACCATGGGGGAGAGACACTCTGGCACAGTTTATGATGGCCTAGGTAGTTGACTCATGTCACGCTTGCTAAGGAAACTGAGGGTCACAATTCATAAGGGGCAGAGTGTCAACTTTCCATTGGGTTGTCTTTGAAAGGCCTCCCTCCTGTGGAACAGCCTGCCTTGGTCTCTGGATCCCTCCCCTTTTATTATTCCTTCAGAGCCTGGGATAAACCTGGCTCTTCAGAAGAGCCCTGGAGGACCAAGAAAGGGTGGGGTATTAATTACTATAATTTATTGCTTGGTCTGGTTTTACTCTGTGGCTGTTAGCCACTCACAGTCAGTAGGACAGCAGTGACATATAAACCTGCCCAAAACTAAATAATCAGCCCAAAAGCCTTTAGCAGATCTTGCCTTGAGGAGGGGCAGTCCTCAGTGGCCCCCAAGGTACCCCCAGAATGTACCTTAGGATTCTGGAAAGTGTGCAGAGAATTAATACCCACCATTCCTTGGTCCTCCAGCTCTATGGTCTGCAATTCTTCTTGTGCCCAGTGGACTTTATGAAAGGGCCAAGGACAAGACAGGTTCACCTGAAGGGGCTGCCCAGGTCCCCTCAAGGGTGGGGAGCCGTTGCAATGTGGACATTCTCCCTGACAAGCTTGTTACTAGGCCCCCCAGTGATGAGAGAAACAATTGGCTTTTGGGTCTGTGTCCTCCTCTGCTTGGTAGAATTGGGGCCTTTGAGTTTCTGCTTTGTTAAAAGCTGTGTCCCCCCCCCTCGCTTTACATAACAAGGGTGTGGCATTTCCCCCCCTTTCCTCCAGGTTTGGAACCAAAATGGTAAAAACCCATCAATCACATACGAATACATCCTACAGACAAGACCTTATTTGAAAAAACTGCCATCAATTTACTACGGCTTCTCGGAATCAGATAGCGAAGAAAAAACGGAGTTCGAAGGAGGATTCCTTTGGGGTCTCACTCAGCTCAACGCCAGCCTCCTGGCCACCCTCTCCCAGGAAAAGGACCACCTGGAGAAGCTGCTCTTTGGCTGGCAAGGGAGAGGGGATGAACTGAAGCTAAGCACGATGCAGCAGACGAATGAAGTTTACCCCAGGACTCCTCTTGAGTATGGCCCTTCCCTCCCGAGCAAGCCCTCCACAGGTGAGTAACCCACAGCCGAGGCAGGCTTCTTCTTGTCAAGGTCCTGCCTGATGGCCGCTGAAGCTCTTGATAGAAAGACCTGCTTCCAGCAAGACCTTCAAGCTGCACTTTTCATTTCTGTGGGCATAAATTTCAGGGAGCCCTCAAGCTGGATGGCCCTTGAGAAGGGAATCCAAATTACAGCATCCCACACAACCTTCACTTGGACAAAGGAACAGGGACTCTCAGAACTTTGGAAACTGTCTGGATTGATGTGGCCAAAAGTATATTTGCCTTCCTTGCCACCATATTGCGCAGCTGGCAATTCATTTTGCTATCCACTACTGTTCCAAGGGTTTGACTTCTGTTTTCAAGTGAGAAATGTTTAACATTGTTCTGTTGCTTTCAATTCATTCCTCAAAGCTAGTGTTTCTCAGTTATGGCCATTTTGTGTGTGGACTTCCGGAATTTCCCAACTAGCATGAAACACTGCTCTAAGCTATCCAAATTGTTTTGAGTTCTGTTCTGTCTTCTCCAGTATTAACCCAATCACTAAATGTATATATCTGACAAGTATTCCCTCCACCTCCTTATCCAAAACATGAATGCTTGACAAGTAGCCTTGAGCCTTGGGCCACCTTGCTGGATGCCTCTGCCCAGTTTGATGAGAAACAATTGATAAGACTCTACAGTTCTTGAGCCATCCATTCAATTATCGTACCATCCAGATCCCATTTAATTTGCTTGCTAGTCAACGTGACATCATAACAAGAGTCGGAAGGGACCTTGGAGGTCTTCTCATCCAACCCTCTGCTCAATCAGGAGAACTTATACCATTCTGGACAAATGTCTGTCCAATCTCTTCTTCAAAACCTCCAGTGATGTCACCCCCAACAACATCTGAAGGCCAGCCGTTCCATTGATTCCACAAATATTGGAAGACTCTTATCATGTCACCCATAGGCCTTCTCCTTACTAGACTGGACATATGCAACTATTCATCATAAGTTTTAGCCTAGGTTATATTAGGCTCCCTAATCATCTTTGTTGCTCTTCTCTGTACTATTTCTAGACTCTCAACATCTTTTTGTATCATGGTGACCAAAACTGGATGCAGAATCCTAAGTTTGGCTCACCAGTACTATAACTTCTCATGGTCGTGATACTATCCTTTTATTGTTGTAAGCTAGGACCAAATTGGCTTTTTGGTAGCTGCAGCACACTGCTAGCTCATATTTAACGGTTGTCCACTAGAGTCCTAGATCCCTCTCACAGCATGCCCTACTAAATGCTTTGGTGAAGTCCAGATCTATGAAAATCATTCCCATTGTCTATTAAGAAAGTTATCAAATTAAAAATAAAGTAAGACTACACTATATAAAGATGGAACCACAGAATGCAATGGAAGGGACCTTGGAGATTAGGAGTCCCCTCCGCTCCCCAGTACAGGTTCCATTTCTAAAACATCTTCAATAATATCTGCCAAAATGAATTGAAGCAACAGGGACCACCTCTCCAGACAAGGCACCACGTTCCATTGAATGTCTCTTATCTCTTAGAAATTCCTCCTATCTCCAATTGAAATCTGTTTCCTCGTAATTTTGCATGATAAGATGTTAAGAGATCAAGATGTTAAGAGATCTGGAGCTTAATTATATGATGAACGGTTGAGGGAATTAGGTGTGTCTAACCTAATTAAGAGAGGGATTAGGGATGACATGATCCACCTTTTCACTTTATCAAGATCCTCTTGAATTTTGAACTATCTTTTAAAGTGTTTTTGTTGTTCCTTCATTTGTGACATCTGCTAATATAATCTTGTTTTCTAAGCCCTCATCATTATAAATATGTTGAAGTGCACAGGGCCTAAAACGTAGCCTTGCAATATACCATTTGATATTTCAGCACAACAGAGGTTTTGATGTACTCTCATTGATAATTGTGTTAATTTTCCATTTGGTTATTTGATTTGATTAGGGGACTGGACGCTAAAACAGACAATGAATGGTTGCAGGAACTGGGCTTGGCCAGTCTAGTGAAGAGAAGGACTAGGGGTGACAGGATAGCATCTTCCAATATTTGAGGGGCTGCTACAGAGAGGAGGGGCTCAAGCTATTTTCCAAAGCACCTGAAGGCCGGATAAGGAATAATGGATGAAAACTGAATAAGGAGAGATTCAACCTGGAAATAAGGAGAAATTTCCTGACAGTGAGAACAATCAACCAACGGAACAGAAGTTGCCTTCGGAAGTTTTGGGAGCTTCATCCCTGGAGACTTTCAAGAAGAGACAGGACTGCCATCTGTCAGAAATGGTGTAGGGTCTTCTGCTTGGGCAGGGGGTTGGACTAGATGACCTACAAGGTCCCTTCCAACTGTTAATATGTTAATCTCACATATGCCTCTTTAGATGGCTTAGAGTAAAATAGATAAAATACATAACAGAAAGATAAAATCATGTGACAGTCAAGCATTTTGGACATGACCATCAACAAAGCCAAGAAGTGGACTCTTTCATATACCCAGAGCCCCACATCTGGCCACAAAATTACATTTCAATGATATTTTGAAGGACCAGCAGGGTCAGATCTAGTCTGGTGTCAGAATAACAGACTTGGAAGGGACCTTGGAGGTCTTCTAGTCGAACCCCTGATCAAGCAGGAGACTCTAGACCAGTGGTGAAATCTAAATTTCTTTCCTACTGGTTCTGTGAGCGTGGCTTGGTGGATGTGATGTGACTGGGGGGATCAAAAGACAGAAACTCACTAGCAATGTCCTGATGGAGCAGGATTGGACTAGATGACCTCCAGGTCCCTTCGAGCCCTGGATTATCCTCTGAAGCTGCGTCTAGTGCCAGGTTTGTAGTCCTTCCTTCCTCTCCTTTTTCTTTCTTTCTTTCCTTCCTTCCTTCCTTCCCTCCCTCCCTCCCTTCTTTCTTTCTTTCTTTCTTTCTCTCCCTCTCTCTCTCTCTCTCTCTCTCTCTCTCTTTCTTTCAAAAATGCACCCCCCACCCCCCATTTTTGGCCTAGCAGGCTTCAGGGAAGTGGGAGCAAAAACATGCCCCAACCCCCATGTTTTTTGCTTACACCTCCCATTTCACCCCACCCCCGTTTTTGCCTACAAAAAATGCACCCCCCCACCCCACCCCATAAAAAAAGGTTCCAACGATTGTGCGCCACAGCTGTGATTGTCGGAGCCTTTTTTTTTTTACTTTTTAAAGCATTTTTTACTACTTATTCACCCAAGCCGGTAGTAAAAAAATGCCTAAAAAGTAAAAAAAAAAAAGTTCCGACGATCAGCTGAGTGATGTTGGAACTTTTTTTTTACTTTTTAACTGTGATGTTGGAACTTTTTTTTTACTTTTTAACTACCGGTTCTGGCATGTACCCCTGCATGTGCAGAGGGTACAAAATATTACTTCCTGGTTAAAACCAGGAAGTAACGACAACCGGGGGTGGGTGGCCGGAGCCTCACGCCAGGATTGCTACCGGTTGTCCGAACCACCCACCACGATCGCTATCGGATCGGGCGATCTGGTTCCAACCGGGAGCATTTCACCTTTGCTCTAGACCATTTGAGACAATGGGATGATGTTCTAAAGGGCAGTGGCCCTGGCAGAAGAGAGCCTCCTGGGCTCTGCCAGCTGACACTCTTTCGCTGATGAGGCCCAGGATATGCCTCTCCTACTAAAGCAGACAGGATGGGTAGAAGCAATAGAAGAGAGACCGTCTAGGCTTAAGCTATGAAAAAACTTTAAAGTTGACAATCAGAACCCTGATTTGTACCCACAAACACACCGGGAGCCAGCGGTGAAATGGTTTGCACTGATCTGGGCAAACCAGTAGTGATAAAAGCTACTGGTTTGGGTGAACCGGTAGGAAAAAATAAGCTACTGGTTCATCTGAACCGGTATTTCCGACAATAGTGAATCTAAATCACACGGCACAGCTATTCCCCCCTCGCTGTTCTACTTACCTTCCCAAGCCTCCTTTTTCCATGCAAAGCATACATTTGGTGCATACTGCGCATGCGTACGCGTGCAGCATGTGTTTGGCGCACCCCGCACATGCGCGGGCAGCAAACCAGTGGCAAACCGGGGAGGATTTCACCAGTGCCAGAAGCTAATGTAGTTCATGGAGCAGGAGCTGAAACTTCCACGTATACCTCGAGGAGACTGTGTAGAGTAATCCAAATGGGAGGGGACTACAGCATGAGTGATCAGGAGCAGACCCTCCCCGCTTTCCGGGCCAGGAATCGGCATACCTGATGCAAAACTGGAAATTGAACACAAAGCCCTCCTAGCTAAAGCTGGGTCCAAGTGGATCCCCAGATTGTGCACCATGCTATCCTGAATCAAGGATGGAAGGTTTCTGGTCAGTCTTGCCTGGTGAGACAAAGCCTCCTGCACCCCGTTCAGGCCTCTACAGTTCTAGCAGCCCTTGGGATTCTGCTTAGTACTTTTTTAAGCTTGTTGAAATTGGATCTCCTGAATCTGGGAGAGGTATGAGCAGTTCTCCTTTCTCTAGTACCCTAAGAAAAGAGAATTGCTTCCTTTCAAGAATCCTACTACTTTCACAGGGGTTGCAGTCAGATCTTGTGAGAATCAGTCTCCTTGTTTTTCATCAGCCTCCTACAAAGTAAAAGCCGGCAAGGCCACAGAGAAATATTTTGGGCCCTGGCCATTTTGGCTGAGTTGGTTTTCCAACAGATGTCCAAGTAGTTGAATTTGCCTGTTATTACTGTGTCTTCCTTCCACAAACATTTGGAAATTAATCCAGGAGGACTTTCTCCAGATCATCTGCCTCATTTGGCAATCTCTAACCCAACCCCAAGAATATGTTCCTCTCCCTTCTATTCCTGCCCAGGTGCTCTGGCTGGTCCCTCAGATTCCTGATCTCAGTGCATTTTCTTCACACCATACTTCCTTCTCTTCTGTCTGACCTCTTCAAAGTGCACCCTTCAGCTCCTGCCTTCCATTTCCCCCCCCCTGCTTCTCTCCCATATTCTGGGCAGCTCTCTGGAATCCTTGGGTCACATAACATTACCTTTCTCTTCTTACACTCAAGTGGCCATTACCGAGGGCCTCCATGGCTTATGAGACCCTCCAAATTCCTTATATGTCACCCAGAAGAATCTTTGTCATCTCATTCAGGAAGGGACACAGTATTCTTTGTAAAAAAAAAAAAAAGTTGATCCTTTACCCATTCCATCAATCTACTTGTGCAATATTTCAGAAGCATGTTTTCCATCCTGACGGCTACTATTGTATACCAAACAACAATCACATTCTTGGCTGCAGCAAATTATGGGCACCTTTTTCAAGCATGCATTTCCATGAATTTTGGCATGCTTTATAATCCCCTTAGAACAATCTGAAGAGTTTAAATGAAAACATTTCTGTTTGTGTTGTTCCCATACTGTGCAAGAAACAGAGTCCTCTGTTGTTAAATTTTCTTCCAAATCTGGGTGAGTCACATTGAAGTAACTGGGTCAAATTGGGCCATGTCCACAACTCCAGATTCTCTGGGCCAAGTAACTCTAGATTATCAAGTTTTTGTGTTTTTTTTTACAGCAAAACCATGGGATGTACTGTGTGAATTCAGCATTATCTCTCAACCTCAGAAGTCTCCATCTAGATTATAATTCTAAAAATGGGATTTACACTCCTTACCTCAAGGGTTTTCTGGATTATGTAGGACATTGGGAGTCTGAGCCCAATTGACATTTTCCATTAATTTTTTGAATTTGGCCAATTGTTCACTTCAGTTACCTTTGATATTTCCCCCCCTTTTCATTCCAGAATCAAACGCAACTAAAACTAATTATAAGGTGGAAGGAAATAATGGAAGCGAACTGGATTCCCTTCTCCCTTCCCAAGAGTTCCTTTCAGAAAATGCAATCATCCACAGCTTTGAGGATAAGAGGTCAGATTCAAAAGAATCCATCTGGAACAGGACCCTGAACAGTATTTTTAATCCTGTGAATCCCATCAACACTTTTGGGCCTGAAATAGACCATCTTTATGTTGACTACGATGACAGTGATGAGCTGCTGGCTTACGCTGCTAATGGCACTTTTATGGAGCTGACCCATGAGGAAGGCAGCAACGCATCTTCAGAGATCCAGCTTTCCAATGCTACTATTTCTTCTGCCGGTGCCCAGGGAAACAGAACCCAGAAGATGAGGTAAGGACTTGGGAAGTGAAATTTTGCTCTGATGTTGCTCCTAATGCATTTCAAGATGAAGGCCTGTACAGTAAGTTGGATGGACACTGTTATTTAAACAAAAAAAAGGTCAGCTGCTTTTCAAAATAACCATGTGTAAAAGGAGGAAGTTGTTGCTTGTTTGCCTCAATAGAAACTCACTCTTCTAAGTGAAGACCTTTTCTGTCCTCAGAGCATCCTTCCCGCCAGAGAGGCAGAAGTCATGGTATGTGAGAATGGCCTTGAAGGAGGGAATGATCAGACAAGCAAGGCAGGAGCCCCAAGTGGTCTAATGATCAGAGAAAGAAGCTTAGGAAGGGGACACACACCCAACTGATAGACTTGCATGATTCTATTAATGTAGCTTTACAAAAAGTAGAATTGTCTCATCTGGTCGTGTTCCCAGTCTAGCTTACCTGGGAGGTTTGACCTAGGACAGACTTGTTTCCCTTCCATTTTAATACGTACAGGGCATGTACTCCTTTTCTCCTGGAAGGACCACGAGACCTCAAAAGTTCTAAACATGGTGATCTGGCAGGAAGATGCTTGCTGAGCCCAGCACAGAAATCTTTGAACTTTACATAATTTCTCTACTACCCCGTCTTCATTTCATTTTATTTCTCCTTTTCTTTTTCCTCCCCTTCTTGGAGCACTAACCCTTCCCTCTTCTTTCCTGTTCTGTTCCCAAAAGGAAGGAGACGTATGTAGGTTTGAGTGTGTACAATTTGTGTATGAAATGATAACCTATATGTGTAGATATTATTGGGAGATTAAATTTACATATGGAATGACTTCTTTTATAGGCAGTTAATTTGGTCTAAGTCAGAATTGGCAGCCATTGATTAACAAGTTTGGAAAATGGAACGTTGCACAGGAGTCTTACGTTTTGTTTTTTGCTTTCTTTGTTCGAAGAGGAACATCTTAAATTTAGGATCGACTTCCTTTTGGTAATTATGGTAATTTTGAAAGTAAATGAAAATGCAAGAAAACAACCAAGCTCAGAGACCACTAAGGACCTCTTACATGAAAAATGTATTACAGTCAGGTTCTTTAATATCAAAACTTTCTTCGAATAAAAAGGAGGAAAGATACACTGCTATTATGATCTTTCTGGTTTTATTCTGGAATATAACCTAGAGAAAAGAGAGCAGGTCAGTTCTTTTGAGTGGGGGTTCTGGAATCATTTGGAATTGAAGCTCTTTCAGTCCCAGATAACCTGAGTCTGAACCGGAATCTGGGTTTTGCATCCTGACTTTTTTAAGCACTCCTTCAGAAGATGGATACCGTTCCTAAGGCATTTGGAGTATTAAGGGGAAGACTTGCTGAGCAAACCCCAACAGCAAAGCTGGCAGGGATTAATTGTAGATGAGACTTAGCTTGGCCAGGCGAATTTCCAAGTCCAGCAGTCCAAAGTCAAGCCAAAGATTTACATGCCAAATCAAAGGAGAGCCAAGGTCGTAGTAAATCAACAAGCTGGCATGGTAAATAACTGGATCCCAGCTGCCTCAATTCACAAGCCAGATGCTGGAATTGCTTCTTAGTAAGACACCCTTGTTTCCAGAACAACTTTCTCTCTGCTGAATATGCACAGCTGTAGTCCTGCTGCTTTCTCACAAATTGCACACTTTGGTGAGGTGCAGAGATCCCGGGAGGAATTGCTGGGGTGAGGGGCAAGTGGGTGCCTGGGGCAGCCTGCATTGCAACTGAGTCAGACCCTGAGGGCACAGGACGCAAGGAATAGACAGATTAATCCAAACTTGGCACAAAATGTGGCTACACTGATGCTGGTTTGAAATTGGGAGGTGATTATCAGTAATTTTTCAACCCAACTCAAAATGCAACTCTTGACTTTGAAAGGGCTGCTGTCATTCATTCCAAGTTCACATCTGCCTTCTTGAGTTCTCCTATCGTCTTTTTCAGAAGCTGAGAAGGAGGTGAGCCTTTTGTGGCTCAGTGTATCACGGGGTTCAGCCACTGGCAGTCTGTGGTGCAGGAACATGGTCTTGTCTGGCTCGTGTGCAGCTGCCCTATGACCTCAGCAGCAAATTAAAGGGTCTGCTTTATACCACTGCCCTGTAACCCAAAGCACAGAGGGTGTGATGTCTTCTGTGACCTCCTTATTCCAGATCAAGTTCAGACATACATTATAAGACTAGTGTCTTCATTCCTAAAACTTGTTTAGCTTGGTTACTTTTATTTTGTTGGTTTTGTTGATGGTGTAACATATTCGGTGAACCCACATAGGCCTTGCATTAGTTCATGATTCAGTGCCTGCCCCATAGTCGCCCAGCTAGCTTCCATGCCTAAAGGACATGAAACATGAAACTCCTACATTGAAGATGCTCATCTATCACTATTTGCATATCTATCAATCTAGAAACAAATTTCTTTTTTAATTCAAGTAGCAATAGCAATAGCACTTAGACTTATATACCACTTCACAGTGCTTTTACAGCCCCCTCTAAGCAGTTTACAGAGTCAGCCTTTTGCCCCCAACAATCTGGGTCCTCATTTTACCCACCTCGGAAGGATGGAAGGCTGACTCAACCTTGAGCCTGGTGAGACTTGAACTGCCAAACTGCAGCTAGCAGTCAGCTGAGGTAGCCTGCAATACTGCACTGTGCCATCACAGCTCTTAAATACTGTACTACTAGTGTAATTATTTGAGAAATATCACATAAGACTGAGCATTGTGATTTATTTGTGGGAGGCTGCTACTAAAAATGTTCCTTTGGGAGATTCTCTGATTTATTTTTTTTTAGAGAGGGCACCCAGAGCAATAAATTGAGCATATCTCCTCTGCTCGATTGTATAGATAGATGATCTTGCAAGCCGTACAACAGATCAGAAATTTAAAAACTACCTTGAATAGGGCCCGGATCCCTGATGGCAACCAATGTAACTCCCACAAAAATAGGTGTTTCAAGTCTTATCCTGGCTTTTTCAGGTCTTATTCTGATATAGCCGCTCCGATCGCGGTTCTCAGACCTGCCCCAGTCTGATCTCTTAGGGAAGTAAAATTCTCAATGCCCTTTGAAGTGAAAAGGCACTTTTACTAAGGAATGCTGATTGCAGGAGAGTCAAGCAGAATCTAACATTCTTGCGCACCAATGCAGAACTAAAACCCCTGGTTTTCCCTCCCCTCTCCGCCCTATGGTCCATCCGTGGTAGCCAATTCACCATCGTTGTGATGTTATGGGAAACTTGGAGGTGTTTGGGCTGGTAAACTTCCACACTCAGGGCAAATGGCCTTGAAGATGCCAGTGCTCCAGCATGAACCGAACGGCTCTGTTCTTCCTCAGCTGCCAATTCCCTCCTCCCAATTTCCTATCCTAAGGGTACCCAGAAAAGTGCCCATTTGTTCCCCACTCTCTCTGCCTTGGTGCCGGCAAGTTGCCAAGCCGAAGCTGATGGTTTGGAAAGGTTGCCTCCCCTTGACAGGGACATTAATCCTGCAAAATTTCTGGATCATTCAAGCCCTAGTCACCTCCCGTATGGACTACTCGTTGCGCCCATGTAACACCTCTCCTGCGCGAGCTACACTGGCTCCCGGTGGTCTTCCGGGTGCAATTCAAGGTGTTAGTCATCACCTTTAAAGCGCTCCATGGCTTAGGACCTGGGTACCTACGAGACCGTCTTCTGCCACCAATAGCCTCCCACCGACCAGTTCGTTCTCACAGGGAGGGACTACTCAGGGTACCGTCAGTCAAATCATGCCGACTGGCGACTCCCAAGGGGAGGGCCTTATCTGTGAGGGCTCCAACCCTTTGGAATGAACTGTCCCCGGAGATACGGAATATCCCTGATCTCCGTGCTTTCTGCCGTGCCCTCAAGACCCTGATGTTCCAACAGGCGGGGCTAAACATATGAACATGTGAATGATTTTTTAAAATGTTATCTAATTCTGGGTTTTATTTAATTGACCAAACTAAGTAATAATTTTAATTAGCAATTTTATGATGTTTGTATGTCTATATTCTTCTTGGCTGTACACTGCCTTGAGTCCTATGGGAGAAAGGCAGTATAGAAATATAATAAATAAATAAATAAATAAATAAATAAATAAATAAATAAAAATAAAAATAAAAATAAAAATAAAATAAAATAAAATAAAATAAAATAAAATAAAATAAAATAAAATAAAAAAATAAAATAAAATAAAATAAAATAAAATAAAATAAAATAAAATAAAATAAAATAATAAATAAATGGAAAGCCACAACATAAAAGAGAAACAAGGTAGAAATACAGAGTAGGGTACTATTTCGGTTTATTGGGATACTGGTTATGGAAATGTTTGAGAAGCTTGGCTGCTTTAATGTGTTTAAGGTCCACCCATTCAGTTTCTGAAGGAGGGAAGTCCTTCCATGCTACCAAATACTGAAGTTTTCCTCAGTTTCTACAAGAGTCTAAAATGTTCTTAATTTCAGAATGTTGTCCCCCTCAATCATGAAGAGTGGTGGTGGCCGGATTGGGCGTAGCAGGGATTGAGTTTCTGGTTTCAGTAGGCTACAGTGGAAAATTGGGTGAATGGGCCTAAGGGCCTTCGGCAGTTTGAGTTCAACTGTGATCGGATTGATGATTCTCTTGATGTGGAAAGGGCCAACATACTCGACTCCCAGTTTTTAGAAGGCTGCCTGAATTGTAGGTATTTGGTTGACAGATAGACCATCTCCTATTTTAAAGGCTTTGGGATTTCTTCGTTTTTTGTCTGCCTGTTTTTTATAAATCTCTCTTGCTTCCTCCAATGATTTCCTGACAACAGGCCATGTGTCTTGTAGTTGGGCAACCCAATCCTTTAGGGATGAGATGCGGAGGGTGGTCAGGGCAGCTCAGGCATGGGTGCAAAGTTTTGTCCTGTGGTCCTTTTTGAAAGGGGTGAATCCGGTGCTGCTATAATAATACTGAGTTATTATAGGCCACCTTGGCAAATGGCAAGTGGTCTGTCGAATTGTCCTGTTAGTAATTTATGTAGCAACTCAGGTACTGCTCTAGCACCCCATTTCTAGTACGTATGCACCATCCATTTATTTGAGGATGATGACTGGAACTGAGCTCTTGGGATGTCCCAAGAAGCTTTGAAAATTCCTGCCAAAATTTGGAGGTAAATTGCACTCCGCAGTCAGAAACTATTCGATAGAATGCCCTGTAGTCTATAGATGTGGTGAATGAACAGATAAGCTAAGGTGCGAGCAGACAGGATTTTTTGGCTGGGCACAAAATGCACCTCTTTGGAGAACAAATCAGTAATCACCCAAATTATGGTGTTTTCTGAGAGCTCCACTATAAAGTCCATAGAAATTTCCTTCCAAGGGGCATTGGGTTCCACCACAGGTTTTCCTTGCTGCTGTTTGGCCAAAGCACAAACTGGGCAGATAGTCACGTAACTTTTGACTGTCTTTTTTAAGTGACGGCCACCAGAATTGGCACTTAATCAGGTGTAGCATTTTTACAAAGCCAAAATGTCTGGCTGTTTTTGAGTCATGGCTTTTCTCCAGAATTAGTAACCTTTGGCTTTCTTTCTTTGCCCCTATCAAACTAAACTTCCTTGCATTGTGCATTAGTTCTTTTGCTCCTGGAATCTCTTGTCTCCCTCGAATGCCATCTTTAGGGTGTTCGCTTTGCCTTCTCCCACCTGGGTTCTACTTTTGCCTGCGCTCGGGTGATGACCAGAACTGTGAGCTGGCAAGATGGAATAACTGCTTTCACTATTTCCTGTTTGGAGCTGCTGTATTGGGGCATCCTGGAAAGATCAGGCTAAAAAATTCCCACCATCACCCCAGAAGATAGCAGAGGGTGAAATTAAACCGATTAAAGTACTGAGCCTACCAGAGTTGCTTGGGTGATAGCCGCCGAGATGCTTTTAGGGCTTCTAGATTCTTGTGATCAGTCCACACCTCAACAGGGATCTTGCTCCCTTCCAGGAAGTGCCTCCACATTAAGAGCACCCAGCACACCACATAAGCCTCCTTCTCCTCTGTTCAGTATCAGTTAGCTTCTTGGAGATGTATGCACACAGCTGCTGGCTGTTCTTTTGTGGAAGGACTGCCCCACCACTATATTGCTGGTGTCTGCCTGAATGATAAACAGGGCATTTCAGTCTGGGTGTTTTAGCACCGACTTGACAGCAAGTAATGTTCAAGTTTTTCGAAAACTGCCTGGCACTCTTATTGTCCACTTCAGGGGCTGACTTGATTTAGGTTTCCCCTCCCCTTTGTCTTTAGCAGACTGGTGATGGGGAGGGCAATGACGGGATCAATTGGCAGTAAAAGTTTGCAAATCCCCAAAAGTTTGCAGTTGCTTTTTGGTACGGGGCAGGCCCACTCCAGCACCACCTTAACTTTCTTGGGGTCCAACTCTATCCCCTCATAGGAAATGCGATAACCCAAACAGTCAATTTTGCTCTGATGGAATGCACACTTTGAAAGTTTAGCAGCTCTACGTTTTTTGAGTACCACTCTTAACTAGTTTCACATGCTCTGCCATAGTTTCCATATAGATCAGTTCAGGTAGACCAACATGCCCTTGTACAGGTGTTCATGCAGCACCTTGTTTAACAGATACAAGAAAACTGTGGGGGGCCCTTGTACCCTAAAGGGGAGGACCCTAAATTGAAAACACTCTAAGGGGCAATTAAATAACAATAGCAATAACCCTTAGGCTTGTATACCGCTTCACAGTGCTTTTCAGCCCTCTCTAAGCAGTTTACAGAGTCAGCCTCTTGCTCCCAACAATCTGAGTCCTCATTTTACCGACCTTGGAAGGACGGAAGGCTGAGTCAACCTTGAGCCTGGTGAGATTTGAACTGCCAAATTGCAGGCAGCTGGCAGCTAGCAGAAGTAGCCTGCATTACTGCACTCTGACCACTGCGCCACCACAGCTCTTAAAAGCGGTTTTCCACTGTTTATTTGTCAGATACCTTATGACACCTAGTTTATTTTGCCAAGTCCAAATATGACACAACAATGTGGTTTTGATGGGCCCCCTTATTTCAGAGGAACAAGCAACATACTGTATATCAAGAATAAACTTTCTTGTAGAAAGATGCATCAACCTGATGGCAACACAAATGTTAAAATAACCTGAATCAAAGGATGAACTAGCAGAACAGACACCTTGCTAGGATTTTGCTGCAGGCTATGAAACAAGTCAGAAGTGGGTATGCAGGCAACTGTATGATGCCATGTTTGTGATGGGACCAGACGTAAAGTGCAGATTATGCAGAGAGGCCTCAGAGACAGTCCAACACATAACGGCAAGGTATAAGATGCAGGTAGGAACAGCATACACCGAAAAGCACAAACAGGTAGCTGTGGCATTGTGTATCCAAACATCTGTACAGAATAGGGGTTCGACTCTCCTAAGTCTATATGAGAGAAGTCGCAGAAAGTTATAGAATATAAGAGGGCTAAGATCCAGCGAGACTTGATCCTGATAGACAGGCAGGTACCAGCCACTCAATCAGAAGACAGCGGTGGTGACAGATGTAGCAATGCCAAGTGACAGAAACATCAGGAAGGAGGAGGATGAGAAGCTGGAGAAGGACCAGGGCCTGAAGGAGGAAGTGGAGAGGAAGTGGAAAGTCAAGGCCAAAGTGGTCCCAGTGATGGTAAGAGCACTCGGGGCTGTGACTCCTAAGCTGGGAGAGGGACTTCAACAGATCCCAGGAATCTGGACATCACAGGCATCCAGAAGAGTGCAGTGTCGGGAATAGCTGAGATTCTGTGCAGAACCCTCAAACGCCCTGGCCTCTGTAGAGGACCTGAGATTGAGGAGCCTAGACCACCCATAAGGCCAAGAAGGGACCTTTAAAAAAATACAATAAAATGTTTATTGTATTCAAAAGATACAGGTGGGCTTTGGGATCTGATACCTTGAATTTGATCATGACTAACAGAAGAATTGATTGAAGATACTAACATGATGGGAACTTTGAGTGCAAGTCAGCACACATTTTTAGAATCCTTGATTTTAACAAATAATTTGTTATTTTTTTACTTTAAAAAACAGTCAAGTGCAAACAAAGAGCAATAAAGATGACAAGGGGGCTGGATGCTAAAACAGATGAAGAACCTATGCAGGAATTGGGTCCATCTAGTCTAGTGAAAAGGAGATTCAGGGGTGACAGAATAGCAGTGTTCCAATATTTCAGGGGCTGCCACAAAGAAAAGGGGATCAACCTCTTCTCAAAAGCACCAGAAGGCAGAACAAGAAGCAATGGATGGAAGCTATTCAAGGAGAGAAACAACCTAGAACTAAGCAGAAAGTTCCTGACAATGAGAACAATTAACCATTGGAAGGGCTTCCCTCCAGAATATGTGGGTTCACTGGAGGTTTTTAAGATGAGATCTGACAGCAATTTGTCCAGAACGATATTGGGTCTCCTGCATGTGCAGGAGGGGGTTGGACTAGAAGACCTCCAAGGTCCCTTCCAAACCTGTTATTCTGACCCAAGAATTGTAGGAAAGCAGATTTTGATAAAGTAACAAAGGTGTCATGGAAAGAAAACCTTGAAAGCTAAAGTAGAATTTCTTGAAAAGGCAAAAAAGAAATAGACATAGCAATAGCACTTAGGCTTGTATAGCGCTTCACAGTGCTTTACAGCCCTCTCTAAGAGGGTTACAGAGTCAGCATCTTGCCCCCAACAATCTGAGTCCTCATTTTTGAACAAGTAGCTCCCAAGCGCTGAGTTGAGCTGAAATTAAAGGACAAAAAAGGACTACAAAAAATGGAAGGAAAGACACATAACTAAGGCACAATATCAGCAAATAGCCCGAATCTGCAAAGTTGAAGTCAGGAAAGTAAAGGCTCAGATAACAAAAAAAAAAGTTTCTTTCAACATATAAATAACAAGAAAAAAGTCAAGGAAACAGTTGGTCCACTAAAGAGAGAAGATGGCAAGGAAGTAACAGGCAACAGAGAGAAAGCAGAGCTGCTTAACTCATTCTTTGCATCAGTCTTCGCACAAAAAGAAACTTTAGCCCAACCTACCAAAAACATAACTGTAAAAAACAGACTGGAAATAAAAGTTAAAATAAGCAAAAGAAATGGTAAGAGAACATCTGCCTGATCTTGATGAATAAAAATCACCGGGACCTGACGGATTACATCCCAGAGTTCTGAAGGAGCTGGCAGATGTCATCTCAGAGCTACTGTACCACATCTTTAAAAAATCCTGGAGCACCAGGGAATTATCAGAGGACTGGAAAAGAGCTGATGTGGTTCCCAAGAGACTATGTGTTGTGGCCCGCCAGTGACCTGCACAGATTGTGGCTGATCCTGACGACAAGGAGGCTGGTGTGGTGTTGTGCCAGCAGCCTGTGCAGCCGGGGCTCGAGTCGGACAGCGAGGAGGCTGAAGAAGATGTGGTGCCAGAGGCAGAGATTCAGCCAGGGCCTTCAGATCCTCCAGAGGCTCCTTCAAGTGAAGAGAGTGAACTGGAGGAGCCTCTTCTCAATGTACGAGCACACAGAGCTGCCAAAAGGCAGGAGTGGTTACTCAGGAGGAGGTCTCTTTGAGAGTAAGGCTTGGGGCTAATTGGCCACTCCCTTAGCCTATTTAAGTTTGCACACAGCTGGCAAACGTTGCAGGAAACAACATGCATTTGTCCGGTCATTTGTTGAGCATTTGAGAGTGAATTTTCCTCACAAACCTGGTTTCTGGGCTAATTGCCAACTATTGTAAGCCTTTATCTAATCTTTGGAATTTCTGGCAGGCTGTTAAGGACATTTTTAGTAATAGCCTGCATTTGAAAAAGACTGTGCTTGTAGTAAACGGAGTTGTTCGGAGTTTTGTGTGTGTTACATTTCTTGGGTTCCGTAGCTGGGCAGAACACTATGGTATCGTGCTCTGGAAAGAGTCCTAAAACAGCATCTAGTGTGACTAAAAAGGCCAATTCGAGAGTGGCAATCCCTTCCACACTGAGGGCAGATCCATTCCCAGCCCCCAGATTTCGCTGGTTCTGGGACTGCCTCTTTTCCTCAGCCTGCCAAACAAGTGTGTTAAGGAATTCGCAGAGTAACCCTTGAATAGTAAGGGTGTGCACATGAAAGCGATTGAGAGTAGATAAACACAGCCAGCACACAGATACACTGAGTTGTGTTTACTTTCAGGAAATAGTAAGGCACAGTCCAATAAACAGTCCAGGTCATACACATATAAAGCAGGAGATAGCCAAAATGATAGCCCAGGGATAATCCAATAACAAAGTCTTCTTACCAGTCATCGTAGTCATTCACAATAAACAGTTCTTCTGGATTTGCAAACAGTAGCATACAGAGATATCAGAGAGCAAGAACAGCAAAAAACACACACCAAAAAACATGTTTCTATGTCCTCTTAAGGACATTGGCTACAGAGCTAACCAATCAGGACACAGTATGATGTAATACAGCAGTCTTAAAGCTACATTGATGGTTTATATATTGCCAACCCAACAAGTTAAGTAATAGTCATTTGGTGACTAAAAAGGCCAATTCAAGGGTGGCAATCCCTTCCACACTGAGGGCAGATACATTCTATCCCCTGCCCATCCCTCAGATTTTGCTGGTTCCAGGACTGCCTCTTTGCCTCAGCCCGCCAAACAAGTGTCTCTTTGAATTGGAGAAGGCCATGCTGTGTCTTTAGCCTCCAAGCTGAACAATTGGAGGTCAAGGGTTCCCAGTTGTTAATGTCCATTCCCAGGGCCTTTAGGTCCCTCTTGCAGATATCCTTATATCGCAGCTGTGGTCTCCCTCTGAGGGGCTTTCCCTGCACTAATTCTCCATACAGGAGGTCTTTCGGAATCTGACCATCAGCCATTCTCACGACATGCCCCAGCCAGCATAGACGTTGCTGTTTCAATGGTGTATACATGCTAGAAATTCCAGCACGTTCCAAGACTGCGCTATTTGGAACATTGTCTTGTCAGGTGATGCCAAGAATTCATCGGAATCAGCGCATATGAAAGGTGTTCAACTTTCTCTCCTGCTGTGCATAGAGGGTCCAAGACCACTGCAGTACAAGAGTGTGCTCAGGACACAGGCTCTATAGACCTGGATCTTTGTATGTTCCATCAGCTTCTTATTAAGCCATACTCTCTTTGTAAGTCTGGAAAATCTATCAATAGATTTATTTAGCTCAGTATCTAAAGAGTGTCGGAGATAGTTGAGCTGAGGTACACAAAGTCATGGACGACCTCCAGTTCTTGTGCAGAGATTGTAATACAGGGAGGTGAATCCGCGTCCTGACCCATGACTTGTGTTTTTTTCAGGCTGATTGTTAGTCCAAAGTCTTGGCAGGCCTTGCTAAAACTGTCCATAAGTTGTTGAAGGTCTTCAGCAGAGTGAGCAGTGACGGCAGCATCATCAGCGAAGAGGAAATCTCGTAAGCATTTCAGCTGGACTTTAGACTTTGCTCTCAATCTAGAGCGATTAAAGAGTTTTCCATCTGATCTGGTCCGGAGGTAAATACCCTCTGTTGCAGTTCCAAAAGCATGTTTCAGCATGACAGCAAAAAAGATCCCAAATAAAGTTGGCGCGAAGACACAGCCCTGCTTCACTCTACTTCGAATATCAAAGAAATCTGAAATTAAGCCATCAAAAACTACAGTGCCCTTCATTTCTTCATGAAAGGACCTGATGATGTTGAGGAGCTGAGGTGGACATCCAATCTTGGGAAAATTTTATAAAGGCCATCGCTGCTAACCAAGTCAAAAGCCTTTGTAAGATCTATGAAGGCTACGAAAAGTGGCTGTCTTTGTTCCCTGCATTTCTCCTGCAACTGTCTAAGGAAAATACCATGTCAGTAGTGGACCTGTTGACTTGAAATCCACATTGTGATTCTGGATAGATTCTCTCTGCAAGCACCTGGAGCCTCTTCAGTACAACACGGGCAAGCAGCTTCCCTACAACACTAAGAAGAGAGATGCCACGGTAGTTGTTACAATCACCCCGTCACCTTTGTTCTTGTACAGTGTGACGATATTTGCATCCTTCATGTCCTGTGGTACTCCACCTTCCCTCCAACAAAGTCAGAAGATTTCATGCAGTTCAGTGGAGATGTTCTCTTTGCAGCACTTCAGAACTTTGGCAGGAATGTTATCTTTCCTGGGTGCCTTGCTGCATTTAGTTATTCTAAAGTTGGTTCACTATCAAGCTCATCCAAGACAGGCAGGCACTCAATATTATTTAATGCTTCTTCAGTTACCACATTTTCTCTGGAATATAATTCAGAGTAGTGCTGCACCCAGCGTGCCATCTGCTGTGCTCGGCCCTGGATAACCTCACCTGTAGCAGACTTCAGTGGAGCAGATTTCTTCTGTGTTGGACCTAAGACCTGCTTGATGCCATCATACATCCCCTTGATGTTGCCTGTGTCAGCTGCTATCTGGATCCGAGAGCAAAGCTGCAGCCAATAATCATTAGCACATCTCCTGGTGGTCTGTTGGACTTTGCTACAAGTAGCTTGCAGAACCTATAGGTTGCGCACACTGGAACAGGCTTTATATGCAATTAGAGCTCTCTTTTTTTTCTCAATGGCTGGCGTCAACTCCTCTGAATAGGCTTCAAACGAATCTGCTGTCTTTCTGATCTCCTTACCAAATACTGACAAGGCGGTGTTATAAACAGCATTCTTAAAATATTCCCATCATTCAGATGTATTTACTTCAGCTGGGCCTGGGAGAGTTTCCTTGAGTGCTTTTTTTTTTTTTAATTTTATTTATATGTCGCCCTTCTCCGGAGACTCAGGGCGGCTTACAATGCGTTAAGCAATAGCCTTCATACTTTTGTATATTTTATACAAAGTCAGCTTATTGCCCCCACAAACTGGGTCCTCATTTAACCTACCTTAGAAAGGATGGAAGGCTGAGTCAACCTTGAGCCTGGTGAGATTCAAACTTACAGTAATTGCAGACAGCTGGATGTTAAATGCTGCCTTTGTAGGAGGCATTAGCGTGCTATGCCACTCAGGCTCCTTGTGCAAATTTCTCCACTTTGCCCTGATTGCGGGTCTTGTTGATGTCAATTCATGGTCTTCCTTCCTTCTTAGAGTGATGTAATCTCTTTGTTTGCAGTTTTATTCTGCTGCACACCGAAGAGTGGTCTGTATCGCAATCAGCACCCTGATAGCTGCGTGTGATTGTAATATTGGGGAGGTTGGAGCGCCTGGTAAGAATCAAGTTGAGCTGGTGCCAATGCTTCAATCTTGGATGTCTCCAAGAGACTCTGTGTTGAGGCTTTGTTTTAAAGTATGTATTGCTAATGCAAAGACCATCGTAGCAGCAAAATTCCAGCAGTCGTTGGCCATTTTCATTCATCTTTCCGATGCCGAACTGACCTAAACAAGTGGGCCAAGAACTATAATCAGCTCCAATTCTGGCATTAAAATCACCAAGGATAAACAGTGGTTCTTTCTCAGGGATTTTCTTGATAGTAGCAGCCAGATCGTCGTAGAATTTGTCTTTGGATTCTACTGAAGATGATAATGTCGGAGCATATGCGCTAATAAGAGTAACCAGCCCTGCTGATGAGTGGAGCTGCAAGGACAGAATTCTTTCACTTCCTGCAGCAGGTGGAGTAATGGATCCTAGTAGAGTGTTTCTGACCGTGAAGCCAACCCCATATTTCCTAGACTCGTTTGATGGTTTTCCCTACCAGAAGAACGAGAAGTTTTTCTCCTTAATAGATCCCGAGTCTAAGAGTCTTGTCTCTTGAAGGGCAATGATGTCCATCTGCAGTCTGCTCAACTCCATGTCAGTGGCAGCTGTCTTATGTATGTCATCTATCTCTTGTAAATCATCAGAAAGGCCGGGGGTCACTGTCCGAACATTCCAGGTGCCCAACTTTAGAGCTAAAGTTTTCTTATGTTTGTTGCATGGTGCAAAGTTATCGATCTGCTTGTCGGCTTTGACCCTAAACCCCATGCACCCTGTTAGGTTAACAGACCATGGCTGGGCAGCACCTGACTGGCTGGGGGTTCCCAGCTTAAGGCGGGCGGTAGCTGCCCAATGAGATACAATGACCTCTCCCACCAACAAAAGTGGCCCCTACGCTCTACGCCAATCAAGCAAAGCTTAATAACCTGTTATTATTGATTAATAACCAGTAACTGCCATTTCCCGTGTTGTTTCAATGCTGTATGCAAAGCTGGAGTGTCCTCTCCAGAGCACGAGGCCTGGGTAGATTAATATGGAGGATAGACTGTTATCCAAGCAGCAGGGTACCACGTCGCTGAAATAGTCCAATGCAAAGCCGATACGATTAGTTCCAGCTGCATTGCAGGAGTTACCAGAATGTGATTGTACACAGTCACGAACTGCTTCCGGGACTCCGGCTCTGGATTTTGCCTCAAGGTTGACTCCTGAAGCCTCTTCCAGTAGTAGATATAGCCACAAGGCAGTGGAGGTTTGTAATCAGAGTTTCCCTTTTCCTAGAAGATGGTTCTGCCATTTTATCTGCCATTGGGGCATAAAGCCCTCTTCCGCCTTCAAAACAGTTAACCATCTTCTCCTGTAACTCTGGATAGGGGCCCTTACGAGGTGCTACCAGCCGGACCAGCTGGACCAAAGTTTTTTTTAGAGAGGTATTAATCCTCTAGCACTCCTCCTCACTCCAGGACTCCTGCTCCAGGTTTTGCCTCGAGGTTGACTCCTGAAGACTTTCCCATAGATGGGTATAGCCACAAGACAGTGGAGGTTTGAGATTGGAGTTTTCCTTCTCCTACATAAGTTGCCTTTCAAGGCTAGCAGACACCATCTAACTGGTTTTTCCCACGCACACAGCTAACAAGACTTCCCACTTACACTCAACCAAAGAGCCACTCTCATCTCCCCCTAGAAACAAGCAGATTCATTCGTGAGGTGAACTGGAGCAGACCTTCCTCCCTGCAGTCACATGATTCACTCACTCAAACAGACACCCCCTTCCCCCTAAAACAAGCAGATTTACCCTGAGGAGAGCTGGAGAACTTTCCTCCCTGCAGTCACATGATTCCCTGTGGGGAAATGTAATTGGCTGACAAACCATACTCAACGAGTAGTCCATAATCAGTCTACATCTACATGGAGAGAAGTAAGCAGTGGGGTACCACAAGGTTCCGTCTTAGGCCAAACACTCTTCAATATTTTCATAAATGACTTAGATGAGGGAATAGAAGGGGAACTCATTAAATTTGCAGACAATACTAAGTTGGCAAGGATAGCCAACACCCCAAAAGACAAGCTCAGGATCCAAAAAGATCTTGATAGACTTGAACAATGGGCCCTATCCAACAAAATGAAATTCAACGTGGAGAAAAGCAGGAAAAATAAAAGGTTCAAGTACAGATTAAGTGAACCCTGGGTCAAAAACAGTAACTGCGCGTGAGACCTTGGAGTTTTAGTGAATGAAAAGCTAATACAATCCTTGTATAGAATCAAAATCATGTGAAGTAGTAGTACCACTTTATAAAACCTTAGCAGGACCACACCTGGAATACTGCATCTAGTTTACAAATCACATTACAAAAAAGATGTTGAGACTTTGGAAAAAGTGCAGAGAAGAGCAACTAAGATGATTAGTTGGAGACTAATTAGTTGGAGACTAACCTGGAAACTAAAATGTATGAAGAACAGTTGCAGGAACTGAGTGTGGCTAGTCTACAGAAAAGAAGGACTAGGGATGACATGAGTAGTTCAGGATTTGAGGGGCTGCCACAAAGAGGAAGTGGTAAATTTTTTTTCTAAAGCACCAGAAATCAAGAAAAGAAACAATGGATGGAAACTAATCAAGGAGAGAAACAACCTAGAAATAAGGAGAAACTTCCTAACAGTGGGAACAATTAACCAGTGGAATAGCATGCTTTCAGAAGTTGTGGGTGCTTCATCACTAGAGGTTTTTAAGAAGAAACTGGACAGTCTAAAATCATATAGAGACTCCTGCTTGTACAGCAGGTTGGACTAAAAAACTTCCAAAGTCCCTTCCAGCTCTAGCCTGATTGATTAAAGTGATATTATTCCACAGAGTAAGAGCTATCGCCAAGAATGATTCTCTTCTTAGTCCCACAATACATGGGAACTGGACAGGGGTGAAATCCAGCAGGTTCTGACAGTTTCTGGAGAACCGGTAGCGGAAATTTTGAGCAGTTCGGAGAACCGGCAAATACCACCTCTGGCCGGCCCCAGAGTGGGATGGGAATGGAGATTTTGCAATATCCTTCCCCCAGGAGTGGGGAGGGAATGGGGATTTTGCAGTATCCTTCCCTTGGAGTGAGGTGGGAATGGAGATTTTGCAGTGTCCTTCCCCTGCCATGTCCACCAAGCCACGCCCACAGAAACGGTAGTACAAAAATTTGGATTTCACCACTGGAACTGGACCCGACCAGATGGGCGGAAGCCGAGAGATTGATGGTCCCTCAAATAACCAGGCCTGACGCCCTGCTGGGCCCTAAAGGCCCTAACCAGCTAACTGGCAACCAGTGCAGCTCAGGAAGCAGTGTGCCTCCCACACCCCACCCATCACTGCCCTATGCCACTGCATTCTGGGTCAGATAGAGCTTCCAAGTGATTTTCATGAAATATTACAGCCCCACATTGCAAAATCCAGTGGAGAGGTGACCAGTGTATGAGGGACTACTTGAAGACCCTTCCAGCCAGCAATGGGTGCAACTGAGGCACAAGGTAGACCTACACCTGTTCTTTGAGCAGGAGCTGTGAGTCCAAGAGGACCCTTATATGGTAGACGATGGAGGGTCCCTGGAACCAAAGGAGTCAAACAACCAAACCTTGCAGGTATTCAATCTATTGATAGCAATTCTGGGTTCTCCATCTCCAGAGGGTTTAAGAAAAGGTTGGACAGACACTTGGTGAGGATGACTTGATTGTTGATTTTTGCAGAGGATTAAGCTAGGTGATCCTTGTGGCCCAGCTCAACAATTCAAGGCACTCGCAGTTTCCAGGAAAAGCTGTAAAAAGCAGCATGTCTAACACTGGACTGACTTCTCTTCAAGAGTTTTGTGCAGGCTGTCTTTCTTCCTGCCTTCCCTCTCCTACCACATCTTTTCTGTCCAGCCTTGCACTGACATGTCTTCTTTTTTTGTTCTTTTTCCTTGTTGCTTTTCTTGAATGAGCCTATGGCATTGCCTGTCACCCTTTTCTCACCAGTCCTGAAAGACTTTCTCCCCTCAGTCGCTGGTGCTCCAGGAAGCAAGTGCCAATAGTCAGGTATCTGAGGAAGGTGAATGCAGAGAAGAGGAGAGACTCCTGACAATAATCCTGCCCTGGGCCCTGAAGGGCTTCTGGTGGCAACCAGCATCTTAACTGCACCCAGAAGCGCACTGGAAGCAGCGTAGTTCATGTGGGTTGTATCCACAACTGTCGGCACCATTTTGGACCAGTTGCGGTTCCAAGTGGTCTTCGAGGACAGCCCCAATCCATTTGGGGGTGTGGGTGACCAAGACTTGAGTCATCCTGAGTAAGTCCTCCCAGTTCAGGAAAGGCTGTAAGAACCCCTACCAGTATTGCAGTCAAACTCTGCCCAGTGCCATGAGTTCGATCTTGATGGGCTCAGGGTTAACTCAGCCTTTTATCCTTCTGAGGTCTGTAAAATGAGAAGCCAGACTGTTGGGGGCAATAGACTGACATTTCTAAACCACTCAGAGAGTGGCGTAAAGCACTGTGCAGCAGTATATAACTCTTAAGTGCTCCTGCTAAAGGTTGCAATTGAGGCACAACAAGAGCCCTCCTGCCCACCACTGCCACCTGTTCCTTGAACAGGAGCCATGAGTCCAGGAAGACCCCCAAATTCTGCACAAGCTCTGACTGGAACAAGAACTAAGAATGAATCAAGAACTCTGGATCCATGGGGCCTTAAAACCAGAAGCCACTTGGTCTTGCTAGGGTTGGGTCCTCCTCTAGGCACCAAGAAAGGATCTCAACAGCATCACTTGGTTGGCCAGGAATAGAGATGC
This sequence comes from Ptyas mucosa, assembly GCA_012654045.1. NCBI lineage: Eukaryota > Metazoa > Chordata > Lepidosauria > Squamata > Colubridae > Ptyas > Ptyas mucosa. The sequence continues at coordinate 117,428 of WNWU01000070.1, forward strand.
CTAACTGGTCATCTCCAGCATACGGACAGTACTTAGGCTTGTGCTGGCGGATGAGCTCACCCAGTGTTTTAACTCTGCAGATAACTAATGAAAATTGGCGGCGGGGGGGGGGGGAGGGATGTCTCCTTCTAGGAATTACTCTACATTGTACAAGGATGTGTTTGTTCCACTGGTCTTTCAGTAGCTAAAATTTGATTTTCTTGCCATTGATCAGGTTGCAGACTGGAGACGCTGACTGTATAATCCTAATTGCATTTTTAGTTCATCAAGTGGAGCTTGCCAGAGCTTGTCAGGCAGTTTTTAGTTTGAAGATTTTTTGGGATCTTCTGGAATGTTTTTGACTCAGATATGAAAAACTTCATGCAGAATAATTGTGTCCATGTTTACTCTGATGTAGATCTCAGGGTTCCATGTGACTTACTCCGAGGCAGATACGTATGGGATTACAACCAAGCTATTTAAGCCTAAAAAGCAAGACTGAAAAGAGGAATCCAACATGGTTGCAACTTTTAAAGTGGCTGGGGTGTGTGTGTGTGTAAGAGTCCCATTGTGGAAAGGAAAGGAATTATTCCAGAGCTTCTGCTGTCAAGAAATGTGAGCAGCCCTGATTTGGCAATTCAGAGACAGGACTTCTCCACACTCCGTCCTGGGCCCATTTTCAAGCAGCAAAGCAGTTCTGCGGCTATCTGTGAGCAACAGTTGTGGAAAGGGTGCAGGGCCTCTTGGACTCCAGACCCTTGATGACCCACTCATCGGCCGGGGTGTGTGTGTGTGTGGACAATCTGGCAAACATGTATACACACACACACACACACACACAAAAATCTACACCGCCAGAAAATGTCACAATTCGTGCTGTCTGTATACAGTATTATTTTTCTTAAAACAAAGAGTATGAAGCAGAACTATAACACACAGAAACCTACAAGCACACAGGTGGACATGCGCACTCTTCTTCTGCAGATTGTGTAACATTCTGCATGTTGTACATATTTTCTTAATATCCTTATCTTACTCCTGCAAATATACATCTACGTATATTTATTATGGCTTTGCTAGTCAAAAGGAAGGTCTGGGTTTCTTCATGTTATAGCAGTTTGTTTCCTGTCCTTTTGAACACTTGCGTATCATCACTCAGATAGCAGTCGGCACTGGCCTTTCAACCAGATGTTCACATCCCTTTGGAGCAGAACTTTCAGAGGAGGGAGGACCAGGGTTGCACAAGGAGCATGTGGTCCATTCCACTAGAAAGTACCAACAAGTTCACCACTGGCTGGAGTTACACATGTAAAGTGAGGGTGTTCTGCCTGTATCAACACTGTTAAGCAACAGTGACTGATAGAACATTTGTAGCTCAAGGTTGACATGAAGGCTCCTTGGTGCTCTCTGAGCTTGCTTGTTTTCTTGCAGACGTTTCATTACCCTGACTAGGTAACATCATCAGTACTAGACAGAGAGCACCAAGGACCCCTCTGCACTGATAGAACGCTACATCACCCTGACCACAAATTGACTACCTTCTCCAAAGGAGAAAGAGAGAGGACCAAGCCTACCACTGGAAGAGGAACCCCACTGGTGTTTAGTCAGCTAGAAGCTTACCCCTCCCCACATCTAGTGTATAAAACCAGTGAAGTGAGAGGGGCCTTAAACGAAGGAAAGGGGAAGGAGGTGCACCCTGAAGGCACCAGGGCTGTTGCATTGGTCTTGTCTTCTGGTGCATTCCTCCTCCACCTCCTCTTCCTCCTCCTCCTCCTCCTTCTACTACTACTACTACCTCTCCTGGACCCTTTAAACAGAACTTCCCATGACAGGCAAGTCATTTCATGAGATGAAGCCACTTGGTGTAATGACCAATTTTTGTTCAGGGACTGGACAGAATTGAATTCACTTCCTAAAATGAGCATTTTCCCAGTTTAAAGTTCTTTCTCAGAAATGGTTGAATGGTTAGAACAGACTCTCCTCCAGCTCTCAGCAATATACCTTCTGGGAGAGGGTCTCCACCTTGGGGGACCCCCCCCCCATCTGAGACAGGGCCTCCTCCCTCTGCTCTGTTCAGAACTTCAGAAGTTGTGGGTGCTCCATCAGTGGAGGTTTTCAAGAAGAGCCTGGACCGCCATCTGCCTGAACTGATAGAAGGTCTCTTGCTTGTGCAGGGGGTTGGACTAGAAGACCTCCAGGGTTCCTTCCAGCTCTGTTATTCTGTTATTTCTAATGATAATAGAGCTGGCCTGGACCAAGAGGATTAGACCCATCCAACTGGAAGGGAACGAGTATTATGAAGGAGGTAGGCCATAAAGGAGTCATTATGTGAAGTGGCATCACAGCATGAAATCAGCTGTTTTTGGCATCTAATAGACAAATCAGCTTACAGGTGTGTGTGTGTGTGTGTGTGTGTGTGTGTGTGTGTGTGTGTGTGTGTATAAATGGAACTGTTTCTGCTTGTGGGTATTTTTATCCCATTCTCTCTATTTCTAGACAGTGGAAGCTCTGCCAATAACCGGGCTGGGGATTCTGCTTGGGGAACAGGACAGGTATGTTTTATTACAACCAAACAATCCAAAACATTATTTTTTAAAGCACAACCATATGAAAATATCTTTCCAAAATTCCAACTTTGGGACCCAAACCTTTCTCTCTCTCTAAAATTGGCTGTGCCAGAAAAGCTTCATTGGGGCTTTTTGTTCTTTAGGAACCGGCTGAAGCTCTTCCGGAAGGGCCAGAATATGAGCCCAGCCGACATGTACCGGTGGAAGCTCTCCTCCCACGAGCCCTGCAGTTCCACTTGCACCACAGGTGAGCAGCTTCCCAAAGAGCTTGCAGGGGGAACCCCCGACCAGTCTGCTTGGGAAAAGAAGCAGGTTTGGCTAGCCTTTCCCCATGAAGGGGCCCGCAGTCCATCCTGCGGCTTTAGTTACGCAGGCTTTCAAGGAGAGCCAATGCGCCATGGCAGAATTCAAGCACGGAAGCAGCCATTTCTGCACAGGAAGTGCAGAACCCTGTTTTCCCCAAAATAAGACATTATCCCCTGATAATAAGCCCAATCTGGCTTTTGAGCTCATGGCAATAAGGCCAAGTGCTTATTTCAGGGTTCAAAAAAATATAAGACAGGTGTCAGCGCTCTAAATTATTCTTGCTCCATCGCTGACATGAAAGAAAAAAAATTTAGAAGTAGCAGTTTGAATTTTAGCAGCCTGGCTTTTCACCCAGTTTCTTCTCCACCCGGCAGATAACGTCACCTAGGTGATGGAGGGAGGGGGGAATTCCTGTGATTTGAAGCAGCCGGGATGAAAGACTGATTGGGAAGATGGCCAATGAGACACTGGGATTTGAGGAACGGAAAGGGAGGGGTTGGGGATCAAAGAGTCAGTTTCGGCTGCAAATGAATTCAGGACAGATCGTTATTTTTCAATAAATGAGAGATTTCATCAAAGGCTTTGTGTTTGAGAATGAAATTTATTTGAGATAACATCGGAACCTGACAACAAGGTCTTATTTTCGGGGAAACATGGTATTGCCCAAGGAGGGACGTGCTCATATCTCCACACATACACAAAAAGCAAAAAGCAAAGATGTGGCTGAGAACCTAACCAAAATAATAAACCCCACATATTATTACCCCTTTCTACTACTACACGTAGGGACAAATGACACAAAGAAGGACTTGAAAACAATACTGAGTGATTATCAGCAGCTAGGCAAGAAAGTCAAGGACTTAGATGCACAAGTAGTTTTTTCATCTGTACTGCCAACGAAAAGTCAACATCTGGTAAGAGAACAAAGGATTCTAAAAGTGAACCACTGATTAAAGGTTTGGTGTCGTCAAAAAAAGTTTGGATGTCTGGACCATGATCTGTACTACCTCCAGGATGGGCTTTTGGCAAGGGATGGGCTGCACCTCACAAAGACTGGGAAGAATGTTTTTGGAAAACGACTGCCTCAACTTATCAGGAGGGCTTTAAACTAAAATTGAGAGGGGAGGGTGACCAATCTCCAGGAGTTAATTCCAAGCAAAAACTCCTAGAAAACAAGTCAAATAATGAGGGAAGGAGGGATGGGAAGGAAGACAAACTCAAATACCAAATAGGAGACATAGGAAGCATACCCAGAGTCAGACATAAAAGACCCCAAGTGCTTATATACAATCGTGTTTTTCTACTAAAAGCCTTATGCAGAGCAGTGACCCAGAACAGTTTACATGCTAGAAATGGATCCAACACAGCCACCTGATCAGAAATAATTCACTATACAAGGAGCAGTACTTGGGTCATGCGTAGAGGCAATATTTTCTCAAGTTGCAGCAGCTTGAAAGTTTTTACCAACTCTCTTAAGAGATGTTAGATTTACATTGTTTTCAGAGAGAACGGAGGGCTGTGAATTTCTGCAGGCCAGAAATGGTGAATAAATTTACTCAGAGTACAAACTCAGCCTCAGAATTGTTATCAATGAAGAATTCCTGTTTCCTATCCTTAAGAACAGCCCACCTGAGTCAGACTGAGACCCAGCCTGTTGTCCGGGAACTACCAGATACCTCAGGAGCAGGAAGCAAGGCCCCCTCTTTTTGACTTCTTTCCCTGCAACCATGATTTAAAGGCACACAGCCTTTGCATTTCCTGCGTCGGATGAAGAGAGCACCTCTTTCTCCTTCTATCTTGGCCACTTTTTACAGAGGCAAGATTGAGAGCATTTTAACCAATTGCATCCCTGTTTGGTTTGGTGGCATAAATGCCTCAGATAGTCCATACAGAGAGTGGTAAGGACAGTGGAGAAGATTATAGAAAGCTCGCTTTCTGTTGGAGACACACACCAGGCAGATGGAGACAAACGCCAGGAATTTCCATAAGTGCTGGACAGAATATGTGCTCATTATTTCAGTCATTTTGTAACATGCTCATTTTTAATGAATGAATTCCTGGGTCATTTCTCGAAAAGATTCTCTGTAAGGAAAAGGGATTCAGAGTTGATCAGTGCTATTATTCACTCTTCAATCATGTTAGGTTATCTTTTTAAAGAATTGCCGGAGGTGAATTGAATATAATAATAATAATAATAATAATAATAATAATAATAATAATAATAATATATTGTTGGAGTTTTTGGTATAAAATACTGATGCAATTTTCCTTTTTCTTATTTTCTTGGATGAAGTTGCCAAAAGTATCAAAAAAAGGTAGTCTTGCCCCCCAAAATTCCCACTACTGATATTAAAGGGAAAATGTTTCCCCGTTGCACAGGCCATGCCTCTAAATTTCCCCAGATCTTTCCTAGGTCTTCTATGCTCCCCACCCCAGGAAGATTTCTTGTGAATGCCTGGAAAAATGATTTGGGGGAGAAGGGATCTTCAAGTCACTTTTGGACCCTGACAATGGGCTGGACTGGTTTTCAGGGGTGCCAGTTCCTGCTTCTACCTGGGGCAGAGGTGAGGGGCTGGCCCAAGGTCCCCCCAGTGGGCTCCGTGCCCAAGGTGGGTCTCCCAGTTTGTAGCTTGATGCCCTAACCACTAGACAAACTGGCTGTCTTGAAAAACAATGTTTCCCCCCCTTCAATGAGTGGCCACAGTAGACTAAGGCACTGTGATTAACATTCAGCAGCCTGCAATTACTGCAAGTTCGAATCTCATCAGGTTCAAGGTTGACTCAGCCTTCCATCCTTCTGAGGTAGGTAAATTGAGGACCCGGATTGTGGGGGCAATAAGCTGACTTCGTATAAAAAAAGAACACCGCTTGGGGGGGGGGCAAAAGCCCTACTAAGCAGGTATATACAAAAGTATGAAGGCTATTGCTTAACGCATTGTAAGCCGCCCTTAGTCTCCGGAGAAGGGCGGCATATAAATTGAACCAATAAATAAATAAAATAAAAATGTGAACAAATGAAAACTCTCTTTCCCACTATCTCATCTTGGTGAATGAGCTCAGAGGGGCATTAGAGGGGCCGAGTGTAATTCATGCAAGGTGATAAAAGGAGACAGGAGGTGCCTTGACTTTTACCGATGCTACGGTTCAGAGGGTGCAGTGGTGATGGGGGGGAGGCTTCTGGATGACATCTGTGCAGACAAACAGTTGTGGCAGTGAAGGACTGATTACTTTGGTGTTTCTGAATGCAGGAGTGATGTCCACCTATGCCATGTGCATCCGCTACGATGGCACGGAGGTGGAGGACCCTTTCTGTGATGCAGCTACGCGGCCTGAGCCCATCCACGAATTCTGTGCAGGAAGAGAATGCCAACCCAGGTTTGTCTTCTTCGCTGCTTGGGGAACCAAAGCCCAGAGGCAGCTGGGCAGCTTCCATTCCCAGGAGTGAGTGCTCTTTCTGTGCTTAGAATATTGCCAGGGTGCCCGGCCCCTCCGGTGAACAGTAAGAGGACTGCTCCAGTGCCTGTCGCCCTTGTGAGAATCCAGAGATGGGCCACTAGCAGGAACAGTGGATGAGGGCAGAAGCTTTTTATGGGGACCTCTTGGCAATAGAGGCAGGTCTTGGGGAGGAGGACACAGCCTGGTTAGTGGCTAGGATAGACTTTCCTGCATGAAGGCAAGAGATTCTCTCTCTGGAGGGTCAGTGGTGGCTCTGGTGTTGGACAGCTACAGCACAACCATGAAACGGAAGGAGGAAGTTTGGTTGATTATCACAATCCCTGATTGCAAAGCAAAGGTAAATAGAAAAATAAAATGCCATCCCAACTGTTCTTCATATGTCTCCAGGCCTTTACTCCTCTTAGCTGCTCTTTGCACTTTTTCCAAAGTCTCAACATCTTTTTTGTAATGCGGTGACCAAAACTGTCTTTGGTCATTCTTTGCTTTCCTGACCAGATTTGCGGATTCAGGATATCTGTTGATATTCACACAGTTATGTGTCCCACTTTCCATTTTTTTTAATATATCCTTTTCGGCTTTCAGTTTATCAGAGAGATCTTTGTGCAACCATGCTGGTTTCTTCTTGGATTTCCTGTTTTTCTTTTTCAGTGGTATTGTGTTGGACTGGGCAGTGAGGGGGCTTGTGATTGGAGTCTCGTCAAAAGGCAGCTTTGGCAACTGATAACCAAATCTGTGCACTTTGCAACAGAAGTAGGCAAATCTGAATGTTGCCAGCATGCTCTAAAGCAGTGGTTCTCAAATTTTTTCAGTCCACCGCCTCCTTGGTACTACAAACTCATCCTCAGTGCCCCCCACTCAGGGATGGGTTCTACTTACCTTTACTACCGGTTTGCAGCGGGGCCGCACACGCGTGCTCACTTCGCTCACGTATGTACACACTCTTCTGCACATGCGCAGAAGCGTTTTGGTGATGTCGGGGTTGGTGGGCGGGGCCTCCTGCCGGTTTTACTACCGGTTTTATAGAACCGGTAAGAACCAGGGCAACCCACCACTGCCCCCACCCCCACCCCCTATAAATAGCATTGTTCGGAATAGCGGTTTCCACGACCTACTAAGGAAGATAGTAACAGTAAAATACATGGAATACAGCCATTTTTGGCCTCCTGAAGCCTTGCCCCACATGTCCTGTTTTTCGCAAAAACAGGGTGTGCAGAGCCTTCGGAAGACCTGCAGGCTGCTTCAATACAGATCTATCCTTGTAACAAACACAGCTAACACTATTAGTTAACATGAAAGAAATCCCCTGAATCAACCAATCTAGAGCAGTGATTCTCAGCTGGGGGTTCCTTTTGAATTTGCTGACCACCAGCGAGTGGGAGAAAGCAATTTCACAGAGGAGGGGATGGAGAGGGCTGTGGGATGAATTCACACCCATTCCCAGACCCCCTTGGGGTCAACCTGCAGTCCTCCCCTGCCTCCTCAGGCAGTGGAGCCGGGGGAGGGGATGCTTTTCAAGGAGCCACAAGGAGGGCTGAGAGCTGGTGTCTGTCCCACAAGTAAGATTTGGTCCAGAACCAACCCCAACATGAAGGTCTTTTATTTGCTCCTTGTACTCCTTGTCTCTGCATTTTTAACAGGTAATAAATTAAATTTCTAATGATGTAAAAATAGCTCATAACTCACCTTTCTAGACAGCTATTATCATGTCTAAAAGCAAGATGCCCTTCTCCATCTTTTGTCTGGAGTACCATTTAATCCACAGCCTTTTAATTCCAGAAGTCCAAGTTTAAAGAATGGACTTCTGGGATTAGAGCACCATTTTTAAGCTAAAACTTAATTCACACCTGTTAGTTTTGCTTGAGCAGTGTGAACAATTGACAGTGTGATCCTCCAAAGGTCTGAAAAATATATCATTGATTTTTCTTTGGCATTTAAACTAGATAACCAATGTGAAAAAGTGCATCAAGGAAGGACTGGAAAGCCAATTCATACTGAACTGTATTGGGTTTTCTGTTATTATTTGAATAAAATGAAAAGAAATCAAATAGTGGTACCTAGTGCGGAAAAAGAGATGAAATAATGGGTCATTCTCAACACTTGAACTCTCTACACTTAAAATATCTAGAAATTATTATGGTTAAGTGAGTTTTGCCCCATTTTACGATTTTTCTTGCCATAGTTCAAATCAAAGATTTCTGAGACCAATGTTGAATACTTAAATTTCAGTAGTCACCAATCCCAGTCTTAAAATGAGTTTAGAATCAGTGGGAGTCATTGATAACAATGAACTAACTAGCTACTGATACTGATTCCTGCCTTTCTTTTCCTTCTGTCCAAGTTTTGCAAGTACTTTTTCCAGGTATATGTTTTATTCCAAAGTATACAAACCATTATTGTTAGGGAAAAAATGGGTCTTCCAAGCAATTTTAAAAGACTCTGTCAGAATGACTCTGCTCTCAGCCCCCCTTGTGACTCCTTGAAAAGCATCCCCCCCACATATGTAAATGAAAAGAATAAGCTTAAAAATCCTAGCCTTTTAAAATTGAAAATATGGAGAATTGGGAGGATGAATATGAGACTCTAAGGGAGATGTTTCAAAAAGTAAGGGAGGCATTTAAGGGAAATAAAGAAGCAGAGAATTGGTTAGCTTGCAAAAAAGAAAGAAAGAGAAAAGATGAATGAGAAGCAAGAGAAACGAGATAATATTGAAAAGGAAATAATTGAAAAAAAGATAAAGATGATTACGCTGGGTTCAACAGTGATAAAATAAAAATGGATATGGCATATCTCAAATATGAAGAAAAGAGAAATAAATGGGGTAAGATTGAGAATGAAAAGTAATAGAGTTAAAATTAAAGGAAAAAGGCTGAAGGGGAGATATAAGAACAGGAAAAAGAAGGTAAAGAAATGGGAGAAAGGGAGGAAAACATCAAGAAAGAGAACTGTGGAGAGACTAAGAGAAAATGGTTAAGAGTCACTGAAAATGTTAATCTGTTAATAAAAGGATGCTAGTTGTAGAAATTATATGTGAAAATGCTGTTAAATGAAAAATAGAACAATGTAATGTGAAAGAAAGAATGATATTGGAAGAAGCACTAAAAGGAGAGAATAAATTATAATATAAGAATTAATTAAATAAGATGGAATATGGAAATTAAATGTAAAACTGAATGAAATTTAAATGCAAAAAATGATTCAAATGATATACTTGTAAGAAGTAAAGTAAAAATATATTGTTAAAAGTAAAAAGTCTAAGGACTGGAAGATTGTTTGAGTAAAGATTTAAAAGAAAAAATGGAATAAGGTTAAATATACTGCTAATAATTAAAAAGTTGAGGGGAAATTTTGAGAAATATACTTGATAAATGAAAGAAAGACCAGGGTTGCCTGGACTCCATAGTGGAAAATATAAAATTAAAAATGAATACAGTAATAGAGAGGGATGAAGGAAGGAGAAGAGAGATGGAAGAAGGAAAGAGAGAGAGGGAAGGAAGAGAAGGGAGGAAGGAAGGCAGGGGTGAAATGCTCCCGGTTTGGACCGGCTCAGGTGAGTAGGTAGCGATGGCGGTGGGCAGTTCGGAGAACCGGTAGCAAAAATCCCTGCCCCCACCGCCCATGCCCACCTCAGCTGCGCGATCATCAGAGCCTTTTTTTTTTAAATGGCTCTGATGAGCCAAGCTCTGACGATCCCAGCTGAGTTGCCTGCTAATCAGGCAATTCAGCTGGGATCGCCAGAGTCATTTAAAAGAAAAAAACTTTTTTCCTTTTAAATGGCTCTGACGATCCAAGCTCTGATGATCCCAGCTGAATTGCTTGCTAGGAAAAAAGTTTTTTCTTTTAAATGGCTCTGACGATCCAAGTTCTGTGGGCGTGGCTTGGTGGTGGGGGGTAATGTGACTGGGTGGGCATAGCCAATTTTTTTTTTTACTTTTAAAACCATTTTTTACATGTAAAACCATGTAAAAAATGCTTTCAAAAGGCTCTGATGATCCCAGCTGAGTTGCCTGAGTTGCAAATTTTAGATTTCACCCCTGAAGGAAGGGAAGGGAAATTAGGAGTGAGAGTAAGAGAGGGAAGAAGAGTGGAGGAGAAGGAGAAAGGAAGGGGAAGTAGGGAGGAGAAGAAGAGTGGGGGAAGAGAAAGTAAGAAGGAAAGAAAAGAGAGAGGTGGTAGGTGTACAATAAAATAGATGAAATGGAAGAAAGGCAACCCCAAACAAATATAAAGATATTAAGATAAAGAATGAATTGTTAAACTTTAAAGAATAAAAGAGAATACATATGAATAAATAGCAATAATTAGAAACACACATACAAATATACAATGTATTTTCTTTGAACAGAGTAGTTGGCCGGTTCACAAATTTAAACAATGTTTAGTCATTTCAATGAAATTTACAATTTCTATATTTCTTTTTTGCCATATTTATTCCTCATCTATTTTTTTTAAAAAACCAATATTACTCTTCATCCTCATCTCTAATCTTAATCAAATTCAATTTTTCCCTTCTATTTTATATTATACCCCTTCCCATTGTCATCTATTTTTATATCCATCCTCACATTAGTTAATTTCCTATATACTCGAATATAAGCCGACTCGAATATAAGCCGAGGCACACAATTCTACCACACAAAAAAACACTGGGAAAATTTATTGACTCAAGTATAAGCCGGGGATGGGAAATGCAGTGGCTAGTGGTAAATTTCAAAATAAAAATAGATACCAATAAAATTACATTAATTGAGGCATCAGTAGGTTAAATGTTTTTGAACATTGATTTCAAAGAAAAACAGTAAACTAGCTCTGTAAGTGGAAAAGAGAATCAACAAAAACAAAAATCTTGTCACCATGATGTAGAGAAGCAGTTGTGAAATGAGTGACATGGTTGTTAAGAATGCTACAATGGGCATAAATGATGACCAGTCATAAGTGCGAAGACCGGTCAAAAGTGCGAGGACTTGTCAGAAATCACTTTTTTCAGCCCTCTGGGTAGTCCTTTTGTGCATATGGACTATTCAGAGGGCTAAAAAAGTTATTTTTGACTGGTCCTCACACTTTTGATCAGTCCTCGAATTTACGACTGTCCTCACATTTTACGTTTTTTGCCCTATCTTATCACCATGGTGAAGAGAAGCAGTTGTGAAATGAGTGACATGGTTGTTAAGAATGCTGCAATGGGCATAAATGATGACCAGTCATAAGTGCGAAGACCGGTCAAAAGTGCGAGGACTGGTCAGAAATGACTTTTTTCAGCCCTCTGAGTAGTCCCTATACACATATATCACATGACCAGCTAGCCACACCCACCCAGTCACTGGCTTGATCTAATTTCAGGCAAGTTCAAGCCTCTGTTAAGAGATACCTGCATTCCCTCCCTCTCTCTCTCTCTCCCTCTCTCTCTCTCTCTCTCTCTCTCTCTCTTTCTCTCTCTCTCTCTCTCCCTCCTTTTTCTTTTTCTTTCTCTTTCTTTCTTTGTCTCTTTCTTTCTTCTCTCTCTCTCTTTCTTTCTCCCTCCCTTTCTCCTTCTCATCTGGCATTCTTAGAGCTCCACTATTGATTAGCTTAGCCCAGGGGTGGGCAAATGTGGCCCTTTTACAATCTGTGGACTACAACTCCCAGAATTCTTGAGGCAGCCAAGCTGGGAGAATTCTGGGAGTTGAAGTCCACAGGTTGTAAAAGGGCCATATTTTACAAGCAAGGATAGCTAGCAGCCAATTACAATAAGCTCTCAATTACAATTACAATAAGCTCTCAACTCAGGCTCAGTGTACATGGGATCTCCCTAAACAGTGAGGATTTCTTTGTTTCTTTCTCCCTTGAACCCCCCACCCCACCCCCGGCAGCCCATTTTTGCTTCCAGGGGGCTGCAGGGAGTCTTGCTAGGCACCCCCCTCATGCTCCTAGCAAGCCTCCCTGAAGCCCCTGGGAGCCAAAAAGGGGCGCAGGGGAGGGGAGCTGCACCTCCCCATGCCCCATGTTGCCTTTAGCAAGCTTCCCTGCAACCCCTGGGAGCCAAAATGGTTGCAGGGAAAAAGGCATTTTTTTCTTCACTCGATTATAAACCGAGGGGGGCTTTTTTCAGCATAAAAAATGTGCTGAAAAACTCAGCTTATACTCGAGTATATACGGGTACGTAATATTACAGTTGTTTAATACAAATTCAACATTTTAATATAAATCAATTAGTTATATAACTATCTTTTTTGTATATTATCTATATGAACATGAATATTCCAATTATTTCCATGCAATCCAATTTCTTACAAATCAATTAATTATATTTATCAATAATAATAAACCAAATAATTTTCCCCATATATTCCTCCAAACCACAACTTAACCATTTCTGCTTTCAACACAATATACAATTAATAGTATCTCAATTATTACAATTCCCTAGTTAAATAGAGCTTTCCCCTTAAGTTATTCATTTTCACAACTTAAACTCTCCCAATTAACCCAAATAGTTTTGCTCATATAATCCTCCAAATCACAACTTAATCATTTCTACTTTCATCACAATATATAATTAAAAATATTTCAATCGTTACAATTTCCCTAATTAAATTTAAAAATGTTCTAGCTGTTATCCAAGCTGCAATTTAATCCTTTTTACTTTCACCACCCTATACCATTAAAGGTATTTCAATTGTTACACTTTATACTTATTCGTATTTCTAAAAAAAATAAAAAAATAAAAACTTATTGTCTAGATTTCAAAAATACGAAGACAAATATTCCAATTATTATTCATTTCATTTTTACAATCATGATTTCCCATTTATTTCTTACTACTATTCATATTTCAATTCTAAATATGTATAACATCTTTCTCTTTCATTTCTTTTTCTCCCTTCCCATTTTTGCCTTTTTCTTTCTCCTTTTTTTTTTGTGTTTTAAAATCTTGAACTCTCCTCTTTTGCCCTAAATTTCCCATTGTTTGCACTTACCTTTTTGGTAAGGAAAAAGAAATCTGCCTCTGCCTAATTTTCCAACATAACAGCAAACAGCCAACAGCCTGCTTTACTTTCAGTTTGGTTTTCAGCTTGATTAGCACAAGGAGAAAAAAAAATCTGCTCCAACAATTTAGCTCTTTGCAGCAAGCAGCAGAGCCCTGCACAAAACAGCTGAGAGCAAATCAGCTGAGAGTCAGGAGGCCGATCTAATCAACGGGCTAATTAGTCTATGCTGAAGCTGAAAGGAGTTGTTTTTTCTTGCTGTTTGCTTGCAAGGAGGTAACTGCTGCGAGGCACAGGCCAAAGGGTGGGGGCCACCCTCGCCACTTAGCACCCCCCTGCTGCCCCCTTTTGCCTCTATCGCCCCCCCAAGGCCTCCCCCCCCCCCCCCCAAGGGGCGGAACCGCCAACTTTGGGAACCACTGCTCTAAAGGCCCTAAGTGTTTTTTTAAAAAAGCTTTTGATTTAAATGTCAATTTGAGCCAACCTCACTTACTCTAAGTGGGCCAAGATACTGCCATCCCTTTCTGGAGATGAAGAATAGCAAAACCAAACCTGATCACACTCCTGGTCATCCCTGAAGAGCCTGGCCTGGCTGTCCTCCCTCTGTTTCTCATCGCGAAACACCACCTTGTGTTGGACAGGTGGGAGACCAGCAGCTGGAGCGAGTGTTCCAGGACCTGTGGAGAAGGCCACCAGTTCCGGATTGTCCGTTGCTGGAAGATGCTCTCGCCTGGCCTGGACAGCTCCGTCTTCAGCAACCTGTGTGAATCGGCTGACATCGCTCGGCCAGAAGAGAGGAAAGTCTGCAAGAACCCGGCTTGCGGGCCACAGTGGGAAATGTCTGAGTGGTCTGAGGTAAATTCTGGCCAAGGGGTCTCTGTGCTTTGATCCCAGCAAGCCCTGTGGATCACCTAGCTGTGGGGGCAAGCTTAATGGGGGAGTTGGCGGGAGCAGTGGCCAATTTCCGGGAGTCTTTTCCAACAGCTGTTCCCGCATGTGGTTTCAAATACAGGCAGCCAAACAACCTTTTGCTCTGGTGTGCTGGCCATGGCTCACAGGATGCCTCTAAGTGGGTCCTCCTGGGTTGAGGGTTTCCCAAAGAGTCCTAAATTTACTCTAGGAAGGGCTAACGCTAGAGTTAGTGAGTGGTGCGGTGGCCTAGGGGTGGAGCTCTCGCCTCACAATCAGAAGGTTGTGAGTTTGATCCTAGGTAGAGGCAGATATTTCTCTCTCTGGGCACAATGAGAATGTATCTGCTGAACAAAACTTCGCATTGGTGACCGGAAGGGCATCCGGCCATTAAAACACTCTGCTAGCTCCATTCAGTTGCCCAGATTCCAGCCCACAAGGGATTATGCGGCCATTAAAAGATGATGATGAGGGCTAACGCTAACCAGCAGATCCCTCTGGCTGTTGCGTTCAGCCCTTCTCTCCTATCCTTTGTGGAAGGAATATTCGATGCACTTCCCCCACTCAGGAACAGAGGCCATTACCCAAATTGCACAAATCGATCCTGGGGTTCAATTTCTGGGGGACTTGCTGCTTTTTTATGCTTCTCCTTAGGGGCAGAGGGTCAAGCCTCTCCGGCCTACCATCCACCATGAACACAGAGGCTGCCAAAGCTGACTCTCCCTATCCTTCCCCCTGCAGTGCACAGCCAGGTGTGGCGAGAGAAGTATGGTGAGCCGAGACATCCGCTGTTCCGAAGAAGAAAGGCTGTGCGATGCCAGTACCAAGCCAGTGGCTGATAAGAACTGCACCGGGCCGCCCTGCGACCGGCAGTGGACAGTCTCTGACTGGGGACCGGTAAGTCTTTTGGCAGAGAAGGAACTTGCTGACCAGGAGAGAGGGAGGCTGGGGTATTTGCAGGAGCTGCAAGGGGGAGCCTGGTGTGGGTCACAAGACATGGAACGGGCCTGATCAGAGCAGGGGCGCCGGTTAATCTAATATCCAGTTTGCAGCCCAAATAATCTAATACCTGATTTGCTTGTGGTTTCTTCCACTAAAATAAGATCACCTGAATTTTAGCTCTGGGGCCAGACAGTCTCTGTGCATCAAAATAACTTTGACGGCTTCAAATATCCTGATTTTGGATTTTTTTATAGCATCACTTTTGAAACATCAGTGTTCCTTCCCGCAGGAAAGCAGATTCCTAGCAAGGGGGGGGGGGGGGGGGGGCCAGTAAAGCCAAGAAGGCAGATAATGGAAGGGGAGGGGGGCAGCTCTCCTTCCCAGTCCCTGATCAAGCAGTTATTCTTGAGGATGCCTCTCTGGATTTTCGCCCCAAAGGTTGAGCTGGATGGCCTTAAGGATTCCTTCCATCACTAGCATTTTAAGACTCATCCCTGCCACTTCAATGCCTGGGTAGCACTTCTCTTAACTCAGAGGTCCCCGACCTTTGGGCTGGGGTATCCATGGCGTGTTAAGAACTGGGCTGCGCAAGCAGCAGACGAGTGGGTGAAACTTCATTTCCACATGCACAGGATTTAGGTTGCATGTGAAACAATACACACACACGCACGCACGCACCCCTCCATGGAAGACAATTTTTTCCCCCGAAACCAGTTCCTGGTGTCAGAAATGTTTGAGACTGCTGTCCTAGCTGTCAGAAGAGTTGATGAGTCTCATCCTTTCTGTGTCTCCAAGTAGCTTTGTTCTTCCATCCTTTACCATTTTTGTTCTGTGTGTGGACACACAGAGGGAGGAAGAGAGGGAGAGGGAGAGGGAGAAGAAGAGGGAGAGAGAGAGAGAGAGAGAGAGAGAGAGAGAGAGAGAGAGAGAAATATGGGGAAAGTTACAAAACTGTAAAATCACCTTGTTCAGTGGCCAAAGGACCTTGAGTTGTTCCTTTTGCCTGATAAGCTGCAGACCCTGTCAAGAGGCTAATCAGGGAGCCCACTTGTCCCAAACTATGCGGAAATCCTCTGGCCATAGATTCATGTACAGCTGGCATTGCCCAAAGAAAGCAGGAAATTGGGCCAATGTCCCATCAAACTTATTGGGCACTGCCATCGGGCATTTGCAGCAAGGCTGGATGGGGCCGGCAGCCTGCGACTGGGCGTGTTGTGAGGAAAGGAGCGTCACCTGCTGAGCTAAATGAGCATGTTCTGCCACAGAGACTGAGAGGGGTGGAGATGTTAGGCCAGGAACAAAATGTTATGACCCAGGTGGTCAAGGCAAGGCATACATATTTCAGCCAAAGGCCCTTCAACAACTGGTAAATGCTCCACCCCCATGCTACCCTGCAGGCAGCCACTCTCAGACTCCATAACACAGCCCCGGTAGTACAAAAGAAAGCCCCACAGAATAGGAGCATGCTCACAGGGCCAGGGCCAGGTTTTCAAGTCCAATCCACCAGGCAGAGTCCAGGCATAAGACAAAGGCAGTCCTCAGGACAAGAAACGGCTCTCAGAAAAGAAGCCGTTCCAAAGCCCCAGTGAAGCTGAGGCCAAACGCAGGCCATAGGAAAGGCCATAGACCTTTGGCCAGGTCCAACCCAAAATGCGAAGAGCAATCATCCAAGCAAGGTAAGGCAAAGCAAAGCAAACAGCAAACAGGCACCAGTTGAAGCCAGGGGAGTGTAAGCCAAAGCAAACAATTATTCCTGATAAAGACTAATTCCCCACGGCTTCTCCTTAAATTATTCCCCGCCAGATGTTCCTTGTGAGAAGGGGTGGGGCGACCTCCTCCTCAGTTGTCTTGCAGCCCTTCTCTGGACTTGCCTCCGCTCTGCTCTCTTGCCTTTGGATCAGTGGAGTAGACATCTGTTCCTCATCAGAGGAAATTGGCTGCCTATTAGTACCACTGCCAGTCCTCTGTGTCTGTGCAGGCAGGCAGCTTTCCGTCTGGTAGACCACCTCCTCCAATGCCTGAAAGTCCAGGGACAGCATTGTCTTCTCAGCCCCTGGCGTGCCTTTCCTGTCAGACCTGGTGGCGCAGTGGACTAATTCACTGTTATTAAGATCAGCTGCTTGCAATTACTGCAAGTTCAAATCCCACCAGGCTCAAGGTTGACTCAGCCTTCCATCCTTTCTAAGGTAGGTGAAATGAGGACCCAGATTGTGGGGGCAATAAGCTGACTTTGTATAAATATACAAAAGTATGAAGGCTATTGCTTAACGCACTGTAAGCCGCCCTGAGTCTCCGGAGAAGGGCAGCATATAAATCAAATTAAAGAAAAGAAAGAAAGAAAAAAGACAGTCTCAGTTTTGACTCCTCCCCCCCCTCCAAACCGTGCTCTGAGGAGGCCATGACAGACACGAGTCTAGATATGTCTCTGCCCTTCTCTCTCCCTTGCAGTGCAGTGGGGGCTGCGGGCCAGGCCGAATGATCCGCCAGGTCTACTGCAAGAGCAGCG
Organism: Ptyas mucosa; assembly: GCA_012654045.1. Taxonomy (NCBI): domain Eukaryota; kingdom Metazoa; phylum Chordata; class Lepidosauria; order Squamata; family Colubridae; genus Ptyas; species Ptyas mucosa. Next base: position 135,055 of record WNWU01000070.1, read on the forward strand.
ATGGGCGCGTGGTGCCGGAGTCCCAGTGCAACCCCGAAACCAAGCCCCTCGCCATCCACCCCTGTGGGGAGAAGAACTGCCCCGCCGGCTGGCTGGCCCAAGACTGGGAACGGGTAAGAGCTTCCCGGGGAGGGTTTTATGGGCTTATGGCTGCCCAGGCCAGCTCTGGATCCTTCCTTCTTCTGGCAGTGCAACGCCACCTGCGGCCGAGGGTTGAAGAAGCGGACAGTCCTCTGCCTGGAGATTGTCAGTGGGAAGATCAAAACCCGACCCCCTGCCACGTGCGATGCCACCAAGAAGGAGGCTGAGGAAGCCACCTGCTTTGAGCGCCCCTGCTTCAAGTGGTACACCACCCCTTGGTCTGAGGTGAGGGCCCGGGGACTTCTGGTTCTGGTGACACTAGCTTGTGAGGTAAGAATGCCCCCAGCAACCCAGAGGTAGTGGTTCTTTGGCTGAAGGAGGGCCAACTTGGCCTGCGGTAAATTTAATTTGTGGGACACAAAGCCAAAACAGGAACTTCCAGGAGAAGGTGTCTCCGATCGACCTGCCATGGCCGAATCAGCTAACTGGATTCTAGTCCTTCCTCCCACCCCCACCCCAGCGAACCATGCTTGCTCGGAACAGGACACCTCTCCAGGGTTCTACCAGCCTGTCCCGTGCAGGGCACAGCTAAGCGGGGGGCTTTTTTAGCAGCCAGGAGAATTTTAGAACCAAAAAAATTCACAACCAGCCGCCCCAATTAATGCCCTTCACGTTCCAAGACTAATGAACCCCTGGCCAGTTCCCTGCCTGCTCTCCCTGCTCAACAGATCCTGTGTCTCTGGGGCTTCCAAGAAAGCACAGTTGTTTCCAGTTATGCCTGATGCTCCAGACCGCAAGAGGCTCGCATTGGCCTGTCAGCCATGGCGGCTTGTTGGGCACTGGCTGGAGCTCCTGCAGGTCTTGCCAGGCTGCCCAGAGCCGGTGGGGTTTCTGGGCAGCAGCGATGCCCCCAGCACATCCCTCTCCCCCAGAGCCTCTGCTGCAGATGCCCCTGTGAGAGCGGGGCAGGCCTTGTTATAAATATGCAGAGCAAAGGGGCAGAGAGTCCCTGTCGGCACGCACAGCTGCCACACACCCCATCCCCCCCCCAGCATAGAGGAGAAAGCTGTGGGGTGTTGAGTCAAGAACAACTTTCTTGGATTCTCAACCCATAAAGTAAATGAAACTCTTGAGAGATGAAATGTGGAGGTGCAACTCCCCTCCCCCAGCTGGTTTGGATGGGCTTGGGAGTGGGGCTGGGGGGGGGTTGCTTCCTGGGTTTCCTGCATTAGGACACTGCACCAATTTGAAAGCAGCAGCAGCATCGACTGCAGCCAAGAACTCAGGAGAGGTGATGTTGGTTCACCTGCAGTGTATTTAAAACAGTTTCCTCCTCCTCTCCTTGGTCTGCCGGCTTTTCTAAAAGGCTGGAGCTCCTTTTGAATGGTTCTGGTTGTCTTAAGTTTGCCAAAAGAGCTTTTGTTCCTACCTCCCAGTGCACAAAAACCTGTGGAATTGGCGTGCGGATGCGGGATGTCAAGTGTTACCAAGGGAAGGATCTTGTCCGTGGGTGTGACCCACTCTTGAAACCAGTTGCGAAGCAGACCTGTGACCTCCATCCTTGCCCAACAGAGCCACCAGGTTAGCTGGGACGCCTGGCAGATGGGGGACACTGGGATAGCTTAAGTGCCACACGTGAGCCATGCCTGGCAGTGTGGGAGCCCCAGCGCTGGGAAACCCAGTTTCTGTCTCTGTCCTGGTCCTTATGCTGATCTGACCACACCACAACCTTCCACACGAACCATCTGATGAGTCTTCCCTCTCCAGAAGAGGACCCAGAAGTTCTTCCCTTGACCACCTCCCCCCCCCACCCAGAAAGACTTCCTGGCCATTTGCAGTGGGGAGGGGTTTTAAGGGGGGGTATGCCAGGTCACCTGAGGGGAGGGAAGACACCCTTCTTTTACCTTGAGGGGGTGCATATCAAAGGTTCAGGAAAGCCCCCGGTTCTTTGCCCCGCCCCACCTTCAAAGACCACATTAAAAAAAAAACGATGGGGTGACCGAGAGCTGGAAGGGGGGACACCCCATATCCCTTGCTGAGGCATCACTGATGCTGCCCAGTACTTGGGCTGACAAGGCACTGAGGCAGGCACTGGGGCCCAACATGGCTCTCCCTCTTGCCTCAGATGACCTCCCTGATCTTGTGGCCCTCCCACAGACGACAGTTGCCAGGACCAGGCGGGAACCAACTGCGCTCTGGCGATTAAAGTGAACCTCTGTGGCCACTGGTACTACAGCAAGGCCTGCTGCCGATCCTGCCGTGTACCCCGTTCCTAAAGGGGAGCAACAGCGTCCCATGTATGAGGAGGAGCAACCAGAGCTTAGCGCCATCAGGCATCACCTTGTGGTTCTCGCTTCTCTTTTCCTCCAGCCGCGAAGGGGACTCCCACTTGATCACCAACGTCGCCTGCAGAATTCTGGATTTTTCTTTTAATTCACTGAGCAAACCTTTGATCTACCTGTACATGACTCTCCTCCTGCAAGTGATTTTGTCCGTGACCGTCTAGCTGCTTCTCCCCGTTGTCCCTCACGTCTGCCTCCTCTGCATCCATTTAGAGCTTGCCAGGCTGGCTTTGCTTTCCTGTTACTGGCACGTTGCCTGTTGCAGGACTGGGCTCAAGTCAGAATGCCTTGGCTCTTTCCTTCCATCTCTCTGCCTTAAGAGTCTGTCCCATGGTCCCCTCAAGGCTTGGGGTGGGGAGGGGGGCTTTAAGTGAGACACAAAACCAAATAAAAAGTATGTTGAACCTCTGCAGTCCTGCAGTTAATAATTGCCCCATGTGTTGCAATGAAGAATATTTGAGGACTCGCATCCATTTTGGTGGGAATTGGTGGGAATGACATTTGCATCAGCTTTAGATACTAAAATGGCAATCAAATCACTAAAAGCAGAAGAGCCCTGTCATTTCAGGCTTAGGCACTTTGTCTTTATTCTCACTCAGTAGTAAATATAAATTAACGAAGGGCAGGTAGTAAAGTCCACTAAATATAACATGTAAGTGCACATCTGGCAGAAATGTTTTATTTTGTAATCGAACTCTTAAATACATAATGCCAGCATATTGTATAGGATAAATAAAACATAGCTGCACTTTATAACTCAAAAGGGCCCTGGACTGTATTTTAATGTATTTGTTTACAAAATAATAAACGTTATCCTTTTTACTGTTGAATGGTACTGTAAGTGTACTTTAAATAAGGTTTCTGATATTTATGGTGACAGCTCAATCCCTGTAAGTTTTTTTCCATTTGTTTTGGCAAATGGAAACTATTCTACCACCTCTGATTATATTCGACAGCACAGTATCAGCAGTAGAGTCCTTCAAGTTTTTGGGTTCTATAATCTTGAGATAGGGGATATAGTTACCGAGCCCTTGTCATGGTCAGATCACTCTCTCCTTCGTCTCGACTTTCGAACCACTGCACCCCGCCGCAGGGAGGCGGAGCTGGTAAGACGGTTCCGCCCCAGGCGCCTGATGGAACCTGATAGGTTCCAGATGGAGCTTGGGCCATTTCCTGAGGCTCTGGCACATGCCTCAACTGGAGACCTAGTGGCTGCCTGAGATAGGGCGGCCGCTGGAGCTCTGGATCGGGTCATGCCTTTGCGGCCACTGACCCGGCGCCGATCTCAATTGGGTCCTTGGTTCTCTGAGGAGCTGAGGGAGTTGAAGCGCCAGAAAAGACGCCTAGAGAGTAGTTGGAGAGCCAGTCTTTCTGAATCTGACCGGACACTAGTAAGATCCCATATTAGGAATTACTTAGTGGCGATAAAAGCAGAGAAATGTAGTTATTTTGCTGCTCTTATTGTGTCATCAGATAATCGCCTGGCCGCCCTCTTTAGGGTGACCCGCTCCCTGCTCCACCAGGAAGCACGGGAGGACCCCTTGGAAGGTAGAGCCGAGGATTTTGTTCAGTATCTGTATGACAAAATCACTCAGATTCGGGATGATCTGGACTCTGACTGGGTAGTCTCAGGGGGAGGGACTGGGGCAGGTCTTGAGAATGTTATCTGGGATGAGTTTGATCCTGTGACCCCTGAGGACGTGGACAGGATTCTGGGCAGACTGAACGTGACCACTTGTTTATTGGGCCCATCTCCTTCCTGTTTAGTGCTGGCTTCCCGGGAGGTGACACAAGGCTGGCTCCAGGGGATTACAAATGCTTCATTGGGTGAGGGTGACTTTCCCGCCGCCTTGAAAGAGGCGGTGGTGAGGCCTCTCCTCAAGAAGCCTTCCCTGGACCCGGCAGTGTTGGTAAACTATCGTCTGGTCTCCAACCTTCGCTTTGTGGCAAAGGTTGTCGAGAGTGTGGTTGCGCGGCAGCTCCCCCAGCACCTGAATGAAACGACACATTTGGATCTGTTCCAGTCGGGCTTCAGGCCCGGGTACAGCACGGAAACGGCATTGGTCGCTTGGTTGATGATCTCTGGAGGGCTCAGGACAGGGGGTGCTCCTCTGTCCTG
>WNWU01000070.1:139606-154105 GCA_012654045.1 Ptyas mucosa
TTGATGATCTCTGGAGGGCTCAGGACAGGGGGTGCTCCTCTGTCCTGGTCCTGTTAGATCTCTCAGCGGCTTTTGATACCTTCGACCATGGTATCATGCTGCACTGGTTGGAAGAGTTAGGGGTGGGAGGCACTGTGTTGCGGTGGTTCTCCTCCTTTCTCTCTGACCGGTGGCAGTCTGTGTTGGCAGGGGGGCAGAGGTCGACCCCAAGGCCCCTCATATGTGGGGTGCCGCAAGGGTCGGTCCTCTCGCCCCTCCTGTTCAACATTTATGTGAAGCTGCTGGGCGAGATCATCCGTGATTTTGGGGTGAGATACCACGAGTACGCTGATGACACCCAGCTGTACATCTCCACCCCAGACCACCCCAACGATGCCCTTGAAGTGATGTCCTGGTGCCTGGAGGCCATGCGGATCGGGATGGGGAGGAATAGGCTCAGGCTCAACCCATCCAAGACCGAGTGGCTGTGGTTTCTGACGTCCCGATATAGTCAGTTGGTGCCATCACTGACTATTGGGGGCGAATCATTGGCCCCCACGGAGAGGATGCGCAACTTGGGCGTCCTCCTGGGCTCACGGCTGTCTTTAGAAGAGCATTTGACGGCCGTGACCGGGAGGATTTTTCATCAGGTTCGCCTGATTTGCCAGTTGCGTCCCTTTATGGATCAGGACTCTCTACGCACAGTCACTCATGCCCTCGTCACCTCTCGTCTGGACTATTGTAATGCTCTCTACATGGGGCTCCCCTTGAGAAGCACTCGGAGGCTCCAACTGGTGCAGAGTGCGGCCGCGCGGGCGGTTATGGGAATGACGTGGCGTTCCCATGTAACACCTCTCCTGGGCGAGCTGCACTGGCTCCCGGTGGTCTTCCAGGTGCGCTTCAAGGTTTTGGTTATCACCTTTAGAGCGCTCTATGGTTTAGGACCTGGTTATCTACAGGACCGCCTGCTACCACCAATAGCCTCCCACCGGCAAGTACGCTCCCATAGAGAGGGGCTCCTCTGGGTGCTGTCGGCCAAGCAATGTCCACTGGCGGCCCCCGGGGGAGAGCCTTCTCTGTGGGGGCACCTACGATCTGGAACGAGGTCCCCCCGGAGATACGGACGATCCCGGATCTGTGCACCTTCCGTCGCATGCTTAAGATATTTTTATTTCATCAAGCTGGCCTGGCCTAAATCTTTTCTCCTGTTAAATGTAAATTTTTAATCTGTTTTTTAAATTATTGGGTATTTTAAATTTGTCTCAGCCAAATTATTTAATTTGTTTTTATTCTATTTTAAATTTTTGTATTTATGTGTTTTATTATGTGGCTGTTCACCGCCCTGAGTCCTTCGGGAGTAGGGCGGTATATAAATCCAATAAAAACAAAACAAAACAAAACAATCTCCCGGGGCTGGAAATGGACACCTAACATTAGAACCATCATTAAAAAGACACCACAAGGAATGTTCTTCCTGCGTCAACTCAGGAAGTTCAGACGGCCCCAGGAGCTGTTGACCCAGCTCTACAGAGGAATTGTTGAATCTCACTTGTATTTCTAGAACTGCTTGGTTTGGTACAGCAACCAAACAGGACAGGTATAGACTCCAATGGATAGTTAGGACTGCAGAAAAAACAATTGCAACCAGCCTGCCTTCCATTGAGGACCTGTATACTGCATGGGTCAGAAGAAGGGCTGAGAAAATATCTATAGACCCCACATATCCTGGACATAAACTATTTCAACTCCTCCCTTCGGGATGGTGCTATAGGGCACTGCGTGCCAAAACAACTAGACACAGGGACAGTGTTTTCTCTTATGACATCACTCTGCTGAACATCTAATTCTTATAGTGCTGTCTAATCTCTATGTATATTTACCCATTATGATGATGTTGTTGTTATTATTATTATTACTATTATTATTATTGATCATCGCAGTGTCAGCCAAATGTTCAGACTGGGTTTGCCATTTTTGTCTACCTATAGAATCCTTACCAACGACCTGAGATAGGCAAATCTGAATGTTGTTTATTATTATTCCTTTTATTCATTAAACATGAAACTCAGTCAACTAGACATTTAAAAATGTGTCACAAATACCATTGACTGGTGCTAATGGCTGAAGTTCTTTTTCTTCAACTCTGGTGTTTCCGGATACAGCGATATCAATAAATTGTATGCTTCGGCCCCCAACAACTGTGATATCTGGCGTGTTGTGTTCCAAATGACAATCTGTCTGTATTCGAAAATCCCACAAGATCTTCACCATCTCGGTTTCAACAACTTTTTCCACTTTATGTTCCATATTATTATTACCGTGTTCCCCTGAAAATAAGACCCTGTCTTATATATTTTTGAACCCTGAAATAAGCGCTTGGCCTTCGGGGAGGGCTTATTTTCGGGAAAACTTATTATTATTTACTTTATTCATTAAACATGAAACTCAAGTCAACTGAACATTCAAAAATGCATCACAAATACCATTAACTGGTGCTAATGGTTGATACGGGTTGCTGCCAGCGTCCTAGGTATCAACCAAGTACCTTCTTTTTTTGTATTTTGTAGTAGTATTATTATTATTATTATTAATATTATTATTATTATTATTATTATTATTATATCGCCTTCTTTACTACCCCCTCTTATTGGTATCTTTATTATGTTTATTACTCTGTAGTTTTGCATGTACACTGAAAGCTTGTGTGTGTAATCATACTTGGCCAAATAGAGTATTCAATTCAATTCAAAAGGAAGAGAAGGAAGCCGTCTGGAGGAGATACCACATGAAGGGGCTCCATGCTCAGCAGGTGTAGCTTTTTTCCTTTTTATTTTCCATAGTTTTATTAATTTATAATATGTCATACAAGAAGAATACATAGTGGATAGTGGGGGAAAGCAAGGAAAAAAGGCATTGACTTTGGTACAGTAAAATAAGGCATTAAGACAATGCCAGTGTGGCATCTCAACACCACATTCCAAAGAGGGTGGGAGGGTCAGGGATGGGGGGAGAGGCAGGAATTTTAAGAGGAGAAGTTGGTGCCCCCATTTCTTAAATCCCCATTTTAAAAGGGCTTCCCCTTTTGCCCCCTCGCATGCTTGTGGGCCATAAAACAGATGCAGCACTCTCCTCCCCACTTTTCTTAAAGGTGTTAAATAATTTTCTTAAATACCATAAAAAAACACTTATTTTGCTAACAAGTCAAGGTAAGTTTTTTTTTATTTTATTTTCAGAATCCAGAAGTCCTGTACATGTTTATCACAAGTAAAGGTAAATGAAAATTCATGAAATAGTTTGAATTTATTTCAAAGAGATATAAAGGGGAAAAATAAATAGCCATACTTATAAGCAACAAATTGTAGCATTTTTAAGAGTGCCACTGAAACCAATACAAATTTTAAGAATTATACAAAATAGTTTTTTGGAAGCAGCAACTAGTTACAGATCACTGAAGACCAACATGAATGCATTTTATTGGATGCAGCCAAAGCAAGACATGAACATTAATTTCAAATTAGATGGAAAAAGCCCATCCGGATCAGTGACGCTACTGACTCGTCTCTGAACTGGCACCCATTTCTGCTCCTTGTCAGATGGCTCTTTGCCTCTTGGGCTCTCATGCCTTGTGCCCGCTCCAGAGGAGTTTGAATAGGTTGAACTCAAACTGCCCAGCCTGGGGTTCTTCCCACAGGTTGGATTCCCATCGTCCCCAGCATCTAACTTGTGAGTGCCGGTTTTACAAGCTACCTGAGCACGCTTGTCAGATCCCACAGCGGAACCATTTTCCTCTGGGCACTGTGGGGTAGTCTCCATCCCACTGCTGCCTCCAGACCCAAAGGCCTGGTGGAGCAGTGGTGTGGACTAGCCTTCTTTATCTCAGGTGACCTCTGAAGGCAGTCTGTCCTGCTATCTTTTAAGTCTCATCTCCCTGCTGACGTCCCATCTAGCCAGACCCCCGCTTTCTTGGAGGCAGGTTGAGGGAAGCTGCCTTCTCTAACAGGCTGCCATTGTGAATATCGCTGCACTAAATTTTATTGCCAGGAGCTCCAAGCTGCAGCCTTTCTATCCCAAAGAAAAGGAATGTGCCTGTGCCCGCAGAAGTGCCTTGTGCCCACCGTCCCTCTGCATCTGCCTCCTGGACACTCGGAGGGGAAGCTGGGACAGGGGACAAAGAACAAGAGGCCCAGAGCACAGTAGAGTCACCTCTGGTTTGGCTGGCAAAACCACTGATGCGTTTCATTGCAGGTGCGATAGAGGAAGTCCTACAGCAGGCAACACCACTGTTCAAACATGGTAAAGTCCTGCCCCCCCACAGATGCCAACCGAACATCTTCATGGTCCTCGGCAGCCCTCCACCCTTACTGAGCAACAAAAAACAGGCCAGGACCAAACTAAAGCTGAGATCTAAGCTGGACATAGTGGACAGGGACAATCCTGGCCACATTCCTGGCATATTTCTTCTGTCATTCAAAACAGCTCTTTGAAAGCAACCAGGGGAAAGGGAGCGCCTCCCTCGAGGGGGTGGGCAGGTGCAAGGCTTTCATAGAGCAGACTGAATGTATGGCGGGGACACTGCAGGGAAGAGGGGGAAATAGTTGGATTCGCATTAAGCAATTTGCAAAAACATCTGGCCCTGGCTCAGTTCCAGCCTCCTTCCCCACCCCCACCCATTGGGGAAAGCAGAGGCCACACCTTGTGCAGGCTGAAGAGTGGCAAACCAGTTTGCATATTCATACAAAAGGATGTCCTGTATCAAAAACCTCACCTACTGGAAGAAAGGAAGAGCTCCTTTGACCGGGGTTAGAAAATGGATTATCTCTACCAAGACAGCCGTGCTCCTGGCCCCATTCATACAAGACGAGAGAGGAAGAGGCTGGGAAGCAGAAGTTACCTTCAGCCTTTAGCCAAGCCTGCGAGCCAAGGGGGGAACGGGGCCTCTTTGGCCAGACCGGTCAGACATCCGTGCTGATGCTACGGCTGCGGGAGAAGGCTTCGCGCATGGCGGAGAGCCGGTTGGGGTTGAGGGCCTGGAGACCACCGCTCAGGCCAATGGGCAACTCCAGGTCTTCTTGGCTGAGGGCCTTGTAGTTGACCAGGTCACCCCCGTTGCGGACTTCCTCTTCGGGCTCCTGCAGGAAGAACGTTGGAGGCTCATACTGGGAGCAGCTGGGGCAGCCAGTCCGGGACTGGGAGGGCTTCTTGTAGGGGGAGCGGTACAAGGAAGGGCCGTTGGTCAGAGCCACGTTACGGTTGCAGTGCAGGGGGGGAATGTGTGAATCCGCAGGGAAGTCGGGCTCGTCGCCGTCCTCTTCCGACTCATCCTTCTTGCAACAATAGTACTGGAAGAGAGAAACAATTTGCATGGGCCGCCACTCCTTCCCCAAGCCAAGAGGGGCTTCTCTTCAACCCTCACAAGAAACCCCTTCCCAGGGAGCTGATTCCCACACGGTGAAGGCAGCCGGTTTGGACTGGGCTTGCTGCAACAGGCAACTCGGCTACTGGTATTTGCCAACCATGGTTTCTACCATGTGTGAACGTGGCGTTCTCAACTTGGATAAGCAGACTCTGGCTTGGTTTGTAGGAATCCACAATCATTGTCACTCTCACACAACGTTGACACCATGACAGAGACACTTTAAAGAATCGCAGCACACTAGAAAACAGAGAACAAATGCAGACTAAACGTGGAATTGCAAGGTTCTAGTAAGAAGAAAAAGGGACAGGATCTGCAAAAAATAAAGTGGCTGCAGAAAACTCTGAGCTGAAAAAGAGAAGCCATCAAGCTAATCAGAAGGAAGAGAAGTTTAGATCTCTGTTAGGACCCCAGCAGGACAGTTAAAATTCAGAGTGCCAAAAGCCATAGATAAATAGGGGTTTTTTCAGCCACCTTCTAAGTCAGCGAAAGAGAAGGTCTCTCGGACTCATTCCAGGGCTGAACATGGGATGGCCTCTGCCTTGCACAGTGCAGCAGGAGCCAGAGAAACGGGGACTTTGGGCAAAGTGGGGGGGGGGGGGGCAATTGCAAAAGGGGACATCTGCTCCTTTTTCCTGCTGTTTGGTGGAGGATCCTGTGGCACAAAGGATCCTCCAATCATTCATCAAGAAAAGACGTGCCCAAGTTCTGCTTCAAAGAGCCTGTTTCCTCACTCCTCCAAGGCAGGTCCTTCCACGTATAGATTAGATTAAGAGAGTTGGAAGGGACCTTGTAGGTCATCTAGTCCAACCCCCCCTGCCCAAGCAGGAGACCCTACACCATTTCTGACAAATGGCAGCCCAGTCTCTTCTTGAAAGCCCCTAGGGATGAAGCTCCCACAACTTTTGTATAACAGTATAATTTCAAATTATGCCAGGGCCAGGAATCGACAGCACTCTCTCTTTCTACTAAGCCGTGCAGTGTGACACTTTCTAAATCTGAGGGAGATGGTTGGTTCAAACATGTAAAAAATAAATCAAATAAATAACTGCTCACCAATCGCCTGCTTAATAACACAGCCCAGAAGAGTGCTCAGGGTCTGGTCTGCAATGGCCCCCTCCTCTTTTCCCAGGCCTGGCAACCTCCCTAAGATTCTCTCAAGGCCCTAAAGGTCCTCTCTCGGCTACAACTCTTGCCTGCAGCCTCCACGCCACCTTCTTCCTCAGCTAGGCCTTCCTTTCACACGTACTGTAGACCACTTTCAACTTCCATCCCACCAGGTTTCAATCGTGCCCATTAGATGCCCATTCCTGTACCTTCCTGTACTGAGGCTTCTCCCTTTGGGGTCCTTGTCGGCTCTTGGAGGCATTTCAGATCCAGATCAGAGCAACGTGAGGCCCCACACTGTGCAGCCAGTAGAGATGGAGCTTTTTATTTATCTCTATCTGTCTCCCTCCCTCCCTCCCTCTCCTTTGGTTTTCCAGCTGGAATCTGTTGGCCATCTCAGGGCACTTGGGAGCATTGGAGAGGAGCACATAAAGGGGAGCCGGGGTGGATTCCACTCACCTTTACTACTGGTTTGCAACAGGAATGCGCGCTGAACAACCTCCAGACTGAGACTGTGTCCAAAACCCCTTCCCAGTTCTTGGGAAGTCCAGCCAGGTCTGGTTGGGAGCCCCTCCTTTCATCAATGAGGGACATGATTATCCCTTATGCCATTGGCACACCTGCCCTGCCAATGGCAGGGGATCACAGGACCACAGAATTATGGGACTGGAAGGGACCTTGGAGGTCTTCTAGTCCAGCCCCCCCACTCAAGCAGGAAACCATATACCTGTGATGGTGAACCTATGGCACACGTGCCAGAGGTGTCATGCTGCACCCTCTCTCTGGGCACGTGAGCTGCCACCCCAGTTCAGCTCTGCCGCGCATGCCACCGTACCTCCCACCAGCCAGCTGGTCTTTGGGTCTCTGCTGCACACATGCACGGCGGAGCGGGGCCCGTGCAGGGGGCTCATGCATGTGGGGTGCATGTGCAGGGCCCGTGCGCACATTGCATTTTGGGGGTTCGGGCATGCACGCGCATCTTCCATGATGAAGCACCCAAAACTTCTGGAGGCAAGCCCTTAATTGTTTTGTCATGAAATTTCTCTCCTTGATTGGTTTCCAGCCATTGCTTCATGTATTTCCTTCTTGTGCTTTGGAGAATAGGTTGTCCCCGTCTTCTTTGTGGCAGGCCCTCAAATATTGGAACACTGCTTTCCAAGATGTCCTTTTCACTAGACTAGATGCACCCAATTCCTGCAACCATTCTTCATGTGTTTTAGCCTCCAGCCCCCTAATCATATTTGTTGCTGTTCTTTGTTTTCTTTCCAGAGTCTCTACATCTTTTTATAGTGTGCTGACCAAAACTGGATGCAGAATTCCAAGTGTGGTCTTACCAAGGCCTTAGAAAGCAGTACTAACACTTTATGTGACCTTGATTCTATAGGCTTTTTTGGCAGCTGCAACACACTGCTGGCTCATATTTAAATGATTGTCCACTAGGACTCCAAGATCTCTCTCACAGTTACCATTATTGAGCCAGGCTTCATGTACATTTGGTTTTTCTTGCCTAAGTGTAAAATCTTACTTTTCTCTACACTGAATTTCACTTTGTTAGATAGGGTCCAGAGTTCAAGTCTCTTGAGATCCTTCTGTATCTTGAGCCTATCTCCTGGGGTGTTGGCAATTCCTGACAACTTGATGTTGTCTTCACATTTTATGCATTCTCCTTCTAAATCTTTGATGAAGTACAGGGCCTAAAACAGAGCCTTGGGGTACCCCATTGCTTACTTCCCTCCATGAAGATGTAGTTCCATTAAGGTTGTACACAGTGAAATGCAGTTTGTCAACCAGTTACGAATCCAATAACGGTGATGATGCTGTCTATCCCACATTTTTCTAGCTTACCAAGAAGTAGTGCTGTGGCCTAGTTGGTCAAATGCCTTATTGAAGTCCAAGTATACTATGTCTACTATACACTTTGTCAAAAAATGAAATAAGATTTGCTTGGCATCGTTGTTGACAAACCCATGTTGGCTTCTGGTTATAACCTTGCTTGTCTCTAGGTGTTTGCAGATCTAGGGTTTTTTTTAAAAAAATTATCTTTTCCACGATCTTCCCAGATATTAATGTCAGGCTGATTGATCTGTAGTTTCTTGGGTCTGCTGTTTTCCCTTTTTTGAAGATGGAAACCACATCAGCTCTTTTCCAGTGCTCTGGTAGTTCTCTGGTGTTCCAGAATCTTTGGGAAGATATGGTTCAATGGTTCTAAGATCACATCTGCCAGCTCTGGGATGTAATCCCTAAGGACCTAGTCATTTGAACTCATCTAGATAGCGTTCTCTTATTATTTTCTCTTGCCTATTTTAACTTGTATTTCCAGTCTGCCCTTTTGTCCTTATTGCATCCTGGACAAATAGTTGTCCAATCTTTCCTTGAAAGCCTCCAGCAAGGCAGCATCCACAACTCCAGGAGACAAGCTGTTCCACTGATTAATTTTTACTCACGGATAGAAAAATTTTCCTTGTTGCTTCTTGTCTTGCCCTCTGGTGTTTTGGACAATAAATCGACTCCCTCTGTCCTGCAACTGTCCCTCTATGTTGGAAATCTGTTATCATGTCCCCTCTAGTCCTTTTCTTTGTTAGACTAGGCAAACCTAGTTTCTTCAACCATTCATCATACATTTTAGCCTTTATCATCTTGGCTACTCTTCTCTGCACCTTTTCTAGAGTCTCAACTTATTTTTTCTATCATGATGACCAAAACTGGATGTAGTATTCCAGGTTTGGCCTGACCGGTGCAGCATAAAGCAGTACTAACACTTCATATGATCTTGATACTATCCCTCGGTTAATGAAGTTTAGGATTGGGCTGGCTTTTTGGGCAGCTGCAACACACTGGTGGTGTTGTGGCCTGTCGGCCACTGGCCCCTCCAGCAGCCCAATCAGATGAAGAGGCGGCATGGGAGTCAGGGCCAGCATCAAGGCAACCTGAGAGCTCCGAGGGGGAAGTGGAAATGGAGCTGTCAGAGAGACAGAGGCGGAGCCTGGGACGTCTGTCAGCCCTCAGATGGAGAGTCAACAGCCCCCAGGTCTGGAGGATGAGGAAGAGGAGGAACAGCTGGGTCCAGTGCCTGACACGCAGATGCACAGAAGGCAGAGGAGAGGAGAGTAGTGGAAATCTATGGGCCGATCCTTGGGAAGGAAGAGCCACCGTTGCTAGGGAAGCCCCACCCTAGCTCCGGGGATAAAAGGCAGGGGGTGGAGATGAATAGGTGTGGCAGACAACTATTCATCTCCCTGCCAGACAGACTTGTTAGCCTGCTGTGTGTGTGTGTGTGTGTGTGAGAGAGAGAGAGAGAGAGAGAGAGAGAGAGAGACATTTTGCCATGGCTACTGGTGCTCCTAATAAAGGAATCATTGATTTAACTACAGAGGGTTTGTCGTGTTTGGAAGCTGGGTCAGTACAGCTGGCTTATATTTAAATGATTGTCCACTAGACTCCTAGATCTCCCTCTCAGTTACTACTGTTGAGTCTGGTACTGCCTATTCTGCGCCCTGGATTTGATTTTCACTGCCTAAGTGGAGGACCTTACTTCTGTCACCACTCAATTGCATTTGTTGGAGAGGACCCAGTGTTCAAGTCAAGGTATTCATTTCTAGCAGCTTCCCTTCCCTTCCCCTTCTCCTTTTCCTGGGCCTTCTCCTCTGCAGCCAGCAGTGGAGGGAAGATCTCCCTGCATAGTTTTTTCAAGTGTCCCGAGGCCTTTTATTACCCTGGGAATCAGGAGGAGGCACCATGGCAGCTGGGGGTCATAGCTGTGGGAGCAGCTTTTCTTGCCAAAAATATCAGCCAATGGCAATGAAACGGGTCTCTTGGGAGGTGGCAGGCTCCCTTCGGCCGGAAGGCTGATGTAGTAGTGAATTCTTACATTGGATCCCATCAGATTCTAGGATCAAGTTGAAATCAATCAAAGCTGCAATCTTAGAATTCTTAATTAGGAGACAGTTGAAGGCTGCATTTATGCAATGTGCTAAAGCAGAATTAGTTTAAATGTCGTTAGGAGCCATTATTTGAAGCACAAAGATTTTATGTTTCGCTGTGTTTTGCAAAAACCACAAAATAGGCTAATTCAGTCAGTCTACCGTGAGTTTTTAGGAATTTTTCATGGGATTATGCTGTCAATTAACCACATTCTTCCATTATTTACTGTTACTCAGCCAGCTTTCCATCTAATTGTTTTTAGTAATTAAACAAGCAAGTTTTTTTACATTTTTTTTCAACTGAACATCATCTTGTTATGAGCCACGGTGGCGCATTGGTTAGAGTGCAGTACTTCTGCTGACTGCCAGTTTGGCAGTTCGAGTCTCACCAGGCTCAAGGTTGACACAACCTTCCATCCTTCCAAGGTGGGTAAAATGAAGACCCAGATTGTTGGGAGCAATATTCTGTAAACCGCTTAGAGGGCTGTAAATATAAGTCTACTGCTATTGCTATTGTGGTCCTCATTTCAACCCAACAGGTCAGCCTCTCAAATGAGGCTCAAGGTCTCCCGTAAAAGCCCCAAAGCTTTTGTTGCCAGGAACGGGGCTCCCTCACCCTCTGGCACAGTTGCCTTGGGCTCCCCCAGAGTCTTGGGTGAGCACTGTCTGCCCGGCTGGCTTCTGCTCCAGCCTCCTCTTCCCTATGAGCTCCGGCTGGCCTGGGTCAGTGAGTTGGTGGCCCACAGTGGGAAACCGGCCCCTTGAGGTCATCCAACCACTGCAGCCCAGATCGGAGAGCCAAGTAGTCCTTAACTTACAACAGTGACCATTCAAAGATACAATGGCACTAAAAAATGTAACTGATGACCGCTTTTCACACTTACGACTGTTGCAGCATCCCCCGGGTCACATGATCAAAATTCAGGCACTTGGCAAATGACTCGTATTTATGACGGTTGCCATGTCCTGGGGTCATGTGATCCCCTTTTGTGACCTTCTGATGAGCAAAGTAAGCAGCCAGGTTCATTTAACAGTTGTGTGGCAAGAAAGGTAATAAAATGGGGCAAAACTCACTTAAAAACCATCTCATTTAGCAACAGAAATGTTGGGCTCAATCGACTACCTGTACATCTTGGGAGGGACTACATACTGGGACCCTCTTTGAATGCAGGTGATGTTGCTGGTGTTCCCCTCCCTTCCACAAACTGGCTGGTGGGTTTCCTAACCCTGGGAATCTCACCCTGCTTAGTTTATCTGTACATGAATAAATGCAAGCATCACGCAAATGCATCAGCTCCTGCACTGTGGATACACCTAAGCTGTAATTTAGCGGTCCCAGAATGTTCCAGGTATTTTACTGTTGTTTAATATAGCCTTGGCCAATTTTCTAGCTTTTGAGGATAGGAAATGAATGAGCAAATGAGGAATATAAAAAACGAACCCCAAGAATCCTCCCTGGGAATGTTCCAACTTGGAACGTTTGCTTTTTTGTGTTTTGCCTTTCCTGTTGGGCACCCAGTTCTTCTGCCCTCGGATATTTCGACTTCCCTGCAGTTGATCCATTGCTCCCCCCACCCCAAAAAAAACCCCTTGGTAAACGTCTGCATTATGCACAGCACATCAATGGGTTTCCTTTAGTGCTAAACATTTGCTTTTTGCTTTTTTTTCTTAATATTTTCAAGTCTTTTGTCTCCTGCAGCTTCATTCCTGATTTTCCCCCCTTTGGATTTTGCCCATGCTCAGAGACTACTTCATGGAAGGTTGTGAGACTCTGACATAGAATAAAAGGGTTGGAAGGGACTTTGGAGGTCTTCGCCCAATCCCGGCTCAATCTGGAGACCCTTTAACATTCTGGGCCATAAAACAACAAATGCCATGGCCCAAGGAAGTGAAGAAATTGCCATATCAGTTTATCTGGCTTGATCTGGCTCCAATCCCAGATTTAAATGCATTCATTTAAATCATTCATTTAAGAGCCGTTTAATTCATTCTTTGCATCAGTCTTCACGCAAAAAGAAATTATAGCCCAATGTACCAAAAACAACCCCTGTAAAAGACAAACTAGAAATAAAAATTAAAATAAGCAAGAAAATGGTAAGAGAACACCTATCTGACATCAGCGAATATAAATCACTGGGACCTGATAGATTACATCCCAGAGTTTTGAAGGAGCTGACCGATGTTATCTCAGAACTAGTGTACCATATCTTTCAAAAATCATGGAGCACCAGGGAATTACCAGAGCACTGGAAAAGGGCTGATGTGGTTCCCATCTTCAAGAAAGGGAAAAAAACAGACCCAGGAAACTACAGACTAATCAGCCTAACACGGGAAGATCCTGGAAAAGATAATAATAAAAAAAAAACAGATCTATGAACAATTAGAAGCAAATAAAGTAGCCAGCATGGGTTTGTTAAAAACAGATCATGCCAAACTAATCTTATTGCATTCTTCAACATAGCAACTAAATTTGCAGACCAGCGAAATACTGTGGACATAATATACCTAGACTTCAGCAAGATATTTGACAAAGTAGACCACAATCTACTTCTTGGTAAGATAGAAAAAAGTGGGATAGATAGCATCACCACCAGATGGATTTGTAACTGGCTGACAAACCATACTCAACAAGTAGCCCTTAATGGTACTACAGCTACATGGAGAGAAGTAAACAGTGGGGTAGCACAAGCTCCGTCTTAGGCCCAGGACTCTTCAATATCTTAATTAATGACTTAGATGAGGGAATAGAAAGTGAACTCATCAAATTTGCAGTTGATACTAAACAAGCAGGAATAGCTAACACCCCAGAAGAGAAGTCAGGATCCAAAAAGATCTTGACAAACTTGAACAATGGGCCCTATCCAACAAAATGAATTTTAATGTGGAGAAAAGCGAAGTATTACATTTAGGCAAGAAAAACTAAAGGTATAAGTACAGATTAAGCGAGACCTGGCTCAAAAACAGTAACTGTGAGAGAGACTTTGGAGTCTTAGTCGATGAGCACTTTTTTAAAAAAAAATTGATTTATATGACGCCCTTCTCCGGAGATTCAGGGCGGCTTACAATGCGTTAAGCAATAGCCTTCATACTTTTGTATATTTATACAATTGTATAATATACCGCTTATTGCCCCCACAAACTGGGTCCTCATTTTACCTACCTTAGAAAGGATGGAAGGCTGAGTCAACCTTGAGCCTGGTGAGATTCGAACTTACAGTAATTGCAGACAGCTGGTGTTAATCACAATGCTTTTAGTCTGCTGAGCCACCAGGCCACTTGAATATGAGCCAGCAGTGTGCAGCAGCAGTCAAAAAAGCTAATACAATCCTGGGTTGTAGAAACAGAGGCATAGAATCAAGATCACATGAAGTATTAGTACCACTTTATAAAACTCTAGTAAGACCACACCTGGAATACAGCAACCAATTTTGGTCACCAAACTACAAAAAAGAGGTTGAGACTTTGCAAAAAGTTTAGAGAAGAGCAACTAAGATGTTCAAAGACCTGGAGACTAAAGCATATGAAGAACAACTGTAGGATTTGGGTTTGGCCAGTCTAGAGAAAAGAAGAATTAGGGGGGACATGAAAGCAGTATTCCAGTATTTGAGAGGGTGCCACAAAGAAGAGGAAATCAGCTTGTTCTCCAAAGCACCAGAAGGCAGGACAGGAAACCATGGATGGAAACTCATCGAAGAGAAAAGCAATCTGGAATTAGGAGAAACTTCCTAACAGTGAGGCCAATTAACCAGTGGAACAGCTTGCATTCAGAAATTGTAGGCACTCCACACTGGAGGTTTTAAGAAGAGCCTGGACAGTCACTTGTCTGAAATGGTATAGGTTCTCCTGCTTGAGCAAGGGGCTGGACTAAAAAACCTCCTAGGTCCCTTCCAGCTCATTCTGTTCTGTTCTGTTCTGTTCCGTTCCGTTCCGTTCCGTTCCGTTCCGTTCCGTTCCGTTCCATTCTATTATTCTATTCTATTCTATTCTATTCTACCTATCCTATCCTATCCTATCCTATCCTATCCTATCCTATCCTATCCCTATCCCTATCCCTATCCCTATCCCTATCCCTATCCCTAT
>WNWU01000070.1:179340-210915 GCA_012654045.1 Ptyas mucosa
ACCCTTTCGGAGGCTGCAAATGAAGCCTCCCAGATGGAGGGCCCCCCAAACAGAATTTTTTTTCCTTTTTTCCCCCCCCCCCCCCCAATTAGGTGTGTCTTATACTCCGGAGCGTCTTATACTCCGAAAAATATGGTAAATGTTTTTCTGCCAGTGATCTTAGGAGATTAAAAAAATGGGTTGGGTTGGTTAAAGGAAGTGTTGCTCAGTTAACGGGATTGATTATTTCAGGTTTTTAGGGAGAATTCCTTAGGTTTAAACACTGCACAGTGCCTTCCCTGCCTTCAGAAAGAAGCTGCAGCATCTCTTTCCACTTACAGTAACGAGACCTTCCAGTCTGGAGGTCCAGTTGCCTCCTGAAAAAGCACCTTTGGGAGGTTCAGAGAAGGTGTCACAACTGCCTTGACCTGAACCCTAAGCGAGAACGATCTATGACTCCATTTATGAGAAAAAGAGTCTTTACTAAAGGTGAAGTGCAGTACAATAAGGCAAAGCCAGATCTAAAATTTGCTTGCCAAATTCCCAAGCATAAATCCCTTTTCTCAGGATCCTCTCCCCACTCCACTCCACTCCTCCGGTTAGATGATGTCATCCTTGGTATGTGACTACATTCCTTTGGGGTCCTCGAATTTGAGTCTCCAGTTGGCACCTATTCGGCTTCCCTCCCCTCTTTAGCTCTTGGCAGTGAAGCAAAGGTGTAAGGCGAATACGAGGTGGCAGTTCTGACAGAAGGGATGTCTACAGGGAAGACCTCCAGAGAAGGTCTCTGGCCAAGATGACCAGGGAATCAGAAAGTGGGTCCTCTGAAGCATAATAGAAGCAAAATAGAAGCGTATCCTGAGTCCTGAGAAGAGATGGCCCTAGGGAGACTGGCTAGTCACAGGCCTCTGCTGGAAAACTCAACCGAGTGGGACTATAAATCCCAACATTTGGTTAGATGTCTACCTTGTCTTGAAGAAGACTTGAGGAAGAACCCGGGGATCAGCTCTCCCAGACCTGAGAAAGGCTGCCTTATGGTCACTTTTTCCCAAAGTAGTGGAAACTCTCAGTGTACATACATAAGGATATAAGACATAACCGTTAATTTCAGTTGGTATATCCTCAATTTAGCTTAAGGCTGGAATGTCTCCACTATTTTTAATACTGGCAGGTATGTTTGATACAGGCCACCCAGTGGAAGGATTCGTACAACATGCTGTTTGATTGCTGAAAGAATCTGCTTTCTGTGCTTCCCAAACACATATTCTCAGATTAGCAATGTATAACATACTATGTGTAATATTAAACACGTCTACACTTGGTGTGTCCAGATAAAAAAAAGAAATCGAGAGGAAAGACTGGGGAGGGGCGATTGGAGGAGGAAACTGCACCAGGAAAGAAACAGTGGAGGAGGAGGGGGTCTTTGAGCATGCTGGAAGCTGGTTCCTGTGCCCCTATGCAAGAGAGGGGTGGGAGCAAAACCCTGAGGGGTGGGACAGAGACCTTGGGGACGATGCTGAAGAAGGAGGATGACCAGCCAGCTTCTAGGGCTGAGATGCCACAAACCTCCCTTCTGTTCAAGGTCTCCCAGATGCTCTTCTAATATGTGCTGATTTCCTAAAATGACTTTCAGAAGTGGCACCTTCCAGGTGCTGGATCAGCAAAGCCTCTTCCCCCAGTTTTGCAAACTGGCAAAGTAGAGCAGCTCTTTGGGGGGGGGGGGCGGGAGGAGAGATCAGCACAGTGCCAGCCAATAGGATGAATGACCACACAGCCTTCCTGGTGTGGCTGCCCCTCTGCGACCAACCAGTGTCCACCAGGGCCCTTCTCAACAGCCTGGGGGCTCTGCTTCTGGCCCTTCTCAATAAACTGGGGGCCCTGCTTCTGCGGCTGGCAGAAAGGAAAGTCCTGCTGCAATCCACCTCCTCAGCTGTCCTCTTGGGCCGTCTGGTCCAAGGAGGGAGGCAGCAATAATTGCAGATGGTCGACTGGCTCTTACAAAAGAGCAGAAACCAGCCAGCCAAATATCAGTACTGAATTGAAGCAAATTTAAAAGAAAAACTAATGTAAAAACAAAGAGCAACTTTGAGAACGTGAGCAACAGAACTATAACTCAGACTGAATAACTATTGGGATCATTTCTGGCCTGGGATGCCCCGTTACTGTTAGATACCAATGTTAATGGCCATATTTCTCTTGGTCTCTTGTGCAGAGAGAGACAAATGTCCAAATTAAGGTGTTCGAACGCATGCATTCATCAGTATGTTAATCCACAACACAATTTCCCAGGCAAAACCATTGCAAACAAAATTGGAGGTGGGAAAATTCCTCTGTAAGTGCAGCAGCAGCTTCCGCAACCATCTCTTACCTTCTACACAAACATGATTTAGAAAACAAATCAAGTCAAAGGGTTCCAAAAATGGAATAGACCTGCCTCTACTGGCCAGGAAGGGGAGGACAGGGGGGGCTCCTTTCTGGTATCCTTCCCCTGTTCCATTCTTCAATGTGAAGACAGTCCAGAATTTCTGACTGCCCCTCTCCATTTCCATGACTAGCTTCCCGCTCTCTGCCTCGTCAGCACTGCCACATCCGGGCTACAAAAATTCTTATTATGTTGCTATCCAGGTCCTCTTCCTCACCCAGAAAGCCATGTAGTGCTTAAGGCCTCATGCTAGAACCCAGGAGATGAAGCCAATTTAGGAGGGGACGGGGGGAAGAAGGCGGAGAACTGTGTAGTCCTTGCTGCTCTCCGAGCTTGGTTATATTATTGCAGATATTTCATTATCTGCAATACGTGTGAGTGTGTGTGTGTGTGTGTGTGTGTGAAGGACAAACACAGCAGCAGTAGGCACCAAGAGCAACAGACTCCCAGCAGAGGCCCCCAAGGAGTGAAGGTCATCCCAGCTGCCCAGCAGGCACTTAGGTAGCCATGGAGGAAGAGGCTGGGGACAGAGGCTTTTTTAAGGGACGGGGCAAAGGTGGCCGTGTGCATGCTGAACCTCATGGAGAGAAGATGGCATCAGATTAACAGAGTTGGAAGGGACCTTGTCCAACCCCCTGCCCAAGCAGGAGGCCCTACCAAGGGTGAAATCCAGCAGGTTCTGGAGAACTAGTAGCAGAAATTTTGAGCAGTTCGGAGAACCGGCAAATATTACCTCTGGCTCCATTCCCACCCCTGCCATGCCCACCAAGCCATGCCCACAGAACTGGTGGTAAATATATTTAGATTTCACCACTGGACCCTATTTCTGACAGATAGCAGCCCAGTCTCTTCTCGAAAGCCTCCAGTGATGAAGCTCCCATAACTTCTGAAGGCAACTTCTGTTCCATGGGTTGGTTGCTCTCACTGTCAGAAAGTTCCTCCTTATTTCCAGGTGGAATCTCTCCTTGTTCAGTTTCCATCTATTGTTCCTTGACTGGCCTTTGGGTGCTTTGGAGAATAGCTTGACCCCCTCCTCTCTGTGGCAGCCCCTCAAAATATTGGAAGACTGCTATCCTGTCTCCCCTGGTCCTTCTCTTACTAGTTCCTGCAACCGTTCTTGGTATGTTATCAACTGATTGACCAGAGACTGTCAGATGATGGCACTCAACATGCGACTGAGAAAGGTCGAGGATCCCTCAGACCACTAATGGAGTTTCTGACATGACTACATGAAAGCCTTCTGAAGACCTGGGTGCCGATGCCCAGTTGAGGTGGGACTTTCAGTCAGAAGATCACCCGGTTTATTATTCAGGGCGAGAAAACCCGCCCATCAAAGGAGCAGCATTGCTTTCAGAGGAAAAACAGCACAATGCAATCACTAATAGCAAATAGATAATAGCAATTAGATTTCACCGACAGCCCTTTAATAGGACAATGATCCAAATTTATGTTCCAGCTGAGGAAGCAGAGGAGGAGGAAGTCGAGAGTTTTATCACCAGGTTCAATCTGAAATCAGCCGACGATGTACTGGGAGGAGAGGCCACTAGTTGCTTGAGAAGGCCAAAGTTGGATACAGGAAGGAAGAAAACCTCACCTGGGGGTTGAGTCAGAGCCAGGTGGGAGTTCAGCAGGCGCTCGTGTGGGGGGCGGTGTTTGCTTTGGGCGCACCACAAAGCACTACTAGGGTAGCGCTCTACATGGGGCTACCCTTGAAAAGTGTTCGGAGACTACAGTTGGTCCAGAACGCAGCCGTACAAGCTGCTCCCCACATTACACCAATTCTCTGCACTGGCTCCCTATTGGTCTCCGGTCACAATTCAAGGTGTTGGTTATTACCTTTAAAGCCCTACATGGCTCAGGGCCAGGCTATCTTCGAGACCGCCTTCTACCGCATAGCTCCCAGTGACCAGTAAGATCCCACAGAGTTGGTCTCCTCCGGGTCCCGTCAGCTAAACAATGCCGGCTGGCGGGCCTGCGGGGAAGGGCCTTCTCTGTGGCTGCCCCAGCTCTCTGGAACCAGTTACCTCCTGAGGTCCGGACCACCCCCACCCTATTGGCCTTCCAATAAGCGGTGAAGACCTGGCTTTTCCGGCAGGCCTGGGACTGTTGATCTCGTTCTTGTGATCTGGCGAGATCCAGCCATGAATGGCGTGAATGAGTTTTTAATGTTTTTAATTTTTAAATGTTTTTTATAATAATTTTTTAAAATGTATTGTGAGCTGTCCTGAGTCTTCAGAGAGGGGCAGCATATAAATTGAATAAATTAAATTAAATTAAATTAAATTAAATTAAATTAAATTAAATTAAATTAAATTAAATTTTTGGCACTAGTGTTTATTTTTTGTTTTGTTTTATTTTTATGCTTTGAGCTGCCCTGGGTTCCTCTTATAGAAATAAAAACAAATTAATTTAAATTGGATTGTACAATACAGGAAATAAAGCAGGAGAATCATTTTTCAATTTTATCTATCCCATGATTCCTTCATGGCTAACTGTTGTCCAAAAGTCTTTCCTGGGCACCTTATAATAATTAATAATAATAATAATAATTTTATTTCTATACCGCCCTTCTCCCGAAGGACTCAGGGCGATGTACAGCCTATTAAAAGCACAAGACAAACATCAATTAAAATTATTAAAATTATTAAATAATTCAGCTCAATTTAAGACCCCAAAAATTAAAACACCTGATTTAAAATTATTACATTGATAACCCAGCCTGACGGAACAACAGGGTCTTAAGGGCACAGCGAAATACCCGGAGGTCGGAGATCTTACGCATTTCCGGGGACAGTTCATTCCATAGGGCTGGGGCTCCCCAGAGAAGGCCCTCCCCCTGGGTGTCGCCAGCCGGCATAGCTTGGCCGATGGCACCCTGAGGAGACCCTCTCTGTGTGAGCGAACTGGCCAGTGGGAGGCTATTGGTGGCAGAAGTCGGTCTCGAAGTTACCCGGGTCCTATACCATGGAGCGCTTTAAAGGTGGTGACCAACACCTTGAATCGCACTCGAAAGACCACTGCGAGCCAGTGCAGCTCGTGCAGGAGGGGTGTCACGTGGGCACATCGGGTTGCGCCCATAACCACCCGCGCGGCCGCATTCTGGACCAGTTGGAGCCTCCGAGTGCTCTTCAAGGGGAGCCCCATGTAGAGAGCATTACAGTAGTCCAACCGGGAGGTGACAAGGGCATGAGTGACCGTGCGCAAGGCGTCCCGATCCAGAAAGGGCTGCAACTGGTGAATCAGGCGGACCTGATAGAAGGCCCCCCTGGCCACGGCTGTCTAAAGACAGCCGTGCATCCAGGAGGACACCCAGATTGCGAGCCCTCTCTGTGGGGGGCAAAGATTCACCCCCAATAGTCAGCGATGGCACCAGCTGACTATATCGGGACGCCGGGAGCCACAGCCACTCAGTCTTGGAAGGGTTGAGTCTGAGCCTGTTTCTCCCCATCCAGACCCGCACGGCCTCCAGGCAGCGAGACATCACATCAAGGGCATCGTTGGGGTGGTCTGGGGTGGAAATGTACAGATGACATTTCACCCCAAAACCACGGATGATCTCACCCAGCGGCTTCACATAAATGTTGAACAGAAGGGGCGAGAGGACCGACCCTTGCGGCACTCCCCATACGAGACGCCTTGAGGTCGACCTCTGCCCCCCTGCCAACACAAACTGCGAGCAGTCGGAGAGGAAGGAGGAGAACCACCGTAAAACGGTACCCCCTATTCCTAACCCCCTCAACCGCTGCAGCATGATACCATGGTCGATGGTATCAAAAGCCGCTGAGAGATCTAATAGGACTAGGACAGAGGAGCAACCCCTGTCCCGAGCCCTCCAGAGATCATCCACCAACGCGACCAATGCCGTTTCAGTGCTGTACCCCTGTCTGAAGCCCGACTGGTACGGGTCCAAATAGATAGCTTCATCCAGGTGTCGGGGAACCTGTCGTGCCACCACGCTCTCGACAACCTTCGCCACAAAACGAAGGTTGGAGACCGGACGGTAGTTAGCTAATTCAGCCGGGTCCAGAGAAGGCTTCTTGAGGAGGGGCCTCACCACCGCCTCTTTCAAGGCGGCAGGAAAGGCACCCTCACTCAAAGAAGCGCTTGTAATTCCCTGGAGCCAGCCTTGTGTAACCTCCCGGGAGGCCAGTACCAACCAGGAGGGACACGGGTCCAATAAACACGTGGCAGCACTAATCTTACCCAGAACCCTGTCCACATCCTCGGGAGCCACAGGATCTTGTGACTTGACTACCGCAATGAGCTCCCCATGGAGTTATCCAGAAGCCTCGGCTGGCGCAGAATGCAAGATGCTCATCTCTGCTCCACGAGCTGCACTGGCTGCCAAATTTCTTCCAGACCAATTCAACATGCCAGTCATTACTCGTGAAGTCCTTCATGGCAGTCCTTCTGGGTACTCCAGGGACTGCTTGTGCCCTGTAGTATCTTCCTGGCCAATTCAACCTGGCAGGATCGGTGCACTCTGGGCTCCTTTGATTAAGTAATGCCATCTGTCTAGAATGAGGCCCCATCCATGGTTCGAAGACCCACCACCCATGGTTCGAAGGGCCTAAAGACCTGGCTCTTCTGAGCAATGCAAGATGCTTATTGTTGTTTCCTGGTTTTCACCATATTTTGCCTTTTGCTTTTATCATTTAATTGTTTTATTGTCCTCTGTAAATTTCAAAATTGTCCAGAGTCACTTGAAATCATGCAGTGTAAACATTTAGTTATAAAAAAATTAAAAACAAAAACAAACCTTCTATGTTATAAATGCTACTGGCCAGGGGGAGGCGCTATGTGACCTGTTTTTGTCTTTATTGAGATTTATCAGGCATAGGTTTAAACTCATTTTCCCGGATTTGCCATCGTGGCGCAGCGGTTAGAATGCAGTATTGCTGGCAAACCCTGCCCACAGCCACAAGTTCAGTCCTGATGGGCTCAGGGTTGCCTTCCTTCTGAGATCGGAAAAATGAGGACCCAGATCGTTGGGGGAAATATGTAAATAATGCTAACATTGTAAACTGCCCCGGGTACAGTAAAGCACTGTAGAGCAGTATAAAAATCTAACTGCTATTTGAACTCTAGGCCCTCGATGACGCTACAGTACACCAAGTTTTTCTCTTGTCTTGGCTGTGAACTGCTGGAGAGTTGAGACGGGACATAAACAAGGTCTCAAAATCCGTGAGTCTCAATAGGGGGACCAAACTGGTCACAGATGACCTCCTACTAATGAGTAGCAATTATATTGTACAAAACCCACTTAAGGGGAAAGATCTTCCAGCACAGTCTGAGAGTGTGTAAAAAGAGGCCGTAAGAAGCCTGCGGATGTGGACTTCACCAGATGGAGCACGCAGAAATCACATTAACCGTATTATTGGGACATGGAAAAGCTCAGTTATATTACCAAAGATATGCCCAGAGGCTACCTCTGGACCACATCACCCACCGTGTATGTGCAGTTCCAAGTGAAGCTAACCAACGTCCACAATTTGATCTTGGAAGAAATGTTACCACTGAGGAATTGCTTTTGAAGCCCTTGTTAAGGAACCATAAAAACTGTGGAATAAAATCAAGAAGTGGACAAGGAAGGAAGCTTAACACAGCATTTAAGAGACTGTTAGAAGCCTGGAGAAGCAATCTTTCCCAGATGGAAACTGATGCATAACAAACCAGGATAATTTCCCAAAGCTCTCCAAACTCAGCAGGAGTCTCCACCCTCAAACTGGTGTGCTAAAAGACACCAACCTACAGGTGGAAACTGCTTCAAAGAACGACAAACAAAGCTGAAAGATGAAATTCTGCACAGTGGAGATATCAACCTCCAAGATTCCTCAGAGGATCTTCCCTGTTTACAAGAAAGTTTAGAAGACAAAGTTAGAGAAACACTCTGGTCATTACGAAGTCAGAAGCCCACAGGAATTCAAGGAGCAACAGAAGAATCAAGAAAGATACTAAATAAACTGGTGGTCCTTGCTGCTCTCTGAGTTTGGTTGTTTCCTTGCAGAATTTCATTACCCAAACTAGTGAACATCATCAGTGACTGGCATTGATGATGTTGCCTAGTTTGGTAGTGAAACGTCTGTAAGAAAACAACCAAACTCAGAGAGCACCAAAGACCCCTCCTTTCGACCCTCCCTACAAATATTCTCTTTTATTGGTAACTAAACTATGCCAGCAAATCTGTAGAACAACTCAGTGGGCAACAACGGAGGAGATCAGAGATCAGCAACAAAAGGAGCAGCAGTCAAAACGTATGCCACAGACCAGGATTTGGTAGGGTAACTTTGGAAAAGATATTCAGATTTTTAAAAATTTATTCAATTAGGCACCGCCTATTTTCAAACTGACTCAAGTACATTGCACAATAAAACCAAAAAGGCAAGCTCTATGGAAGCTAGAATTGGACTTTGAAGAAGCAAGATAAAATGCAGATGCTTTTAAATTTTGCTGATAAAGAAAATTCCTGAGAATATCATGAATAGCCAAGAAAACCAATGAATGGATCATAGAACTAATCAGTCCAGAGAACTTACTTGAAGCATAAATTACAAGGCTCAAAAATCATATTTTGTACCCAATATGCAGAGATTGGGGGGGGGGGGATTTGGTATGGCAGTTATGGCACAAGGCTAGAAACCAGAAGGGTGCGAGTTCTAGTTCTGCCTTAGGCATAAAGCCAGTTGTGTACTTTAGGGAACAAGGGAAGCCACTTCCAAAAAAAGGTTGCCAAGGAAACTGTTGTGACTTGTCCAGACAGTCCCCAGGAATCAACACTGACTTGAAGGGGCCAAAAAAAAAATGCAAAGACCCAGCCACTCTGTATTGCTGGTCTCAACTGCAACAGTGATGGGTCCACATTGGAAGAGCCCAAAGGCCAGTCTGGAAGCAGATGGTGCAGAAGAAAGTTTATCAGCATGGTTAAGGGTTGGCACTGACACAATAAACACACAATATAGTCCATCACAAATGAGAGCAAGGCAGAGTCTGGATTAGGAGTGTTTTCCCAGAAGCAAAGTTGGTGATTCTGGAGGAATTGCCAGTGGCAATGGTCCTGAAAGACACAACCTCTGTGACCGCTTTGGAAGTAGCAGCCTGAGCAATCTCGGCTGCTATCCACCGTGCTGCCTGACAGGATCGATGCCCGAACTCGTGAATCTGGCCAAGCTTATCTCATCAAGTTGGAAAGAATAGAGAGCTAAATGGGGGTGGGGGTGTTAGGATGTAATGCTCGTCTAAGGTTCAATAGACTTGAGAGATTATTACAGCACAACCTGCACAAAGTGCTGGTGAAGCAGTTAGTGGGATGACGAATCTGCCCCCTTTGTGGCAAAGCAGCCACGCAAAGGCCGCCCAAAATGGAAAAAAAATGGCCGCCCAAAATGGAAGGAGCCATTCCTTCATGGGAATTGATTTTCAGGACTCTCCCCCAAAACCCAACCTCTTCTGTATGCATCCATGCCCCCCCTTGTCTCAGTCCCAGCAGAGGGTGCCTCTCTTTTGCCCGATTCTAACTGATCGTCTGACTCTCTGTTTTTTTATTGTTTTTCTCATTTCATGTTTAACTGACTGTGGGCTCCCCTGAGGGCTCAAACTGAGTAGCCCCAAGGGTTGCAAATGACACAAAGAGAACCAGATAAGTCGAGGGAATGGCTTCCTCCATTTTTTTTTTCATTTTCCTCTCCAACATGAGATCTGATTTAGCCAGCATTGCTCAGAGAAGGAGGCAAAGTAAACAGGGGGAAACCAACACTCAGAAAAGATTTTGATTTGAAAATAAAAAAATAAAAAAAATATCAAAAAATCAGAGCAACTTTTAAAAATTCTTTGAATATGACATTTGGATTATATTAAATATGTTTACTTTATTTCCCCTCCCCCCAACACAAATCCATTAAAGAAGTTTTCATTACTGAAACATAAACCACTGAAATATGGCAATGAGAGCAATGTAGGGACCATACAGGGACCATAATCTGAACGTTACATTCAAACACACTCAAAATTTTATCAGAAGAAGATTTTGATTGGAAGAAGCCTGTCAATATTTTAGTGCTGAAATACATCACACTCACATTTGATAGTGTATTCTATCTTACGAGGAGGAATTTGTGGGATTTCATTTTGGGGACCTAAACCAAATTATCAAAGAGACCAAATTTTCCAAAGCTGCTGCAAGGAACAATGGCTGGTCTCCTTTCCTTCGGCTGCCAACTGACCAAAGAAATCTTGGCACGAAGATGAGCCCTGCAAACAAATTTCTGCTTTTTAACCGGCACTAAATGTGGCAGAACCTGACTCTTGGCAGAACATCCCCCCTCCCCCAAAGAGCCACTCCATCCACCCAAAATGCCCCCTCAGCTTTGGTCTCCACCCTCCCACACCCACATTTAGGAAATCTATTCTGGCATGAGGGATTCTTGGGCCTCTTTGTGTCTCTCAGGTTTTAGGAACACCGTAACCTACTTCTTTTTCACCAAACTCTTAAGGGCTAATTGTTTTAACAAGGATTCTAATTTGGAGATTAATGTGCATTGCTTTAATTTTGTATTGTTTCATGCTTTTCATTGTTGTTGGCCAACGTGGAAGATAGAAAAAAGCAGAAAATCAGCCATAGGTTAGCAACAACGATTTGCATTTTAGCCTGCATTTTTTCCTTGTTTGGCTCCAATGACATCGTGGAAATGCTGTACATGCACTGGATTGACCACCATCTTGCCACAACTGGGCTGGCATGGGTCATGGGTCTGGTTGCAACATGGCTGTGGACCCCAAAACCAGAGGTGGACAGTTCTGGGATGGAAGAGACACTCAGAAGGAGTGGGTGCCAGAGAAGCATCAGTTCAAAACATGCTTCACTCAGCCTTCTAAATGACAAGGCTGAGGTCATCCAGCTGTGACCTTGGCTGCTGCTTCTAGGACTTACTTTCTGGGTGAATTGGAGGAAAATCCCCTGGTTTATGATTCAAACATGCTTCAAAAAGGTCTCCATGAGTTTAAGGGCCAAAGGGATTTCATGCTCGTGTTACATGAATGCTTTTTTCCAACTTCCGTGATGTTTAGTTTAATCACTGCAATATATACACGTTCTTTATTGTGCTGTCACCAATCTGTTACTTCATTTCTTTCATTTAAAAAAGTGCATGGCTAGTCCAAACAATGGACTAGCAACCAAACTACGTACCTGTGGACAGTCCAGCCAGCCAGCCAGGTCCCTCTGCTCATCCCCACTTGACAGGATAGCAGAAGTAAGAGCTCAACTATTTCCCTCCCTCCCCCCAAAAGACAAGGTACCGCAAGCAGGACCCTCTCAGGGACCTTGAAATCCCCAGGATGAATAAAGAGAAGAGGAGCTGCAGCTGTAACAAGCACAGCGAAACAAAACCTAACCTTACAGCCACACTCCTCCCCACACTTGGCATCCTATGGAGAGCAGACACAAACACGCAGCCCACGATTTGTGGGCGGCCATCAAAATGCAGATGCGGAATTGAAAATGAGCAAATTCTCAGACTTGGATGCTTAGTGACACCCCAATCCCTGAAAGGATCCATTTGGGAGAATCTCCCCCCACCCCCGCCCCACAGCAAAGCAATAGCTTTCCCTGAGCTGGGCTCCCTGTTTCATTTGATCAAAACATCTTCTGGCCTCCTAGCCTTCAAATAAAGTTGCTCACCTTTCCATCCATACACACACACAAACTTGGCTGTGAGCTCTGGTCAATTCCCATTCCTGTTCTGTCCTGAAAAGCTGCCTGGTCAGTCTCTGGATGCCCTGTGGAGAATCTGCCCTCCTTTCCTGGAGCTTGCAAGGAACCAATGGTGCTGTTCCCCACAGAAAGCTCACAGGTGACCCTCTTGCCCAAACGGGGTTGGGGTTGGGTGGTGGTCTCCAAGCCATTCTCTCAGAAGCCCTTCCACCACAAACAGGGCCTGCCTCTTCCTTGACCCACCTTTCACACCCCAGGGCCACTGCAGTTCTCCTCCAGGGCTTCCGGCTCACACCCAGTGCTGCCACCCCAGCACTTCTGCCTTCAGAGACAAGTCCGACTAAGGAGCAGAGCCTGGTGGGGAAGCCAAGGTCAACTGGACACCTCCTGCAACCGGACCCTTCCTGCCCTCTTGCAGCCCGCCCAGCAAAGGTCCTCCCCACACCTGTCCTCCAGGTACCCCTTGAAAGCCCCCCAGGCCCACTCCTGTCCCCACACCTGTGGCCGCAGATCGCCGGCCTGTCCGGAAACTGCATCCAGCCACCTTCCTCCTTGGCCAGGGCCGAGGGTTTAGGCAGGGAGCCGGGGCGCTTTGTCCGGCCTGGCTGTGATTTGAGACGCCTCCAGCATCCTTCCTTTCGGCGGCCTTTCTCTTCGGGCCGTGAGGAATAAAGACCCGGAAAGCGCCGCGGGGAGGATGAAGCACTTTCCCCGCTCCTCCCAACAGGCGCCCGTCTCGGCTGCGGGTGATTCAGTTGGGCAGGCAAAGAAGCGGCGGTCAGCCTCCCTCCCTCCCTCCCTCCCTCCGAGGAGCCTGGCGGTTGCCCCTCGGCCTGAGCCACGGTCCGGGCCGCTCTCTGCCCAACTCCGGACCAAGCCGAGGCTCCCGAATCCCCCCTCCCCCAAATTCTCGCCTGCTCTGCCCGGCGCCCGTAGAAGCCGTTCTCCCTCCCTCCCTCCCTCCCTCCCGCAGCCCGAAAAGGCCAGGCCAGGCCCGGGCTGGGCACCGCCCCCCCCCCCCCCCCCGGCGCCTTCCGGGAAGCGGCTCTCGCGGGCGGCGGAGGCTGCTCCGGCTTGCAACGCCCGAGCGGCTCCCTGCCTCCCGCGCCCGGCCGTCCCTCGGCGGCTCCAGTTTCGGGAAGCGGCGCGGGCCGCGTCCGGCGGCAGCGAGCCCCGCATCCTGGGCGACCGGCAGTGCCGCCGCGGCACCTCCGGGAAAAGCCCGCCGTCCCCTGTGACCCGCGCGGCCGGAGCCGGAGAGGGGGGGCGGGGTGGTGTGCAGCGGAGGCGCAGCCGTCCATCTCTTACCTCCGACGCCTGGAAGGGAGCGGGACTCGCCGGCGCAGCTGCCCGTCTGCTTCAAGCGCGCACCGCCGCTGGCCGGGGCTTCCGCCGGGGGCACATCGGGGAGCGAGGGAGGCAGCCGGCCGGCACGGAGCTGCTTTCCCGCTGGCTGCGCCGCCGCCGAGACCCTCCCGGGAGAGCCGCCCGCCAGTCGCGGCCGAGCCTGAAGCCGCGCCACCCCCGCACCTGCCGCCCCGGGAAAGCTGGGCTCGGCCGGCAAGAGAGGCTCGCTCGAGCGGCGGCGCCTCCGGCCGCGGCTAAAGGGCAGAGCGACGCGGCGGGCTCGGGCGCTGCCGACGGGCGGGAGCGAAGGATGCGCGCCGCCGTTCTCGGCGAGAGGAGGGGGAGGGGGGAGGAGGCGCGCACGCGCGAAGCGGCCCCGCGGGGGCGCCGTCGCTCCTCTGACCTCCCCCCCCCCACCGCGCCGGACCCGCCCCCTCAGCAGGTGCCGCTTCTGGCGCGGGGAAGTGGGTGGGAGGCGGGTCCCGCGCTCAGAGAGCCCCGGCCGGGAGCCTCGCCGTGCTCCGCTTGCCCTTGGCCGGCGCCGAGGCCGCCCCGCTTCTCGCAGCCCCGCTCAGCCGCCGCCGCCGCCGCCGCCCGCCAATGGAGGCTCCGGGACGAGGGGCAGCGGGCAGCGGGGCCGCTTCTCTGGCTGTGGGACAGGCTGCGCTGCGTCTGCGGGGGCCGCCCTGGGGAAGGTGGAAAGGCGGCTCTGGTCCGGGACGGTCAGCCGCGCCTCCCCCAACAGGGTCCCGACCCCGGTCTGGCCGGTTTTGCGCCTCCGTCCCCACAAGAGCAGCCGGTTGTGGGTGGCTGCCTCGGATGCCCCCCCCCCCCCCCGGGACTCCGGCGGCGCCTGCACAAGGCGAGCGGAGCGAAGGGCCCTTCCCCGTCCCGCTCTCCCCTGGCCAGCAGCAGCGTTGTTGGCGCGTGTCGATGGGGACTCTGGGCGAATGCGAGATGCTTCTCTTGCTAGAATTAGGCTTATTAAAGATGCTGGCAACCGCCGAGTACCGTCGGTTCACCTTCCCCAACTTTCCGCCGATGCTCCGTAAAGAGACTCTTGTAACCTGAACTGCAACCTAAGCCTAAACTTGACAATGTACAAGTTTAATAAAATTACGGTTTGTCACACAATCAGCCGGATATCTGTAGAGATTCTCAGTCCTCCAGGTCATGGTTGTTCCAAAGATGCTTTTTCAGGAGACAACTGGACTTTCTGGTGTTTTCTTTGAAGACGTTTTGTGTCTCAGCCAAGAAGCTTCTTCAGCTCTGACGGGACAGTGGGGAATGAAAGAATTTATATTCCTTGCAGATAGTAATTTCAAAAGCAAAAACAAGAAAGTTCAGTTGCGTCCTGAAAAAGCACCTTTGGGACAACCCTGACCTGGAGAACTGAGAATCTCTACAGACTTTTAGCTATACAATTTGGGATGAAGACCCTTGGAATGGGGTAGGAGTAGGAATGGATATCCAGAGGAAAAATTGCAGACTCCAGGAACCATTAGCACCACTCAGGTGACCCTGAGGACACAGATAAGCCTCCAAGTGCTTCAACGACCCTCTAAAAGGATGACCAGCTGTCTGCAAGGAATATAAATCCTTCCATTCCTCACAATCCTGTCGGAGCTGAAGAAGCTTCTTGGATGAGAAGCGAAATGTCTTCAAAAGAAAAAACAAGAAAGTCCAGTTGCCTCCTGAAAAAGCCCCTTTGGGACAATCAGCAATCCAGGAGCCCTCAGGCAGTCACTTTCACCACAATTCGCTTTCAAATCCCAAAAGCTTGAAATAGATCTATACTAGTCCCCCTTTATTTCTTTGTCAGTTGTTGTTGTTGTTGTTGTTGTTATTATTATTATTATTATTATTATTATTATTATTTTATTATTACACCTAAGGGTAAGTTGAGACAGAGACATTTGTGTGTGCAACCACTAAGATTTGGAGCCCACTGTTTAACATTAAACTATTATTGCCTACACTTTTGAACTTTAAAACAAGGCATTTGCAGGTGCCTGAAGGTGAATCTATAAGTAAACCACAGATCTAACTGGTCTTCTGGATGGATTAAATCATATGAAGAATGGCTGCAGGTTTTAGGTCTGGCTAGTCTAAAGAAAAGAAGAATTAGGGGTGACATGATAGCAGTATTCCAGTATTTGTGGGGCTGCCACAAAGAAGAGGGGTTCAAATTATTCTTCAAAGCACCAGAGGGCAGAACAAGAAGCAATGGATGGAAACTAATCAAAGAGAGAAGCAACCTGGATTAAAGTAGAAACTTCCTAACAGTGAGGACAGAAGTTGCCTTCAGAAATCGTGGATGACCATCACTTGAGGTTTTTAAGAAGAGACTAGACAGCCAATTGCCTGAAATAGTTCTCCTGCTTGAGCAGGGGACTGGACTAGAAGACCTCCAAGGTCCCTTTCAGCTCGATTCTGATTCTGATTCTGTCATCCTTTCTTGTGTGTAAATGCTTGGAAAGCAGAAGTAGTGCAAGAAGCTTAAGAGAAGCAAGAAGCCAAGATGGCAAGAAGCCACACATCCTTGTGTGGATGGACAAGAAAAAAATAGATCTTATACATTTGAATCATCCTGTAGTAATATTGGGGAAAGAGACTGAGGGAGCTAGATATGTCTAGCCCATCAAGGAGAAGGATTGGGGAGTCATGATAACTGTCTTCCAGTATTTGAGGGCCTGTCACAGAGAAGAGAGGATTGACTTGTTTTCCAAAATACCAGAGGGCAGGACAAGAAACAATGGGTGGAAGTGTTAACTGTCCAATTAGTGAACCCAAAACAAGGAAATACTTGAAGGAGATTTGAATTCCCAAAAGTAAAACTTAATTGGGTACACCATATTGCTACTGAAGAAACAAAACCAGCTCTAGTTTTCCCCGCACAAATGCTTGCCCAGTTAAAATATACCTTCCCCTTCTCACCAACCCTGGGTGATCACACCGTCCAATTATGAGACGTTATTTTGTTAAGGGAACAGTCCATCTCTTTCTCAAGCACCTGCAGTGGTGACCTTGATGGCTTCCATGCTCTCACAATCTCTATAAATTCTTCACATTCCATTTCCCCCTTCCCTCTCCCCAGTTCATTGACAAGTTGAAAAGTATTAAGGTTTGAAAGAAGCAAAGTGGTTTAATCTTGACAAGCTTGTTAGGCATCCAACCTAGAAATAAGGAGAAATTTCCCAACAGTGAGAACAAAACAAACAAAACTCTTTGGAGTTGTGGCTGCTCCATTGCTGGAGGTTTTAGATTGAACAACCTTTGTCCGGGATGGTATTGAGTAAGTGTTGGACTAGAAGGCTTCTGAGGATTCCATCCTATGAGTTTTCAAGTAATCATATACTTGAAGGAAGAGGTGGAAGAGACATTTATTGCTTCTGGAGTGTTGAGAGCAAAGGTCTAAAAATAATGGAATGAAATTTAATAGAGATGGACTTTACTCTTTGTTTATATAACAGAAATAAAATGTTAAAGCAATCCTCGCTTGCTGCTAATACTTTTCCAAAAGATCTTGAAATACTGGTTGCTGGCACATAGAGGCACATGATGTCAGCAGTTGGGTAGAGTTGCAGAATGGCAGGCACCCTTCAGCTGCATGCTGAATCCTGTTGCAGATCAAAGAAAGGAGAAAAGAGGAAGTAATTCACCACCACAGAGACACTTCTGTAGGCAAACTTATCCATCAAAGCTGACGCCAGCCAGATCATAGAACAACTCTAAAAAATAGTGCAAGATCGCAAGATACCTGGCCCATAGAGTTGGACACAACTGAATGGATAATATCATCATTATCATCATCAGGCAAAGCTTTGCTTTGGGATGAAGACCCATGATGAACAAGGTAAGAGTTGAGGTGGCTCCCATGCCAGGAGTCCCAGACAGCATAGCAACTCCAGATTTGGCATTATTATGAGTGGTGGCGGTACAGTGCCAGGGCTGGGTGGCCCCTATAGAAAGCAACTGCAGGCTGACACAGGATAATGAGAAAAACATCTCTTGTTTTGGTGTCTGAGAGCTGGGTTTCCCCTCATCCAAACTATCCCTTGATTAGAACTATCCCTGGATATAGATATCCAGGTTAAGTTCCTGAGCATTGCTTCAAATATATCAGTTTGACTCAGAAGGATATTTTTCCTGTTAATGGGGATCTACTGGTTGCTGTGGAAATCAAGTGTCAGAATAGCTATAAATATTGAAAATCATTTACCAAAAATAGCAGGCTTTATACTCAGTTTTCAAGATGCCCAGCGTGTCTTGTGGGTCTCCAGTTCTTCACTGTTGATGTCCCTGCATCTGTAGGAGAGATTTCATAAGAAAAATGATATGGAAAGATATTTTTTGATCTCTGAAGAATCCTTCGATGTAGTTCTGCTATGATGTACCTCAGCCTCCAACTCCATCTTGAATAGACATTCTGGAGGAAAAAATTGAAAGGTCTCCCGCAGCATGCTTTTCATCTGCTGCCTAGAGAATGCCAAGCAGGACCTCCTCGTACATTGCACAGCCTACATGGGTCGTTATTGCAAGATTCCTTCCTCCCTGCCATGAGATCTCATTGCCTTAGCAAAGCTTATTTCCCAGACAAAGCAAGGAGCATTTTTATTTGGTCTTCATAGTATAGTTGGCTTATTGAGATACTGCAACAAGAACTATCATGGAGTAATGCCATTTTATAACTATAATCCTAACCCTCTGTTTCGTATTTTGCCCTCCTACACTTCCAATCATCTCTGCCTCTTGCCTCTTGCCTCTGCCTCTTTTTCTATCTTTCCACCTGCCCTGTGCCAAAACCCCCCAAGCAGGTCAACCAGTGGTGGGTTGCCCCCGGTTCGCACCGGTTCTGTAGACCTCGATGTCATCAAAATGCCCCATTGCAAACCGGTAGTAAAGGTAGGTAGAGCCCACCCCTGAGGTCAACCCTGATTCTGCTGGCCCTTTTCAGGCCTTGGAGGCCATGAGGGTCCGAATGTCAGTCCATGAATTGGTCATACCAAGTGGTCAATTGGTCATACTGAGGCTGTTTGCTGTTTACCTACCCCTATTTGTTTTGCGCTAGTATGTTGTTTTTAATTATGATTGGCTGCCCAGGGTCACTGTTCAGATGGGTGGGCCATATAAATTAATTGCCTAATCCAAAAGAAGAGTTATAAAACCGAGTGACCATTATATTGTTTTGGGATTGACCTCAAAAGTACATGATTGGTTGGATAATGTTAATGACGGTGTTCTTTATTATTATTCTGATGGCTGCAAATAAATCTATTCACGTTGAAGCTGCTTTTTGTCTTCCTTAGTTAGAAAATGAATTTGCTCGATAGTTAAATTGTTGTTGCCGCAGGAAGCGCTAGCATGTATAAACAACATAAACCTGTTGTTACTTTAAAAAGCGTTGCTTTAAAACTGAACATATCCTTTTCTTGTCAAGCTATGAGTTGTGATTGCCACATAAGTGCTGGTGTGCACTAATAATATAAATCTAGAATCAGGAGGAATCCTGGATCATCTAGTACAGAACTTCCTCGCTTTTTATAAATGTCTCCTTCATCTGTTGCTATTACTGGATGAACTTTGGAAAGGACTAGACCAAAATTGTAGGATGGATCTGGTAGGGTTTTTTTTCCTATCAACAGCTGAGGCAGAAATAGACTTAGAAGCTTTTGTTCATCTGCTGTTCTCCTTAGCCAGATTGCAAAAAAGACCCGTCTGGTGTTTTTTAAAAAACCAGCTGCTGAAAGTAAAATCCAGTTACCACCCGCACACCACAGACCCTTCCCACATGCTAGTTTTTACTAATAAATACGAAACCCGTATAACTAAGGATTGGGTAATTTTTCTGGGAAACAAAATAATAATTTTGAGTAATTTTGGTGAGGGGAAATCAGCAACCACTTGAAAATGTAAAAGAAACATTTACGTTTTTCAGATATTACGTTGTAATATTGGTTGCTTTGGTTTTTAAAGTTGATTTTCAAAAGTGTTGCTGACGCACTAAATGAGGGATTAAAGCAGGCAGTTCTCCTCGGAGCTTCCGTCACAGAAATGGCTGGTGGCATTGCAATCTGACTCAGATCGAAGATGGAGAGGCGAGGAAAAAGACAGGCTGCTGTCCAGGTAAACAAAGTGAGCTCCTTGCCTGGAGGCTTCTGCCATTTACCACCAGACCGAACTCCATCTCCTCCCGTGATTGTCTTGATCCAATTTATGGGATGCTGATCAAGTTAGCCACCCTGACTCAGACCGCTGGGGGAGGAGGGGAGTGAGCTGAGATGCAACGCACAGAGGCACTAGCTGCAGGTCAGAGGCCAGGCTCTCTCTGACCCTCCCTTTCCCCTTTTCTGGTAGAAAAAGACATCTTTTTTTATTCACATCCTCCATAACTTGAGCCATCTCTTCAAGAAGAGACTGGACTGCCATTTGTCAGAAATGGTGTAGGGTCTCTGGCTTGGGCGGGGGGGTTGGACTAGATGATCTACAAGGTCCCTTCCAACTCTGTTAATCTGTTATGGCTGAGGCACAGTTGAGAACGATGGGATTGCCATATTTCATCTGCCTCCTTTTTGGATTTTATCCTTTGCTGCAAATTGGTATAGACTTATTCGTGTAAAAGGTTTTTATTGAAAAGCCTCAAATAAATTTTAAAAAATACTTCTGTTTGGGAGCCTCTTCGATATCAACTGCATTTAATGTATTGCTTTTCAAGCATCCATTGCAAATTAAAAATCGCTGAAGTGATGGTCGTGCCCTATCTTGAGAAAGTTCAGGTGATTCTTGATTTACAACAGTTCATTTAGTGCCTGTTCGAAATGACAGTGGCACTGAAAAAAGTGACGTGACCGTTTTTCACACTTAACAACTGTTTCAGCATCCTCATAGTCGCATGGTCAAAATATGGGTGCTTGGTAACTTCATGATGGTCACAGTGTTCTGGGGTCATGTGACCACCTTCTGCAAACTTCTGACCAGCAGAACGGGGTCAGTCAATGGGGAAATCAGATTCACTTAACAACTGTGCAAGAAAGGTCATAAAATGGAGCTGTCTCACTTAGCAACAAAAATGTTGGGCTCAACTGTGGTCATAGTTCAAGGATTACCTGTAAATAAAGGAGAATATTTGTAGCTCAGGGTTGACATGAGAGATCCTTGGTGCAAACTAGAATCACAAGTTTACCGAAAAAAACACCCAGAAGCTGCGTAAGGACTTTATTTAGACGAGCCCAAACACTCTGCAACAACCCAGAACAGCAGAAAAAGGAAATAGAGCATCTATGCAACACATTCCAACAAAATGGATATCCACACCACTTTATCAAAAAGTCCCTGATCATTCAACCCAATGCAGCACAACCAACACCAGCCCTAAAAAGTATCACATTGCCATACATCAAGAAGATCTCAGAAGCCTCCAATGGACTCCTACAACCACATGGAATCAGCACAGCACACAAGCCAACTAAAGCCTTTCAAAACTGTCAGCTCAATAAATTGTACTCTTGGCATGAGAAAAATGTCTGGGGAGCCTTTGTTTGCTTCATGAATTGCGTGGGATGGTCGATATTTAGCGTCTTTATTGTCTATTACTTTGCCCATTTTGTGGTCCTACCAATTCTTGCTTACAGGCAAATTATATTTCTTGTAGATTTTCCCAAATAAACAGTCCTCAGCTATTGCTTTACTCCAGAGGAAACTCGACTCCACAATGCAGAGCCTTGCGATGGAGAAAAGATGACTCGAAAGGGCTTAGTCGATGACCAATTGCACTTCAATCTCAGTAAAATCGTACTCATAATTTAGATGTTCCTTTGGTTAGGGTTGTTGTTGTTGTTGCCGTTGTCACTGTTCTTTGATGGCTTCAAGCAAACTTGACCCCTGGCCCTGCAGCTTTCTTTGCAACCTTTTATTTGGCCTTCTTCCTAGGGTTGAGACAGATAAATGGAATGGACCCATAGTGACCAACTCTTCCTCTTTGTTCAGATATTGTTCTTGGTTTGAGCTTACTAGAAGAATTTTCAGTTCGAAATAATTTGTATTCAAAAAAGTCTTGCTGCAATCATTTTGTTGCTCTGCTGTTTGGGCATTTTATTGATATACTACTAAAACTCTTGTCATGGCCTTTAACTGGGCAAAACAGTGCATCATCAGGCAACAAGTTTTGAACTGAGGTACCTCAAATAGGTTAACTTACATGCTGAGCCCTCTTCCAAGGACCCAGAAGGGAGAGATGCCCAGGGCTGGGTGGCCCCAAGAGACATTGT
Organism: Ptyas mucosa; assembly: GCA_012654045.1. Lineage (NCBI taxonomy): Eukaryota > Metazoa > Chordata > Lepidosauria > Squamata > Colubridae > Ptyas > Ptyas mucosa. Next base: position 201,065 of record WNWU01000070.1, read on the forward strand.
GGCCTAAAGTATCATGTTGTGATGGTGAAGCCAGAGAAGATCTAGCTCTAGTCTTCCTCAGCCAGAAATGAATGCTTCCAGCTACTACTACCCTTTTTGTGTAGTTAAAGTCATGAAGATGTAAGCGCTCCTTTGAACTCTGACCTAGGCGCTTGCCTTTCCTCTTGACGGATTCTCCCTCCAGATGCATGTATTCCAGATGTATGATAAGCACATCGTGCAAGAAGGAATTGAATGTTGAAGGCAGTGAGAAATTTGCTTCTGGGTGGACACAACAGACTTTGCACCTGCTGCCCTTCACGCCTGCCTGTAGTGGAGAGGGTGTTGGGGGGGGGGGGGAAATCCAGGCCCAATTCCAAGATGGGAATAAAATGGAGGCTGATTGGAAAGAAAGATTCTGTTACGTTGATGAACAGAACCAACACACACACAGTGTGCACTTCTGGGTCAGCTGACAAAATGGAGTTGAGAGTGGGTGGGTTTTATACTTTCTGGATCTCTGTGTAGGGGTCATGGCTGGCTCTATAGGCAAAAGGGGAAATGCAAATCCTAGGTGTTTGTCTGAGCTAATCTTGTCAATCTTTGGCTTGTTGCTGATCTGAAGTTTCTGTCTGACCCAGTCTTTCTGGATGGATTAACAAATTTGCATTTATAAAAGATGGCCTCCTCTGTTTCTGCTTGAGGTAGGGAGACTGGGGCTGGCTTCTGCCTCCCTTAAGATTCCCCCCCCCCAATTCTCCTTTAGGGGAAATCTTCTATCCTGCCGTTTTAATATTTACTTATTTCATTCTCTAGGAGGGTGGGTGACAAGGGGCAATTGCAAATTCTGCGGCATTAGGGCTTAGCATAAGGGCAGGTCTCTGCAATCATGAAGTGGTCTTTGGGGAGAAATCCCAGCCTCCATTTGTTGTTGGTAGACCAGGGTGAGACTTTCTGGCCACTCAGCAGTTCCCACAAAGTCTCATCTCTGGCTCCATTTTGGAGGAGGGAAGAGAACAGCAGAGAAAGAGAGACAAAGCACACACAGGATTGGGAAACAAATCAACTTCCAAGCCAGCCTTTCAAAAAGCATTAAAAGGACATTAAAAAAGAAAAAAAACCTATCCAGTCCAGTTAAATTCCCATTGATGATGTCCACAAACAATTAAAGGCAATTAGAGAGAAGCAGAAACTGACAAGCGCCCGGGCCCCGGGGGAAGGAGGAGGAGGAGGACACAGGCAGGGCTGTTCAGTGGCCCAATCCGATTTTCCACCACCAAATGTAATTAAGGGGAATTACTGATCCAGTTGCTAGGAGGGTCTCTTTATAAATGGGAAGAGCTGAGGGCCCCATGACTCTCACTGGCCAGAATGCCAAGCTCTGAGAGTCGGCCGAAGGGAGACGCCTGCCTGGTGCTCAGGGTGCGGGAAGCGGCATCCATGTACTTCTCCCTGCTTGCCGTCTTCTTGGTTTTTCTGGTGGTGGCCCTCCAAGGCACAGAGCCAATAGAGAGCTTCCCGTACAAGGTGCCCCTGGACCCTCAGGGCCTCCTGGAGCTCTCCTGGAACGTCAGCTATCACCTGGAAGAGGTGCATTTCCGGATTGTGGCCAAGGAGCTGAAATATGGCTTTCTTTTTGGCATGTCAGACCGTGGAGGCTTTCAGGAGGCAGATCTGGCTGTCCTATGGAGCGATGGGGTCCAGTTCTATTTTGCGGTGGGTAAGCAGGGAAGCAGTTCCTATGCCAAGCTCAGAGCTGGGGTGGGGGGTCTCCTTCTGGTATTGGGATCTCTGTTGATACTGACAAGAAATCATTTTTGGGTTCCAAGGGGAATGTCCAAGGAAGAGGGAGCCTTGCTTCTATATCTCCGGGGTTAGTTCCTTCATTGGGTGAACCTGGATGGGGACCGGACTGGGAAACAGGCTTTGAGAAGATCTAGATCTAGAAAAAGAGCCTTGGTGGTGCAGCTGACTAAGTGCTGTTAAAGTAGCACCAGCTGCCTGCAATTACTGCAACTTCAAATCTCGCCGGGCTCAAGGTTGACTCAGCCTTCCATCCTTCCGAGGTAGGTGAAATGAGGACCCGGATTGTGGGGGCAATAAGCTGATTTTGTATAAAAAAAGAACACCGTTGGGGGGGGGGGGGCGAAAGCCCTACTAAGCAGGTATATACAAAAGTATGAAGGCTATTGCTTAACGCATTGTAAGCCGCCCTGAGTCTCTGGAGAAGGGCGGCGTATAAATCGAACCAATAAACAATAAATAGATCAGGGCTGTCAAACTCCCGGCACACGGGCCAGATGTGTCACACACTGGCCATGCCTGTTTTAGCAAAGGGGAAAAAAGTCCCGTGATGCCTCTGTGATGATGTGAGTTTGACAATTCTGGTCTAGATCTAGATGAGGGGATAGAAGACTCATCAAATCTGCAGATGACACCAAGCTGGCGGGAATAGCCAACATTTTGGAAGATAATCAAGATTCAGAAAGACCATGACAGACAAGAGAAAAGGCCCTCTCCAGTCCAGTGATGTGAAAAGTAAGGTCAGGACTTGGGCAGGAAAAACCAAATGCATGAAATAGAATAGGTGGTACCTGGCTCAGCTATTTTCCAAGACACCTGAAGGGCAGACAAGGAATAATGGATGGAAACTGAAGAAGGAGAGATTCAACCTGGAAATAAGGAGAAACTTCCTGACAGTGAGAACAATCAACCCATGGAAGAGAAGTTGCCTTCAGAAGTTGTGGGAGCTTCATCACTGGAGGCTTTTGAGAAGAGACTGGACTGCAATCTGCCAGAAATGGGTCTCCTGCTGGGATGGGGGTAGGTGGGTTCAGTGGTGGGATTCAATTTTTTTAACAACTGGTTCTGTGGCCGTGGCTTGGAGGTCATGTTACCAGGTGGGCGTGGCTAGCTGATCATGTGACTGGCTGGCCGTGGCTGTGTGTATAGGGACTATTCAGAGGACTGAAAAAAGTCATTTCTGACTGGTCCTTGCACTTTTGACTGGTCCTCACACTTATGATCATCCTCACATTTATGCCCGTTGCAGCATTCTTAACAACCATGTCACTCATTTCACAACTGCTTCTCTTCACCATGGTGACGAAAAACGTAACATGTGAGGACAGTCATAAGTGCGAGGACTGGTCAAAAGTGCCAGAACCAGTCAAAAATAACCTTTTCAGCCCTCAGAGTAGTCCATATGCAGATAGGGACTACCCAGAGGGCTGAAAAAAGTGATTTTTGATAGGTCCTCATACTTTTGACTGGTCCTCACACTTATGACTGGTGGGAATTTTTTTTGCTTGACTTTCTTAAGGGGACGGGTTGTTTTAAGCTTTTTACACCGCTGTTGGGAGGAAATACTGTTGGAGTTCTAAGAGCCAGGGTGCAATGATCAGCACTTTGAAGAAATAATGAAGCAGAAGCTTTTAATGACAAGGAACCAAGATGAGTGACATTCAGGAAGGCTTCTTGGCTGGCTAGAAAGATTGACATTCAAACGTGAGTTTACATACCCTTTCTGACTTTTGGTCTAAAACTGGTTTTTGGTGAAGTTTAATCCTGTGTTTAGTGATGGGATAATTTTCCCTATTCAGCTTTATTTGGAAGGAAAAATGTTAATCTCTGTTCCTGAAAAGAAGCAGTTTTGGAAATCTGACTAGTTCCATGTCTATTTGTTCTGGTAATTGGTTTAACAAGCAACAGATACTCTGTTTGCTCCTTTGCTTCATTCTGGAGAGCTTAAATGATCTCTCTGCTGTAGGGTTTCACTTTATGAGCAAGAGTTGGCTGCTGATAGTTATCATTGCATTTTAACTATTTTAATTCCTCAAGGTGCTCTGCCACCCTGCCTGATTTGTAACTCCAGTTTGCAGGTATTTCTAATCTAATGATTGGTATTTAGGGCAGCTTTTTGCAAGCAAAGCAGCTTTTTGTTTTTTTGTACAGGTAATCCTTGACTTACAACAGTTACAATGGCACTGGAAAAAGTGACTTATGACCATTTTTCACACTTATGACCATTGCAGCAAACTGTCACTAGGGCAAAGAAGCGATGCCACATGACCACCTGGCCATGCCCACCCAGTTACATGAAGCATCGCAGTTGTGAAATGAGTGACACGGTTGTTAAAAATGATGCAACGGGCATAAATGATGACCAGTCATAAGTGCGAGGACCAGTCAAAAATGCGAGGACCAGTCAGAAATGACTTTTTTCAGTCCTCTGTGTAGTCCCTATGCACATAGCCATGCCCACCCGGTCACATGATCAGCTAGCCATGGCCAACTGGTCACATGACCTCCAAGCCACACCCACTCAAATAAGCCACGGCCACAGAACCGGTTGTTAAAAAAATTGAATCCCACCACTCCTCCAACCCTGGAAATTTTTAAGAAGATGTTGGATAATCATTTGTCTGAAGTGGTGCCTAAGCAGGGGGTGGGACTAGAAGATCTCCAAGGTCCCTTCCAACTCTGTTATTCTATTCTATTCTAAAGTAAAAAATAGGCCCCAAGGATCACAGCTGTGATCGTTGGAGCCTCTCTTTTTTTTCTTTTTTAAAGCATTTTTTACTACCTATTCGCCAGAGCCGGTAGTAAAAAATGCTTTTAAAAAGTTTTTTAAAAGGTTCCCACGCGTGCCACAGCTGGTCACCCACCCACCCCCGCACTGTTCTACTTACCTTCTCAAGCCTCCTTTTGGCAGGCACTTTGCACAGCACACGTTTGTCGCATGGCACACATGCACAGCCAGCAAATCGGTAAACCGGTTCAGATTTCACCACTGGGGACAACCTATTCTCTGAAGCCCCTGAGGGCAGAACAAGAAGCAGTAGGTGGAAGCTTGTTAAGAGATTCAAGCTAGAAGTAAGGAGAAATTTCCTGACAGTGAAAACATCAATGGAACAGCTTGCCTTCTGCAGTTATGGGTGCCCCATCACTGGAGGTTTTCAAGAAAAGACTGGGCAGCTGTTTGCCTGGGTGCTATAAAGATGTCTATCTTGGGCAGGAGGTTCAAGGTCCTTCCATCCCTAGGATTCTATGATTCTAATTCTGCTATTTTTAAGGCATGAGCCAAGGAACAGTCTGTGTTTGAACAAGCTAATATTAAAACTGCACTGAATGTACTTGAAGTTAATATTCGTCATTATTTTATGCTTGGTTTAGCTAATTTTTATTTTTTTGAAACCGTAACTGAAACCAGATTCTTAGGGTTTTTTATCTTTTAGCATGAATTTGGCACTCTTGATTCCTCTGCCTCTTATTCTATCTAGATGCTAGATTCTATTTTGGATGCATTGTGGAGAGCTAAAAGCTTGGGAAAAGTCCTTTTGGGGGGGTGTTTCCCAGATGCCACTACAGGCTCACCTGTCCCTGAACCCCAGAATATGAGATGCCCAGGATATCTGTGCATCTATGAGCCTGGACGCTTCCCTGGCAAAAATGGGGCCCAATTGCCCCACTGAAATTCAATGTAGAGACAAGTAAAGTCTTACACTTAGACAAGAAAAACCAAAAGTACACATAGAAACTGGGTGAAACCAGGCATAATAGTAACTGTGAGAGGGATCTTGAAATCTTAGTGGACAACCAGTTAAGTAAGAGTGTGTGCGGCGGCAGCCAAAAAAGCCAATGCAATCCTAAAATGCATTGCCAGAGGGATTTAATCAAGATCAAGGGAGGTATTAATACCATTCTAGTAAGTAAGATCTTAGTAAGACCACACCTAGAGTACTGCATCCAGTTTTGGTCCCCACACTATAAAAAAGATTATGAGACTCTAGAAAGAGTGCAGAGAAGAGCAACAAAGATGATTAGGGGACTGGAGGCTCAAACATACGATGAACGGTTGCAGAAACTGGGCATGGCTAATCTAATGAAGAGAAGGACCAGGGGAGACATGATAGCATCTTCCAATATTTGAGGGGCTGCCACAGAAAGGAGGGGATCAAGCACCTGAAGGCCAGACAAGGAACAATGGATGGAAACTGAACAAGGAGAGATTCAATCTCGAAATAAAGAGAAACTTTGTTTCTCTTGTGAGAGCAATCAACCAGTGGAACAGAAGTTGCCTTCAGAAGTTGTGGGAACTTCATCCCTGAAAGCTTCCAACAAGAGACTACCATCTGTCAGAAATGGTGTAAGGTCTCCTGCTTGGGGGGCGGGGTTGGACTCGATGACCTACAAGTTAACTCTATTAATCTGTTAAACCTAGTTTAACATTGAGTGTAAAGTCTTCAGTAGATGAGCCTCACAGCAAGGAGGCTTACAGCCGAGATGCTGACTAGGGCTGCTGCTGGTTTCTGCTAAATTATGCTGCAGAAACAGAGTTGCTTAAAAGAAAAAGATGTTTATTCCAGGAAAATCAAATACTGAGATATGAAAAATTTCTAAAGAAGATGTCTACTACCGATGATAAGCCTCTTTGTGTGAAGAGTAACCCACACCAATGTGGGTCTTGCCCACATGAGTCCCACAGCAGAGCTTTTGCAGAAGCATCTCTGACCGTTTGCTCCCTCGCCTCTCCCAGCACTGGACCTCCTTGTGTCTCTTTCTGAGTGACACCTGTCATTAGCAAGAAAGAGGTAGGGAGGAGTAAGGCTGTCAGATACATTTTTCCATCCTGGAGACTTTCATCTTATTTCATGAGTCATAGATGCTCCAGAACAGCTTAGAGACTGTTCAGCCAAATTTGAGCTCTGGTAATGCAACTGAGGTGGGTTGCTGGTCTTTTCGTATCCCTTCCTCATTCCTGACTCTACTGGATGAATTTTTATTTTTTATTTATTTATTTTCATCAAGCATGTATTAGATAACAGATATGTATAAACATGATTATGAATACATGAAAAGAGTAAGAATAAAAAGGAATATTATTAGGACAGGGACGGTAGGCACGCTGGTGTACTTATGCACGCCCCTTACAGACCTTTTAGGAATGGGGTGAGGTCAACAGTAGACAGTTTAAGGTTAAAGTTTTGGGGGTTGGGGGAAGAAACCACAGAGTTAGGTAGTGCATTCCAGGCATTGACCATTCTGTTACTGAAGTCGTATTTTCTGCAATCAAGTTTGGAGCGGTTTACCATAAGTTTGTATCTATTATATATTGTTGTGGTTGAAGCTGAAGTAGTCATTGACAGGTAGGACATTGTAGCAGATAATTTTATGTACTACGCTTAGGTCAGACGGCAAAGTTCTAAATTGTCTAAGCCCAAAATTTCAAGTCTGGTGGCATAAGGTATTCTGTTGCGAACAGAGGAGTGGAGAAGTCTTCTTGTGAAATATCTCACCAGCGGTGAAATCCAGCAGGTTCTGACAGGTTCTGGAGAACCGGTAGTGGAAATTTTGAGCAGTTCAGAGAACCAGTAGAGGAAATTTTGAGCAGTTCAGAGAACCAGCAAATACCACCTCTGGCTGCCTCAGAGTGGGGAGGCAATGGGAATTTTGCAGTATCCTTCCTCTGGAGTGGGGTGGGAATGGAGATTTTGCAGTATCCTTCCCCTGCCATGCCCACCAAGCCATGCCCACCAAACCATGCTCACAGAACCGGTAGTAAAAAAAAATTGGATTTTACCACTGCTCTGGACTCGTTCAATTGTATTAATGTGATATGCAGTGTGGGTTCCAGACAGATGAGCTGTATTCAAGAATTGGTCTAGTAAAGGTTTTGCATGCCCTAGTTTGCATTCAATATTACTGGAGAAGAAGCTACGCAATATTAGGTTAATAATTCTTTTTTTTTAAAATTTGATTTATATGCCGCCCTTCTCCGGAGACTCAGGGCGGCTTACAATGCACTAAGCAATAGCCTTCATACTTTTGTATATTTATACAAAGTCAGCATATTGCCCCCACAAACTGGGTCCTCAATTTACCTACCTTAGAAAGGATGGAAGGCTGAGTCAACCTAGAGCCTTGGTGAGATTCGAACCTGCAATAATTGCAGGCAGCTGATGTTAATAACAGGGCTTTAGACCACTGTACTATCCAAGGCTCTTAATGCCTTTTTGGCAATGCTCTGGCACTTAGATAATTTGAGATGAGTACTCCAAGGTCCTTGAGAGAGTGAGGGTCATCTGAATTTTGTGTTCTGACTTTTTTTGCCAATTGTAAGACAGAGCATTTGTTGGTTGAGATTTGGAGTTGCCAATTGTTTGACCATTCTGACACATGGTCAAGGTCTTTTTGTAGGATAGCAGCATTGTAAGTGGTATTGAATAGTTTTACATTATCACTGAAGAGAACGCAGTTGCTTATAAGGTCATTTATGTAAAGTATAGAGAGTGTGGGTCCTAAAACACTACCTTGGGGGAAACTGCTGTTAACAGGTGCAGGGTTTGATAGGGCGTTCTCTATTTTGACTACTTGTTGCCTGTTTGATAAGAACGCAGCTATCCACTTATGCAGGGATACGGAAACGCCATAAGATTTGATTCACCACTGAATCAAAGGCTTTACAGAAGTCTATATAAATTGCATCTATTGCTTTATCCTGGTCGAGTTGTGAAGTCCATATGTTTTTGCAGTGTAAGAGTTACAGATTGCAGGACAATTTTTTTCTGAAGCCAAACTGCTTGTTAGAGAGTAGGTTGTTTGTCTCTAAGTAAAGGGTAATGGAATGGTTTATGATTGATTCCATGACTTTGCAGGTGATGCAACATAATGAGATTGGTCTGTAATTTTCAACTAGTCTGGAGTCACCTTTTTGAAGATAGGTATGACCGTGGCTAGTGACCATAAGTTAGGCAAGGAGCTGGTTCTGAAAGATATTTCGTAGATTATGCTAAGAGGTTCTGCTATGGTAGTCGAGAGCTTTTTTAGGAAGTAGGCACATAATCCATCAGGGCCAATAGATAGAGATGGTTTTAGGTTTCATAGTGCATTTTCAACAGCATCTTCTGTAAAATCGACATGTAGTATATCGTTGTAATTAGTTGTGGTATGATTGGGAAATGTGGGGCATGAGCTGTTGCTGTTTACAAAGACTGAATGAAGAATGTGTTGAAGAGGTTGACCTTAACGGTTTCATCATTACAGTCTTTCCCGTTTGGCCCTTTTAGTGGTGGGATGAATCTTGAGTCTTTAAGTTTGTTGTTTACAAAAGTATAGAAAGCACGGGTAGATTTCGTGCATAGTAGGTTTTCCTCTTATTTGTTGTGATAGCTGATGCATTCTGCCTTTATCTGTCAGCATAAGGTTTTGTAGCGACTTTTTAAGTTAGCTACGTAGCCAGTTTCGTTTTTGCACCGAAGAATATATTTTTTTGACTGAAGCTCCCTTATTGTTATGGGTAATTTGTTTTTCCTGGTTTTGGGGCTTATTAGTATAACTATACTAATAAGTATAGTATAAGTATAAATATATTAATGATGATCCTTTTGACTTCGTGCAAAAAAATGTTATAATGGTCTTGGACAGTATTGCAGCCAATAAACAGAGTTTGCCAATCAAGAGATGAGAGGTCATCAGTTATGAGTTCATAGTTGGCTTTTCTAAAGCTATACTTTGGGATTCTGTCATTATGATTGTCTTTGATCATACGTCCAACCTTGTAAATATCCTGGCAGAACTGATCTCAGAACAGATTCCAGACCTGCCTTGTTTGGTTTTAGCCTCAACCCCAACTTGATGCATGTAAAGAAATTCTTCAGAATTCTTGCAGAAAAACAGAATGATGACCAAGTTGTAAAATTCTGGATGATCTCTCCCCATTCGGACGTTGAGGAGATAGCTCCTCTCTTGTCGCTTCTAATGTGATGCTTACAAGGAAAATCTCTGTGGGTTAGCCCCACAGCCCAAGAATAATACAGATAGGATAGGATAGGATAGGATAGGATAGGATAGGATAGGATAGGATAGGATAG
>WNWU01000070.1:217752-236985 GCA_012654045.1 Ptyas mucosa
TCCTTCCTTCCTTCCTTCCTTCCTTCCTTCCTTCCTTCCTTCCTTCCTTCCTTCCTGTCATTCTTCAGCTGATTCTGAATGGCGTCCAAATTCCCCAATACAGGAATTGGGTTAAAAAGACCAATTTACATGAAAATGCTGGTCAAGAGCAGAGGAAACCCCCACTCCCTTCCCGTCCACACAGGCAGCAATGACATCCTCCCCAGCAGACCTGTCCAGTTGCCCCCGATAGCAGAGCCTGGCAGGAGCCCCATTTGAGTGCCCCATTCTCAGCTTATGGTTACCCTAAACATCCAGGGCTCCATTCATGTATCAGTTCCCTCAGCCGCTGTGCCAGGGGATTGACGTGCCTCCTAGGAAGCCACGGTTCTTTCACAAAGGAGCCACTGTAAAATTGGGGGGGGGGGGGGGCAGAGATGAAACTTCATTTCTGATCCTGGATTGCATTCAGTGGATGAGAACCAAACGGGGGCCAGCCTATTGCTTTCCCAACGGGCACTCTGAGAAGCTGCACCTGTGCCTTTTCCCTCAGCCCACCCAGGTATGGCATAAGGCAGGGTCCTCACCTGCAATACCCCTCCCACAGACGGTCCCAGTGTTGGCTTCCTCCTCCCCCCCGGCCCCCTCCCAGGTGAGCACTCCCAGTTGAGCACATTCCTTCTCACTGCGAAGAAATGTGCTCATCTTCCTCTTCCTCCTCCTCCTCTCTGCAGACTTTACCACCTGCTGGGATTCACATCTTTGCTTCTCAGCTCCACACCCACCTGGCCGGGAGGAGCGTGGTGACCATGCTGTCCCGCGAAGGGAGAGACCGGGAAATTGTCAACAGGGACAAGCACTATAGCCCCCACTTCCAGGTACCCGGGGGAGGGGGGGCTCCAGGAAAGCATTGTGGTCTTCCCTCTATGTGGCGGATGTGTCTCTTGCTGCAGCCAGTAGAGAAACTCAGCCCCCTCCTGAAAGTAGCAGCGGGAGGGCCAGCCCCCCCCCCTCCAAAAGAAAGCAGCCATTCTGCTGTGCCAAACCCCTCCCCCCACACCCTGAGGCTCTGAGCATGGCAGACCGGCCTTTGTCCAGAGAGCTCCCAGGGAATCTGCCTTCCAGGTGCCTGTGTCTCTTTCCTTTGGCCCCAGTGCCAAAGGACGACTGGGACCGCACCAGGGGTTGCTGCCGTGTAGCTGAGCTGTCTTGTGGCTTTTCTGGAGGGGCTGATATACTCCCTCCTCTTTCCTCTTAGCCTGCGGGGGGTGTGTGTATATGTCCCTCATCCTTCCAAACAGCTTCTGAGCCGAGAAAGGAAGAAGAGATGCAGGAGGGGCCAAGGAGGCCTGGAGGGCACAGGTGGAAAGGAGGGGAGCAGGCTGGGAAGCCGGGCAGCAAGGAGGGTTGCAGAAAGAAACGTCAGGACAGCAGTGGAAACCAGACCAGGCTTGGGAAGCCTCCCCCAAGGGGAGGCTGTTATAAACCAAAATTATAAGGGAACATCAAAAGCCAAATGCCATTTTTGCAGCTGAGCCACAATGGCGCAGTGGTCAGAGTGCAGTACTGCAGGCTACTTCTGCTGACTGCCATTTGGCTCAAGGATGACTCAGCCTTCTATCCTTCCGAGGTGGGTAAAATGAGGACCCAGATTGTTGAGGGCCAGAGGCTGGCTCTGAAAACCACTTAGAGAGGACTGTAAAGCACGGTGAAGTGGTATATAAGTCTAAGTGCTGTTGCTATTGCTATTGCTTTGCAAGCAACTCCTGATACATTAGAGCCTCTTGTGCCAGGGCCTCCATGCTGGCCATGGCAATGCCAAAACCCTACAATGAATCAGGGTCTCCATGATAGGCTGGGGTCTTTCTCCAAAGCGAAGCCTCCTCCGTCACTCTGGCTTTGTGGCAAAACCATGAGCAAAGCACACCAATCCGGTGTGCTTTTGGGGCAGATGCTCTGGGAGGGCTTTGGGCTGAGGCCGGAGCTGCGTTTGGGGGCTGTGACGGCTCCTTTCTGTGAGGGCTCTGGGTGGCACTTACGCATCTATCAGTCTGGTGGCCAGAAACATTTTTCCAGGGGGAGGGGGACAGCATTGTGGAATGGCCTCCTGTTGGTGCCCCCCCCCCCCCACCTCCACTGATCTGGCCTCCAGTGAAAGAAAGTGAGGAAGCAGAGCTTTCATGGGTGGGAGGACTTTGGGGAGTGGGGGGGGGGGGTGTCCAATGCCCTGCATCTGGAGCTTTTTGGGTTGGTGTGTGTCAAATGCTAAGTATCTTTTAGGATTGCATCAGGATATCGGTCTGATATCGGTCTTATTTCCTGCCCTCCCCCCTGCACCTTCTTTGCCATTGTGCCCACCCACCCCTTTCCTGACCCCCCCCTTCTTCAGGAAATCCGCATGCTGAAAAAGGAGGTCTCCGTCTACCCGGTAAGCAAGCGCTGCTCTGCTTCGGAGGGGGGTGGGCTCTGAATTGCCTAAGTAGGAACCAGAATGGGCTCATCAATCTTGATTTCATTGAGGGCTGCATCAGGATTGGGTTTGACCTCAGGGAGCTAGAGTGTCGTGTGATCAAATGCCACTTTTGCTAGTAAGTTGTTTTGTTAGTACTCTGCCGCGAGCAGCCCTCATGAGCTCTGTTTTCACTAGCACCATGGGCTGGTCCTTCGCTGTTTCCAGGACAGCCCCACGGGCCAGATCTAAGCACCGCATGGGCCGGATCTGGCCCGCAGGCCTTGAGTACGATGATGTTTTAGAGGGTTGTTAAAGTCACCTGGAGGTTTATCTGTATCTTCAGAGTCACCTCATTGGTGCAAATGGGTGTGGAGCCTTCTTGGAACTGCTGAAAGGACCGTGTTGTAGACTGGAGAAAGATGATGTTGTCTCCCTCCCCCTCTGTTGAGAGAGGGCTGCTCAATTTGGACAGAGATGGCCTCTTGGACGCCTCTTTCAAACCAGGGGTCCTCTCTGTCCCCAGCAGGGACTTTGCTGTCTTCAAACAAATGGTCTTTGTGTTTTAAATGCGATGGGCTGATGAATCTAGTCTTTTGGTTTGAGCCATGTGTTTATGAGAATGGAAGAATTTATTAGTATAAATCCTTCCTTTCCCCACCACCTTCAGCTGCTTGGTACTCCTTGAGGAGGCCCACAAGGGCAGCCCCATTAGCAGCTGCCACAACGCACAGCTGGCGGCACAGAGTCGGTTCCCTGCGTCCCTTAGATGCCCTCCAGTATCTGAACCAAGCCTGCTTTCTGTCGTAGGGTGATGTGCTGAGAACCACCTGCGTGTACAACACAGAAGACAGGAATGAGACGACAGTCGTGAGTTGGGCTGGAATTTTGTGCTGGGCTACTTTTGCTGCCCTGAGACTCAAGTTAGAAACCAGCGATTGAAGGAAGGCTTTAAGTTCACCTGCAGGAGCTCAGAAGAATGGCCGTCTGCTCCAGTGGAGCCCCCACCCCACCCACTCCCCAACTGACCTTCCTATTAGGGAGTCAACCTTCAGCCTCCAGAGCACCTGAAGGCCCACAACTTCTGAAGGCAACTTCTGTTCCATGGGTTGATTGTTCTCACTGTCAGAAAATTTCTCCTTATTTCCAGGTTGAATCTCTCCTGCTTCAGTTTCCATCCATTGTTCCTTGTCTGACCTTCGGGTGCTCTCCCCGGTACTTCTCTTTACTAGCCTAGCCAAGCCTTCTTCCTATGTTTTAGCCTCCAGTCCCCTAATCATCTTGGCTGGTCTTCTCTGCACTCAACATCTTTTTTATAGTGTGGTTGCACTATACTGGCTGCAGTATTCTAGGTGTGGTCTTACTAAGGCTTAGTATCCCATGATCTTGATTGCCTCGCTCTGTTAATGCAATTTAGGATTGCATTGGCATCCTCTCACTGTCCTTCTCTGGACATCGATGAATTAGTTTGTGTCAGTGGTGAAATGTAAAATTTGTTACTGCCGGTTCTGTGGGCGTGGCTTGGTGGGAGGAGGGTTAATGTGACTGGGTGGGCGTGGCCAACTTTTTTTTTTACTTTTAAAAGCATTTTTTCTACAACCTTAAGAGGTTGCAGAAAAAAAATGCTTTTAAAAGCCTCTGACGATCAGGCAATTCAGCTGGGATCGCCAGAGGCTTTTAAAGGCTTTTTTCCCCCTACAATCTCTTCTGCCAAGAGGTTGCAGAAAAAAATGCTTTTAAAAGCCTCTGATGATCCCAGCTGAGCTGCGCGATCATCAGAGGCTTTTTTTTTAACTTTTAAAAGCATTTTTTTGGCTGAAGAGGTTGTAGGAAAAATGCTTTTAATTTTTTTTTAAAAAGCCACTGATGATTGCACAGCTCAGCTGGGCATGGGGAGGGGGGCAGGTTTTTTTGCTATCAGTTCTCCAAACCACCCGCCACCGTCGCTACCGGATCGGGCAATCCGGTCCGAACCGGGAGCATTTCACCCCTGGTTTGTGTCCTTCTGGTGTTCCGGTGGCCTCTGGAAGAAGGCTGTTCTACCATGAGCTCTCCTTCCCAGCAGGGTGAGGTTGGGACAGATGATCTCCAGGATTTCCAGCCCTTACATTTCATGATTTGTATAATATGGTGCCCGGAACTGGATATGCAGGTATAAAGCAGAATTCAGAAATAGTATCTCAAATTGTACTGGCTCTTTGGTAGCCGTCACAATGTTATCTGATATTAGAATCAGTGGTGAAATGTAAAATTTGTTACTACCGGTTCTGTGGGCGGTAATGTGACTGAGTAGGCATGGCCAACTTTTTTTTTTTTTACTTTTAAAACCATTTTTTTCTACATACAAAAATGGTTTTAAAAGCCTCTGACAATCCCAGCTGAGTTGCCTGATCGTTAGAGGCTTTTTTTCTTTTAAAAGCATTTTTTCTACAACCTCTTTGGCTGAACCTTTTAAAAGCCTCTGATGATCCCAGCTGAGCCGCGCGATCATCAGAGGCTTTTTTTTTAACTTATAAAAGCATTTTTTCGGCTGAAGAGGTTGTAGAAAAAATGCTTTTAAAAATAATTAAAAAAGCCTCTGATGATTGCACAGCTGAGTGGGTATGGGGGTGGGTGGGCAGGGATGTTTGCTACCGTTCTCCGAACCACCTGCTGCCATCACTACCAGTCCAAACTGGGAGCATTTCACCCTTGATTAGAATGTTATTAGATTGAAGCAGCTTATATGCTGCTTTATTATAAGGTATTATAATAGGAAACACTTTGCATAAGTTTCCCACCACCAGACCCCGGCCAGTCCAAGAAGCCTCCCAACTCGCCGAGGCTGATGAGGGCCTGGAAAAGAACCCTGGCTGACCTCGGTTCCTCTCTTGCCCTCCTGTCAACCACAGCAGAGCAGATCAAGGCGGTTGCAGGGTCAGCAGCCAGGTCAGCTGGAGTTTGCCAAAAGGCAGGGAGGTCTTTTTGTCCAAGGCCACAGAGATCCCTCAGAAGGGCCGAAGGCCATCTGCCAAACTCAGGTGTTTTTCTGGGAATGTCTGGCAGCTCAAAGCCAAGAGGAAGGCAGCACTGCCAGGAATTGGGAGTGGGCTTCCGTTGTCCAGCTGGCCAATGTTTTTCCCCCCATTGCCAGCCAAACAGGAAAACAAATCCTTATGCTCCCAAGAAGGGAATTTGTATCAACAGGTCACAGTCTATGGTGCCCATAGTCCCAGCTATGGGCTGAAAAATGGAGCAGGCAAAATGGAGGCAAATGGGGGCTGGGGCTTAGGGTGGGGGGGGGCGCTTTCTCTGTGTGTGTGTGAAATGCTGAGGAGCTTTACTTTCCTTTTCTGCAGGGAGGATTTGGAATCATGGAAGAGATGTGTGTGAACTACGTCCATTACTACCCCCAGACGGAGCTGGAGCTGTGCAAAAGTGCCATCGACCCGGGATACCTGCACCGCTATTTTCAGCTTCTGGACAGGTAAAATGATGCAGGGACAGCAGCAGCAGTCGGGCATCCCAGGTAGGGGATAATAATGTTTTTAAGGTTGGCTCTCTGCTGCCAAGGAAAGGGGGAAGTTGGGGAAGGAATTCCTCAGGACGTCTCTCTGACCGCAGGCCTAGGAGGGAGGGAGGGCTGCCCTGAGGAGCAGCTGGCCTGGAATGGGGCTAGGAGGGTGGCTGCATACAGGCTGGGGGCCCTCCTTGCCCTCCCTGCTTGGCTGGTTCTCTCCCGCTGAAGAGAGGCAGTGACGGCTGCAGAGAGGCTCCCCGGGAAATCCTGAGGCTCATTGGAGCAAAGGCTGTTGGTTCTGTGGGGCCCCCAAGGCTTTAGTAAATGTATTCGGGTGCCTAGAGAGGGAAGAGGGCCTGGCCAAAAAGCAGGAGGAAACGGCCCCCCTTCATCCCAGGACTCTTTTCAGAAGGCTTCTAAAATTTTAACCAGTTGGATTCACAACTGGGTGACTCTCTGATGGAGTTCTTAAAGCAATACGTCTTTTTTCCTGAACATTCAGTGGAGAGGTATTCTGCAGACTTGTGACTGTAATTGAGCCCAGAATTACAGTTGTAAGTTGTGGCAATCGTTAAGCAGGTTACAGACTGAGTCCGATTTGGTAAACTTTTTTTTGAAGCAGTTGTTAAGCAAATGTTAAACAATCCATTTTATCCAACGGGCATTATTTGCCCGTTCCAGTAAACACTGGAAACCAGCCCAAAATGCCAAAATCCACGGTCACCTGATTACAGGACGTTGAAAACATCCATAAATACAAATCAGTTGTCAAATGCTCAAAACACAGTTGTGGGACTCTGGGGGTGGGAGGGGAGTGTATGCAGCCACACACTCACCAGGACCAGATTGTAAATAACATTGTGGGTGTGGGGGTGTGTCTCATAACTTTGAACCAGGTTAACTACCGGTGGTAGGATGTGATCTATAATCATACAAATATGCATACCATTAAAAGCAGAGCTGATTGCAAACTAGTAAATAGCAACAGCAATAAGACTATTGCTATTGCTGTAATATATTCACAGTGCTTTACAACCCTCTCTAAGCAGGGTTAAGAAGAGTCAGCCTCTTGGCCCCAACAATCTGGGTTCTCATTTTACCCACCTCGGAAGGCTGGAAGACTGAATCAACCTTGAGCTGGTGAGATTCGAACTGCCAAATTGCAGGCACCTAGCAGTCAGCAGAAGGAGCCTGCAGTACTGCAGTCTAACCACTGGGCCACCATGGCTACCGCAATAATAGCGAGTGACAACAGAGAAGCTAGGCAGGACATAGGATAGCAGGTCTTCTGCATGGTCCCAACCAGCGTGGCTCCCTCTTCGACTCCCAGAAGACGTGATGCGTGACGGGCTGTCTGTGGAGAACCCAGGAGTGGGTGGCCTCTTCTGCCCTCTCAGTTTGCCAGGCATGGGCCTGGGGAGGGGGGGGGGATGTCCCAATGGCGCCGGAAGAAAATCAATAATTGCACTGGAACAAACAGCCAGAGGAGGAATTGTGAGAGGATGGTGTCCAATATCCACTTTATACTTGAAAACTCCCTATAGACAAATGAGGATGCAACGTAACCCTGGGATTATCCCAAAGGTGCTTTTTCAAGAGGCAACTGAACTTTCTGGTTTTTGTTTGAAGAGTTCCATTCTCCACCATCCAGTCAGAGCTGAAGAAGCTTCTTGGATGAGAAGCAAAACGTCTTCAAACAAAAACCAGAAAGTTCAGTTGCCTCTTGAAAAAGCACCTTTGGGACAACCATGACCTGGTTGAGAATCTCCATAGATAACCCTGGAATTTGTTTACGCTGTCTTCCTAGTGTCCATTAAATGGGATTCTTCCATTGATACTTTCCTCCTCTTCCTCCCCCTCATCTTGAAATGCTCCTGTACTCTTTGCTCTTGTTGTTGGGACCCCTCCCTGCTTTCCCATTCCTGATGGACGGAATTTCTCCTCTGGTAGATTCAACGATGAAGACATCTGCACATGCCCAGATGCCTCAGTCACAAGGCAGTTTTCTTCCGTCTCTTGGAACCTGTTCAGCAGAGAAGTCCTGAGAGCCCTTTATGACTCTGCTCCGATTTCCATGCACTGCAATAAATCCTCTGCTGTCCGGTTTCCGGTAGGAAGGACCCTCTGGGAAAACTTGGGGCATCCTTGGGGAAGCTTGGCTGGCGGGCTCTGCTGATCCCTCGGCTCAGGCTGGATCTGGCCTCTCGTGGAGCCTGGATGGACTCTTTTGACCGGGCTTGTATGGGCTCTTGACTGCCCCTGCTGTGCCCACAAAGTGGGAGCCTCCAAGCCCACAAAATGGGAGCTTGTGAGAGGTGGAGGCTGCTTGGGGTGAAAGGAGAACATTCAGAAGATTGAAACGAGGATCCTTTAAATCTGGAGTTCCTGACTGTGTATAAGAAGGGATGTGTTTCTGTGGCGCTAAACTCTGCCATAGTTTCCACTGGGAACTTGTGAACATCCTAGACCAAGCTAAGACCCAAACTGCTAGGGCCTTTGAGATGGGAGCTTCTTGCAGCCTTCCACGGGGCTGGGGGCAGGACGTGATCTCCTCCTCTTCCTTCCTTATTAGGATAAGTGCATGTAGCTGTGTGCCTCTGCCGTTTGGCTGCCGTACCTCCCCCATAGCCCCACACCCCCTGTGATCTTGCACCATGGCTTCTGCCTGCCATCCGGTTGGCTGGTGGCTAACTTACCATGCAGCCAAAGGCCCAGGACAAAAGGTATCTTGGCAAATGGGTCGGACTGAAGAGCACGGGACGGAAGTGCGGAATAAATATGGTGGTTTATATCAGGACATGTAAACCATCATATTTACAAACCATTCAAAAGAGGCAACCAAAAAGCTAAGAAGAAAACAAAAAGATCAGAAGAAGTGGTCTCCAGCAGCCTACACCCAAATAAGCAGGGATGGACACCAAACAATCAGGCAAAAAACAATGCCCTAACGAAGGAACCACCCAGGAGACAACCACATCCCTACCAGCGTTGACAAGCCTGGACTGGATTAGTCTATGGCAGTGGTTCCCAAACCTTTTCAGTCCACCGCCCCCTTGGTACTACAAACTCATCCTCAGGGGTGGGTTCTACTTACCTTTACTACTGGTTTGCAGCGGGGCCGCACATGCACAGAAGCGTTTTGGTGATGTTGGGGTCAGTGGGCGGGGCTCCTGCCGGTTTTACTACCGGTTTTATAGAACCGGTGAGAACCAGGGCAACCCACCACTGCCCCCACCCCCTATAAATAGCATTGTTCGGAATAGCGGTTTGCACAACCCACTAAGGAAGATAGTAACAGTAAAATACATGGAATACAGCCATTTTTGGCCTCCTGAAGCCTTGCCCCACATGTCCCGTTTTTGTGAAAGACGGGCCCGTTTTTCGCAAAAACAGGGTGCGCAGAGCCTTCGGGAGGCCTGCAGGCTGCTTCAATACAGATCTATCCCTGTAACAAACACAGCTAACACTATTAGTTAACACGAAAGAAATCCCCGGAATCAACCAATCTAGAGCAGTGATTCTCAGCTGGGGGTTCCTTTTGAATTTGCTGACCACCAGTGAGTGGGAGAAAGCAATTTCACAGAGGAGGGGATGGAGAGGGTTGTGGGATGAATTCACACCCATTCCCAGACCCCCTTGGGGTCAACCTGCAGCCCTCCCCTGCCTCCTCAGGCGGTGGAACGTGGGGAGGGGATGCTTTTCAAGGAGCCACAAGGAGGGCTGAGAGCTGGTTTCTGTCCCACAAGTAAGATTTGGTCCAGAACCAACCCCAACATGAAGGTCTTTTATTTGCTCCTTGTACTCCTTGTCTTTGCATTTTTAACAGGAAATAAATTAAATTTCTGATGACGTAAAAATAGCTCATAACTCACCTTTCTAGACAGCTATTATCATGTCTAAAAGCAAGATACCCTTCTCCATCTTTTGTCTGGAGTACCATTTAATCCAGAGCCTTTTAATTCCAGAAGTCCAAGTTTAAAGAATGGACTTCTGGGATTAGAGCTCCATTTTTAAGCTAAAACTTAATTCACACCTGTTAGTTTTGCTTGAGCAGTGTGAACAATTGACAGTGATCCTCCAAAGGTCTGAAAAATATATCATTGATTTTTCTTTGGCATTTAAACTAGATAACCAATGTGAAAAAGTGCATCAAGGAAGGACTGGAAAGCCAATTCGTACTGAACTGTATTGGGTTTTCTGTTGTTATTTGAATAAAATGAAAAGAAATCAAATAGTGGTACCTAGTGCGGAAAAAGAGATGAAATAATGGGTCATTCTCAACACTTGAACTCTCTACACTTAAAATATCTAGAAATTATTATGGTTAAGTGAGTTTTGCCTCATTTTACGATTTTTCTTGCCATAGTTCAAATCAAAGTTCAAATCAAAGATTTCTGAGACCAATGTTGAATACTTAAATTTCAGTAGTCACCAATCCCAGTCTTAAAATGAGTTTAGAATCAGTGGGAGTCATTGATAACAATGAACTAACTAGCTACTGATACTGATTCCTGCCTTTCTTTTCCTTCTGTCCAAGTTTTGCAAGTACTTTTTCCAGGTATATGTTTTATTCCAAAGTATACAAACCATTATTGTTAGGGAAAAAATGGGTCTTCCAAGCAATTTTAAAAGACTCTGTCAGAATGACTCTGCTCTCAGCCCCCCTTGTGGCTCCTTGAAAAGCATCCCCCCCCCCACATATGTAAATGAAAATAATAAGCTTAAAAATCCTAGCCTTTTAAAATTGAAAATATGGAGAATTGGGAGGATGAATATGAGACTCTAAGGGAGATGTTTCAAAAAGTAAGGGAGGCATTTAAGGGAAATAAAGAAGCAGAAAATTGGTTAGCTTGCAAAAAAGAAAGAAAGAGAAAAGATGAATGAGAAGCAAGAGAAACGAGATAATATTGAAAAGGAAATAATTGAAAAAAAGATAAAGATGATTACGCTGGGTTCAATAGTGATAGAATAAAAATGGATATGGCATATCTCAAATATGAAGAAAAGAGAAATAAATGGGGTAAGATTGAGAATGAAAAGTAATAGAGTTAGAATTAAAGGAAAAGGGCTGAAGGGGAGATATAAGAACAGGAAAAAGAAGGTAAAGAAATGGGAGAAAGGAAGGAAAACATCAAGAAAGAGAACTGCGGAGAGACTAAGAAAATGGTTAAGAGTCACTGAAAACGTTAATTTGTTAATAAAGAGAAGGATGCTAGTTATAGAAATTATATGTGAAAATGCTGTTAAATGAAAAATAAAACAATGTAATGTGAAAGAAAGAACGATATTGGAAGAAGCACTAAAAGGAGAAAATAAATTATAATATAAGAATTAATTGAATAAGATGGAATATGGAAATTAAATGTAAAACTGAATGAAATGATTCAGAATCAGCAAAAAATGATTCAAATTATATACTTGTAAGAAGTAAAGTAAAAATATATTGTTAAAAGTAAAAAGGTTGGAAGATTGTTTGAGTAAAGATTTAAAAGAAAAAATGGAATAAGATGAAATATACTGCTAATAATTAAAAAGATGAGGGGAAATTTTGAGAAATATACTTGATAAATGAAAGAAAGACCAGGGTTGCCTGGACTCCATAGTGGAAAATATAAAATTGAAAATGAATACAATAATAGAGAGGGATGAAGGAAGAGAGAGGTGGTAGGTTTGAGGAGAAAGATTGCTGTACAATAAAAAAGATGAAATGGAAGAAAGGCAACCCCAAACAAATATAAAGATATTAAGATAAAGAATGAATTGTTAAACTTTAAAGAATAAAAGAGAACAAATATGAATAAATAGCAATAATTAGAAACACACATACAAACATACAATGTATTTTCTTTGAACAGAGTACTTGGCCAGTTCACAAATTTAAACAGTGTTTAGTCATTTCAATGAAATTTACAATTTCTATATTTCCTTTTTGCCATATTTATTACTCATCTATTTTTTTTAAAAAACCAATATTACTCTTCATCCTCATCTCTAATCTTAATCAAATTCAATTTTTCCCTTCTATTCTATACCCCTTCCCATTGTCATCTATTTTTATATCCATCCTCACATTGGTTAATTATGTAATATTCCAGTTGTTTAGTACAAATTCAACATTTTAATATAAATCAATTAGTTATATAACTATCTTTTTTGTATATTAATCAATATGAACATGAATATTCCAATTTTACTTTCACCATCATATACCATTAAAGGTATTTCAATTGTTACAGTTTATACTTATTCATATTTCTAAAAATAAATTAAAAAAATAAAAACATTGTCTAGATTTCAAAAATACAAATTCCAATTATTATTCATTTCATTTTTACAATCATGATTTCCCATTTATTACTACTATTCATATTTCAATTCTAAATATGTATAACATCTTTCATTTCTTTTTCTTTTTCTCCCTTCCCATTTTTGCCTTTTTCTTTCTTTTTTTCTTTTGTGTTTTAAAATCTTGAACTCTCCTCTTTTGCCCTATTGCCTCCCATTGTTTGGTGAGGAAAAAGAAATCTGCCTCTAATTTTCCAACCTAACAGCAAACAGCCAACAGCCTGCTTTACTTTCAGTTTCGTTTTCAGCTTGATTAGCACAAGGAGAAAAAAAAGCTGCTTCAGCAATTTAGCAAACAGCAATGCCCTGTGCAAAACAGCTGAGAGCAAATCAGCTGAGAGTCGGGAGGCCAATCTAATCAATGGGCTAATTAGCCTATGCTGAAGCTGAAAGGAGTTGTTTTTTCTTGCTGTTTGCTTGCAAGGAGGTAACTGCTGCAAGGCACAAGCCAAAGGGTGGGGGCCACCCTCCTTGCCACTTAGTGCCCCCCTGGCACCCCCTTTTGCCTCTAGCGCCCCCCTGCCACCCCCCTTGCCTCTTACCGCCCCCCCCCAAGGCATCCCACTGCCCCCCAGGGGGTGGTACCGCCCACTTTGGGAACCACTGGTCTATGGGGTAGTCTAACCAAGAGAAAAAGTAGGGGTAGCCATCTTCCAATATTTGAGGGCTGTCCCAAAGAAGAGGGGGACAACCTAGTCTCCAAAGCACCTAATGGCAAGATAAGAAGCAACTGGGCTGGTTGCAAGACGCATTTCCCTTGCATGTGATTCTCCTCATGAGCATCTGCGCATTGTCAACCAGGAGCTCTACCTGTGCAGAGAGAGGAAAGGTTGCAGGTCTCCAGAGCTCAGCCAGTGCCCGGTAGACGTTCTCTGGGTTCCAGGGATGCGGTTGGGATGCATAAGTCAATGCTTGGTTTATTCCATCTGTGTTTTCCAAGTAAGGCTGGGCATATTGCCAGTTGGCCTTGATAGTGTGCACTCCAGACCCTTATAGTTTCCATTTTCTCTCTAGGGTGAATGGGAAAAGCAGCCTTTACCGAAAATCACCCAAGTTTTGCCCACGTCAGCGCATCGCCACTGCGAAGACCATAGACCCCTGGGCCCCACCCACGTCAAATTGGCAAAGGCTCAGTGAGATGGAGGCTGCCCCTTGGGCCTCTTTCGTCCCTCCCCAGCTCTGCTTTGTTGGTATTTCAGATATGGAAGGCTTTGTTTGGGGAGGAGGGGAATTGCCATGCCCTCCCTCCAGCGGCTGTGCTCTCTGAGCAGCCAGACAGAAGCCCTGGCAGCCGAGGGAGGGCTCTGATCTGCAGTCAGCTGGATTTCACCTGTCCTGCCTTGGAAATCGTTGGGGAACCTTAGCCGGAGTGGGAATTGCTCTTGCATATGCTGCAGATGGGCATGCGGCATCTTCAGGCATGCCCCCTTCTGGAATGAGTTCATTCTCCTGTGGCTCTGCGATGGAGCATATTCTTGCCCCCGCTCCTCAGTTCCTGCTTGCTGGAATTCCTTCACGCACCTGCAGATGCCTCGGCCAGCCCATCTTCTCCTTCCCTGTTCCTCGGATACTTTGCTTTCCCCTCACAATTGACTCCAGAATCACATTCCAATAAAGGCAGTGATTAAGATGTCTTCGGTTGTTCATTATTTAATCATCTGGATAACTGGCAAGCTCTTTTATTGAAAAAGTTTTAAAAGTTTTACATACATTTTCTCCCCCCTCCCCAACCACCCCCCCGACTTCCCAGAGCAAATACAAGATAAAATACAGCTCAAATTCTCTAAATTAAACTCCATTTCACACTTATCATAATCATAATCATTAAACAAGTAGATAAAAGGAAAGCAAGTCTTCTTTCTTCTTATTCCATCTAATTCAACAGAATTAATCTCCATTTATAATTACAGCAGTTAATAAAACAATTAAGTATTACCTAATCAAACCTATCATTACTCAAGATAGCTAATTAATACTTAACAAATTATTAAGTCTATACAATTTAACAAGATATTTTATAACTTCTTTCATTTAAAACAAAGAAAAAAACCCAACAACCAAAAAAAAAGAAACCCTCATTCAAAAAAACCCAAATTTAAAATAAAATACTATATAAAGTCTTCCGTCCTCCACTTTTAAACCATCAAGGTCCAATAATAGTTAAAACACTTAATAAAAAAAAATAATAAATTTTTTAATTAAAAAAATATAACAATCAAACCTCTTATTAATTTATCAATACAGATAAAACGTCATTTAATAACTATATCAAACATTTAAATTCTTCATACTAGATTAAACCAGTTGCTAATCTTCTTGTCTTCACATCTTCCAACAGCATATAGAATATCTTCATTTGCATCTACCCACCTAAATAAAAAATTGCTTCTTTATAAAAAACCCCCCCCCGAGTGACTTTATAATTATATTTGAAATAGTATCCATCAAATCCAGTCAAAAATTAGATTAGTAAATTCATCAGACATATTAGGGAAACCACCAGATCACCTGCAATTGCTCTAGGTCCATAGTCCTTTTGCCTTATATTTATTACCATCAAACAGGAAACTCCAATTTACTATATTCAATAAAACTTCTACGATTACAGTTAGATCCAGATTTATTACAGTCCTTAATAAAATATTCCAAATCATTCAAGTCAGGGCATATTTCACAGCCCAACACACCAGCATTGCTGTGATCTGTTTATTCTTCTCAAAATATTCCAATACAGCTATAGATTGCCTCCTCATCGTCGCTCATCACTTAGTTAACTGGCATTAAACTGCTGTCTGCTTTTTTTTTCCCCAAAAAATTCAAAATCTTTAAACAGTTAAACAATACTTTTTAAGGACCATCATCTCATCAAGCAGGGTTATTTTCCATTTCTCCAGTCTTTCTTCTTTTCCTTTTTACGAACTTTCTTCTTAACTTTGATCCCTCTGCCTTTTTAAACTCCAGTAAAATTTTGCGGTTTTGGGGATTGCATATTATAAAATTTTTGCAGAAATGTAGCTTCTTCTGGAAACAGCTCTTTAAATGCAAATTGAGTTTTATAAAAAAAAAATTCGTGTAACCAAAATTTCATCAGCTTCCAAAATTTCTTGCTCCTTATTCTGCTCAGCATTCATCTTTCTCTCCTCAGTAAAAACTGCTATGATCTGTTGTTGTTTTTTTACATCTCCCAACTCTTCATTCAATCCCCCACTGCTAGATTGCAACTCAGTATTTCCATGTATTTCATTGTTTCCAGCTTGAGAAGCTTGAAATATAGTATTAATTCTTTTCAATAAAGCAGAGGTAATTGAACTCAAAGCTTCCTCAAAATCAGACCATTGAGGGTTAATTAACCCTCCTTTGCTTTCTTTGCTTTCAAAAAGACCAGCCATCTTGCCCCTCTTCTTCCTTCCCTTCCAGAAGGACAGAAAAAAAGGAGGAAAAAAAAGAGTTTCAAGAAGAAAAAAAAAGACCCTTTACAATTTGTAATTTGTATTGCTACTTCAATTATTATTATTACATCCTTTCTTATTTCATCCACTTTTCAAAAAGGAGTTTTACGTTTCAAACAGGGGCTTGTCAATAATCACTTTTAACTTTCACTTCTTCATGCCCCGTTGAAACTCAAACACCATCTTGCTTTCACTTTCCACTTAGGGAAAATCTTTTAAAGAAAGTAAATCCTTGGAGTTAAAAAAAAAGAAAAAAAATACTTGCTGTTTCATTCGTGCAACTTGTGCTCCGCCAGCTTGATTCAAGAAGTATTTGTTTAAAATTGGTTGCTGGGATGGTAACGACATCTAGCTCTGCAAAGCAGAGACATCCAGGGTCCGGAGTACTGACAGGCTTAACGGGGAGCTCTCATCTTCAAGCGCCAGATTATGGGTAAAATCTGGCACTCTCAGGGAGCTCTACCCCACCTGTCTACTCACTTTCCCCCCTCATACCAGGGGGAAAGTTTTCAAACTGCAAGACAGCCGATAGTCGCTGTTCTTGCGGTTCTACGAAGCCCTGGGCTGGCACTTCAAAAAGAAGCATCCGGCGATGTCGCAGTCCCACTGGAAGTCCCCGCAAGCACTTTTGAAAGTGGAGAAATAAATTTCAAATGTGGCCCCTAGTAAGAATGGTGGCTTTGGACCACCCTTCCTCCCGCCCTCCAGAGGGAATGGGACAACTTGCCACAACAAACTCACTGCAGCAAACTCATTGAGGCCAACTCCCCATGGGCAACTCCCCATGGGCAACTCATTGCGAGATAACTCATTGTGGGACAATTTAACAATTCTATTTAATTAGCACTAGCACTTAGAGTGCTTTCCAGCCCTCTCTAAGCAGTTTACAGAGTCAGCCTCTTCTTGCCCACAACAATTTTTACCCACCTCGGAAGGATGGAAGGCTGAGCCAACCTTGAGCCTGGTGAGATTCGAACTGCCAAACTGCAGTCAGCAGAAGTAGCTTGCAGTACTGTACTCTAACCACTGTGCCACTGTTGACTCCTGATTCTATTCCAGCATTTTTTTTATATTAATGTGTTCTGCCCCAAAGAACGCAGCACACACGAAGTCCGTTCAAACCTTAGTTTACTAAATAAACTAGTCTTTTACAACAACGGCTGTTAATTAATTGCATTAACAGCTGCCAAGAATTCAAAGAATAATAACTGAAAGCTTACTATGGTTGGCAGAATGCCCAGAAGCAATTTGCAGGAAGCTGATAAGATAAGCAAGACAAGAACCGAAGGTAGGTGAACTAAGCTGTTCCCTCCAAATTGCTTCAGTCAGCGTTCCTCTTTAAATAGGCTAAGGGAGTGGCTAATTAGCCCCAAGCCTTACTCTTGAGACCTCCTCCTGAGGAGCCACTCCTGCCTTTTGGCAGCTCTGCGCGCCTGTGCATCGAGAAGAGGCTCCTCCTCTTCTTCCTCTTCACTTAAGGGAGCTTCTGGAGGTTCTGAAGGCCCTGGCTGAATCCCTGCCTCTGGCACCACATCTTCTCCAGCCTCCTCATTGTCCGACTCGAGTGCCAGCTGCACAGCACCACACCAGCCTCCTCGCTGTCTGAATCAGCTACTAGCTGCACAGGCCCTGTACGGGCCACAACATAATATAACTCTTGTCCTGCAGTGAGTTGTCCTGTTTTGAGATGGCCATGGCAAGTTGACCGTGGCGAATTGTCATAGAGCCCCTCCAGAGGCCCCTGGCCAGCCATGACTTTTGCTCTGCCCCGGCTGAACCGAATTTGGGGGGGGGGGATACACCAGGGCAAGAGAGACTGAAGCCTCTTTTACGTTCAGAAGTGAGATAATCAAGACCCCACATAAATGAGGGGTAAATACACATAATACACAGGTAAATAAGTAAAACTGTTTTGTAAGCAGCTCAGGTGGAGGCATAAAGAGGGAAGGGGATGCAAAGCTTTATTTTGAGCCCCCGTCTGGATCAAGTTCTTGCCTTCCCAAGGAGTTGGTGGCCTGGTCTGCTCCACCCCCACCCCCCACCTTGGAGCCGCTGCAGAGGACTTCGGTCCAGGCCCCTTCCTGATGACTTCATGGGGCTGGCGTTGTGGTGTGGGGGAAAATGGGGAGTGTTGTGTAGGCTGGAGCCTTGCAGGACATCTTATTTGTTTGTTTGTTGGTGACTTTGAGTCAGTGCTGACTCCTGGCAACTGCCTGGACCAATCCCTGGAGTTTTCTTAGGGAAAGTTTGGGAATGGTTTGCCCTGCCTACTTCTCCCAGGGCTGGGAAAGGGGCTGGCCAGGGACCCCCAGCTGGCCTCAGGCGGGACCCGAGCCCTGGTCTACTGGGCTTCTGGTCTAAGGCCTTCAATTATTATGCCAGGCTGGTTCTCAGTGAGCTATAAATACAAACCGTCTATAAATAAGAACCTACCCACCCATTTGTCTCCCCACAGGAAGGGGTTGCCCCCACCTGTCTAGCTGACCCACCTCACCTGCCAGTTTGCATCAGGCTCAGTAAAGCTGTTGGGAGGAGCAGCAAAGCCTTTGCCTCGACCCCCTCCCCCGCACGCCTTTTTCTCAGAGAAAGCAAAGGAGAGAAAACGGTTTCATTGTACAGAAAGAAAGGAGGGACGCTGGGAGCTAAGCCCCCTCCCCAGCCTTTGTTCTGATTTAGCGAAGCCCTGCTTCCTAAATCATTGAGAGCAATTAACGGAGCAACCGAAGTAACAAATCCAAGCTGATGAACCCCCCAACCCAAAGGCAGGATGTCTTCTGGGCTTCCAAGGTCAGGCTTTCACAAGCTTGGTGGTGAAACAGGACTGGAGATCATTCCTTTCATCTGACTCTGGGCACGAAGGCTTTCATTGCAAGCATAAACCAAACTGATGAATTGCACCAAGACATGAGGCGCCACCCAGATTCTCAACCTTCCTAATGCCGCGACCCTTTAATACAGTTCCTCATGTTGTGGTGACCCCCAACCATAAAATTATTCCTAAGATCATTGAAAATATGTGTTTTCCGATGGTCTTAGGTGACCCCTGTGAAAGGGTGGTTCGACCCCCCAAAGGGGTCGTGACCCACAGGTTGAGAACCACTGTTCTAAGCCTATCTTCCAGAGTGTTGGCTATTCAAGATCTTTTGAATAAGATGCTTATACTTTTGATACGATGCTTAAGGAAAAGTGCCAATATGGACTCTGAAAAAAGCCAAGTCATGCTCCACTTATGACAATATAGCAAAGAAAATACATTATCTTGGGAAATATTTATTTATTTAAAGCTAGATGCTAACAATCAGTTTGAATTTAAAAAAACGATTGTCCTTTTTATTATAATTACTGTATATACTCGAATATAAGCCGAGTTTTTCAGCCCATTTTTCAGGCTGAAAAGCGCCCCCTTGGCTTATATTTGGGTCACGAAAAAAATGACTTTTTCCCTGCAACTGTTTTGGCTCCCAAGAGTGGCAAGGAGGCTTCCTAAAGCCAAAACGGGGCGTGGGGGGGGG
>WNWU01000070.1:253119-276592 GCA_012654045.1 Ptyas mucosa
AGGAAGGAAGGAAGGAAGGAAGGAAGGAAGGAAGGAAGGAAGGAAGGGCCATAGTGTTGGTTGGAATGCAGTATTGCAGCCTAATTCTGCTCACTGCCAGGAGTTTGATCCTGACTGACTCAGCCTTCCGTACTTCCAAGGTCAGTAAAATAAGGATCTAGATTCTTGGGGACAAGAGGCTGACTCTGTAAACTGCTTACAGTAAAGCACTGTAAAGCAGTATATAAGTCTAAGTGCTACTGCTATGTCAATTGAATTGAAAAATAAATAACTGGGTAGCCAACACAAAAGCCCTTCAGCTTTTTCAATCAGCCCAAAGTGACTCGGTTTTGCCACAAAACAGGACAATAAAACCAGAAATGGAAGCACTCCTCCCAGCACTTCTGGAGGCCCCTCCCTTGAGGAGCTGTTTTAGCAGGGGCAAAAGGGGGAAAACACAGACCGGGGCCCTGAAGGCAGTTCGTGGCCCAGCCCTCTCCTCCTCCTCCGCAGCCTGGCCAGCATCAGTTGACGGCCCAAATGCTGCTTCTCGCCTGCCCCCACAAGCCCCAGAAGTGCTGGGAGGAGCCAGCATCTCTTCTCTTGGGCTTCACCTGATAATTGGCCATAATAAAGCTCAAAGACTCCTCCAGGAGCTGAAAACATAGACGCTGCTCTAATTGCCTGTCAAGCGGGAGCCTCTCTGGGCTGGCAGCTCCTGCACCCAAAATAATGGCTTGGCAGAATCTGGCTCTGGAGGGCTAATCATCTCCCTTTCTTCGACATGTCAATCTCAGGCGGAGATTGTCAGATTCCCTGGTTCAAACCTTGCAGAACCTGCTAGGAGCAGAACAAGCAGAAGCTGCAAAAAAAAAAAAGAGAGAGAGAGAGAGAGAGAGAGAGAGAGAGAGAACAGCTAGAAGTCTCTGTCAGGGCAAACTGGGGGCTCTGGGGAAAAGGACAAGAGGACTTTCCTTCTTCTTCTGACCTGCCGCATCCCTTGTCCGCCTGCCCCAGGGCTGTAGCCTCCAATTCTCTCCTCCAAGGCGCAGGAAGAACTTCCCCTAGGATTGTGGATGGTCAGCCCTGTGAGGCAGGCAAGGTCAGGGGTCCCTAGGAGTCTGCAGAAGCGCAGAAACTGTAACTGAATCTTGTGAGCTGTTGGAGCCCCTCCCTGGAGTCCTTCTGTAGGAAGTTAGCACCCACCCCTTTCCTAGAAGAATGAAATATTTTAGGAAATATTAAAAAAGGCAGAATATTATATTTCCCTGGTTGAGAAATGGAGAAGCATGTTTTAAAGATGAAGCCGCTCCCACCTTCCTGCCCCCATCCTTTGTCAATGGGCCAGAGGCAGAAACTCAATTCCCTCCCATCTTTGTATTGACAAAGATCATCATCTGGACCATCATCTGCAACACAATAGGACCCATCTAGCAACAGGAATTCACCACATGGCACCTGGGAAGATTACATCAGCCAGAAAGGCTAGCTAAGACCCCTGGGAGCCTGACAACCAATCAGGATACTCTTTCTGGGCCCCAGGAAGTTCAAAGCCAAAGAGGGCACCAAGGCACGCTCAGCATCTCGCCCCTTTTTCTGTTCAGGAACTCAAGCCATGTGATCCTGCCCACCATTAAACCATCTTCCCAAGCAGTCTCCATGTTTCCAGTGTCTTTTTCCCCAGTTGGAGCTGAACCCAGAAGGAAATTTCTTCCTACACTTCAATTCACACCAGGCTCCCTCCTTTCCCAAGACTCCGGCGCCCTTCCTGCAAAGGTTCTATATTCCCTTCCACATCTCCAAACTCCATCATAATCTCAGTGCTTCAGAAAGCATTTTTAGCAGCTTAGGCCACCGCACCACTCAAAGTTGATCTCTCAAAATAGCAGAAGGCCTTTTTGCCCAGCTAAAGAAGGATGGTAATTTTGTGGCTTGTCTTCACTACTTTTTCCTTTCCTGCTACTTTGTTTCTCTTATTCTAGGTGTGTGTATAGATGGAGCATGTGGTGGGGGTGGGGTGGGGGCTGTCTGTGGGAAGGTAAATGAAATGGTTACCAGACCAGGGAGGATTCTGCCCCCAGAGACGCCAAGCCCATGCCGCAGAAAGCATGAAGGGAGCCTCCCTCCTTTTTCTGGGCCAGAGAGGAGCCGGGGCCGGTCCCCTTAGCACGTCCAGAGGTGCCTGTTTGGGGAGACACCCTGAGGATGAGGCCCATCTCAGAAATTTCCCCAGGGGAAGAAACCCAGCTTCTGGTCACAACCAGGGCATCTATTCTACAAACTCTGTCGGCCCAGCAAATACATTTCAATTCAGGGGAAATGGGGAGGATCCATCACCTTCAAAGTCAGGTGCCAGGGCTGAGTCTCGGGATCCCGGGTTGATCGGACTAACTGTCAAATCACTTTCCACTCCCCCATCTTTGTTCAGCATGCAGGTGTAAACGGTGGTTCCTGGGGAAAGAGAATCAGGCCCCCATCAAGCTTTGGGGATGGAGGGGAAGGAAACTGCCCGGATCCCCCCCATCAGGCTGCAACCTTCCCCAATGACTTCCTTACAGCACCAAGTCCGTGGCGTTGGTGTCACCCGATAGGCAGCATTTAAGTCTGTCATGCCAGGATTAAAGTCTTGCCCGCTCTTCCTGCCAGCAGCAACCATGGCGATCTCGAGATCCATCAAATTTAGCCCTCTTGGCCAGCCGTGCCATCGAAGGTGCAGTTAGGTTTTGCAGAGGCTGCCCTCTTGGGTCCCTGGCGCCAGGCTCTGAGGCCATCTCATCCTCCCCGCCTCCCAGGAGGGGCCAGGCTGTGAAAAGCCGCCCCCTCCTGCAGGCCAGACACAGCGGCTCCATTTAGAAGCCCCCTCAAGATGCCAAACCCTGTCTGTTCAGCATGGTCCAGCCCTCTTTCAAAACTGTGCCGACCTGTTGGAAACACCTGTGAAGATGCCCATGTTGAAAAGCTGCAGGCCCATGTGTTGGCAAAGGGCAAGTGGCCCATGGCAAAGGGGTCACCCTAGGACCGGAAAGGGCAGGGTTCCAAGTCCACCTGAGAGCACAGAAGCAGCCTGGCCGCTCCCTCCTCCTACTGTAAAAGATTTTGCAGAGCCCTCTCCTTATGAGGAGGGCTGAAGGAGCAGCACTGGCATAGAGGGCCAATTCCTTAGGGGTCAAACTGCAGATCCAGAGCTGGGGCAGGCCGGTCCAGCTGGCCCCAGACAACCCTTTTGAAAATGGGCAGCTCAAGCGCCCTGCCGCTGCTGGTATCAGGGCCAGCCCTGGCTGGCTGAGCTCAAGGGGGTGTTGGGGGGTTGGGGGCTGGCCTCCTGCATGGAGAGTGGCCCCAAGGAGGATTTACAGGACAATACCCACGAGCCCTCTTCCGTGAAGACTCAGCCCAAGGCGCTGGTTTCAGGGTCTGGGGAGGAAGAGAACCTACCTGGGGGCTTGTGAACATCAGCCGTGAAGAGCCAGTCGGCTGCCTTCCTGGCATCCGGACCCACCAGGTAGAATTTGCCAAAGTAAGACATGTCAAAGACAGCGAGAGCATTTCGGCAGCTCAAGCATTCCTTCCTGATCTGAAAATGTAGACACCAGCAGGGTGGGTGAGGGGCCAAACAAAGACCTCCCCGTTGTGTTTCCTTTCCAAAATCTCACCCAAGGCTTCTCTGCTCTTACATCCCTCCCTGAAGCTGCAGCTCCTCACTGAGAGCTGGGTCGTTTGGCAGAATTGTTCCCGTTAAGACCTTCCACAGCAGTCAGCTGGAATCTTGACTGGCATCTTGGCGGGGGGGCAAGTCAGCTGGAATCTTGACTGGCGGCACAGAGGGCCTTCATCTCCTTGAGTCTGCCTTGCCCACCTGGTGAATGCCCTGACCCCTGAGCTCACCTGAGCCTTTCGGTCTCCTTCTACTCACAGTGCTATGATGAGGAGGGAAGTCGAAGGTGTACTCCTCGGAAAGCAGCTGGCGGTAGGCGTCCTCCTCACAGGACGGGTGGCCGTAAGCCCCGTAATAGTTGTAGTCCAGCACCTGGATTGGCACATGAACAACAGGCCTCAGCCCCCACCCCTGGAAAGCCGGACATCGTGCTGCAGATGGGGGTGGGGTTGTAGGGAAATCAAGTGGGGGGCCTTGGCCTGACTGAGCCCAGGGAGGAGGGAGGGAGGAGCTGGTGCACTTGGAGTGGACATGGGTCCAGGATATGGGTTTCTAAGGAGAAGCATGGGAAGAAGGGCTACCAACCGCTGGGTGGGTTTATCCAAAATGGTCCAACAAGGTCCAGTATAGAAGAGGACAACTGCCCCTCTGCATGGCCCAGAAGGCTTGAGCAGATAAAGGCCTTGCCAGGCCCGCAGGGAAGCTACCGGCCATAGGCATCCGGTTCTCCCCGCTGCTGCAGCCGCCTCCCCATTGCTTGGCCAGAGCAGACCCGCCTTCTCCATCCTTGGGCCATTCAAGGAGAGACTTGAATGGAGGCTTCCGAAGGCCTCGAATGATCCTGAAGGGAAAGCAGGTACCTCCTCAGCCTTGCAAGAGACTCGCCCGAGGCTTACCGGCGCTTTGCCCACCGGGTTGAACCAGCCTGGCCTCTCCCACCCGTGTCGCTCCTGGAAGACGCAGCCCTGAAGCAGCAGCTCCTGCGGGCAGAGAGGAAAGCGGGGTGAGCACCTGGGGAAGCACCCACACTCCTCCGAGAAGGAAGCTGGGAAAATTCAGACCCGAAGCCTCTTTTGGGACCAGCCTCCATCATCTGCTCCACAAACAGCACCTCTCCCTGGCCCTGGGTTCAATTCTCTGCTGCATCCCACACTTTGGTTGCAGCCGATTGGAGGTCTGGCCCCAAGACAGAGTCCCCTAGAGAAGGAGGATTCTCTAGGACTTGGGGTGGCTCTGCTCCCGCATCCCTCCAGCCCTTGTGGGGGCATCCTTGGCCTCAGCCACTGGTTCCCCCACTATGCAGGGGAAGATTCTCTGCAGAGAAATTGCCAGGCTGCCTCTCGCACCCAAGGCGAGACCACACAGACCACTTCCAGGCTTCAATGGGCCTGGGTGATTCAGGCTACGGCAGAAGGACCAGGCAGTGGTCTTTGCTGCTCCATTCCCTGGGAAACCCGAGGGCGGCACCTAGAGTGTCCCAGGCGCTTGGCTGGGGAAGATGAGGCCGCATCGGTGTTTCCAAGAGACAGAACCAAAATGGCTCCCTCTGCAAGGCCCTCCTAGGCTGGTAAAAGCAGGAATGCCCAGAACTGAGCCATAGACAGAGGAGACCAAACTCTGGCACATTTTCTGCAAAGTTTGAGGGATGGGCATGAGAAACAAAGGGGCAGGAACAGGTTGTTGTGGAGTAAATGAATTGGGATGCAGGAGGGCATCATGGAGGGGACCCAAATGCTGAGTCGTTCATCTGCCAACCTCCCATAAGCAGTAAGCTGTGGGCACCTGGGGTAGTTGCCTTGGCAATGGGATTTCCCCCTTTTGCAAAAACCTAGGAGCAACTACTGAAGGGGGGAGGGGTAGAAATGCTTATGGAGGTCTCCTCGCTGTGGCTCAGCTGATCCTGTCCAGAAGAGCTCTGCATTCTTCTGCTGCCCCACATTTTGCTCTGGCGCCGCAGAAACGGAGCCTTCCCCCTAATGTCAATCCAGGCTCTTCAGATCAACCACCAGGGCTGGTGTGGGGAAGGGGTCTAAGGGCCTGGGCTGCTGGACAAGAGTGTCTCTGGGCATGGGAAGAATGCTTCAGGGCTCTGTGGCTAGCAGCAATATCAGGCAACTGGCCACTATATCTTTGCCTGAGGCATGTGGGGGGGGGGGGGGGGACAGCCAGTCCTCCAGGGGAAGCAGTCGGACAAGGAGTCCTGGTGGATGCCTTGGGGACCAAGAATGACATCCACAGGACCCTCTGGCAGCTGGATCTCTGGGGAAGCAGGGGCTTAGCAGGGGCCAGAGGGAAAGAGGGCTGGGATCTGACAGGAACAGACTTGAATGGCTTAATGTCCATTAACTGCCCCTGCTGAGCTGGAAGAACAAACAGGTGTTGCTACCATCACAAAATAACGTAGGAAAGTTCAAGAAAGACCCCACTAAGCCAGGATCCTGATCACTCCTTCAGCCCCAATGGTTTTGGAAAGGTTGGGACTGCTCCGTGAAATCTGGTGGCCTTTGGAAAACCAGATCCGGATTTTCCTCAGCTCCCATCACCCTTTTGGTGCACTGCATCTCTGAGAAGAAACGGAGCAAGAGCCACTTGGGGTTCATCCCGCCAACCGATCTCCCAGAACAGCAGCAGATCCCATGTTCAGAAGGACAGATTACAGGGCGACACCCTGTGATTTCCATGGCTAAAGTGCCCGTTTCAGGTCCCCCTCCACCCCACACATCAAGGGCTCGGTACTTCCTCCCACCGGCTGCTGGGGCAGCAGGGAAAGTGATGCAGTCTACTCAAGGGTAAACTGTAACCCGCTCCCAGTGCAGCAAGAGCATTGGCTTGGCAGGAGAACTGCAGGGAGCTGCTGCTCACCTAATGTCGTAGCTGAACATGTCCTTCTCCGGATGTCCATGGACAATCCAGTGGGCCAGTTCCTTCCCACAGCCTCCTCCAAGCATCATTCCTGTGGA
Organism: Ptyas mucosa; assembly: GCA_012654045.1. Lineage (NCBI taxonomy): Eukaryota > Metazoa > Chordata > Lepidosauria > Squamata > Colubridae > Ptyas > Ptyas mucosa. The sequence goes on from WNWU01000070.1 coordinate 259,714, forward strand.
AAGGGAGGACCAGAAGTCAGAGGGTGCACAAAGATGCTCCTTTATAAAATGCACCATCTACTGATTCTTTGCCATTAAATCAGGGCTGCTTCTTTTGCTGGACAACTCTGGTTGCCATAGACAACCGGATTTCTGCTTTCCTACACGTGGAAGAAAACTATTTTCTGACAAACCTTGCAGGGTCCTCACTCACTTATTGGCTCGGAATGGCCCTTCCAGCTTGCAAATTTATTTAAATGTGACCTTAACAGGAGGCAGCTATTCACTCCAGGCTACATGGCGATCTGAAGAACTAGAAGCTGCAGGAGATAAAATTAACCAGAAGCTCAAATAAGGGCTGAAGAAAGCGGTGGAGACCCCCATGGATAAACACCAAAACTTGCTCCTCAATGCCAGGGAAAACCTATCTTGAACCCTTCACCCCCTCCGGGTGTGGGGCAGGAAGCAATGATGATAGGAGCAACTTGGAGAGGCAAAGGCAGATGCAGCAAGGCCTTTGGAAATGAGGGGGGTTGGGGGTTTCTCCCACATTCTCTGGCAGGGTGAGAGTGCCGAGTTGGGCAAGAGTTTTGCATCAGGAGCAGCTCTGGCCTCTGGGTCACCCACAAGGCTGTGGAGTGGGGTGGGATGGCCAACGGGGCTCCGTTGACCAACTATGCACATTTATTTAACTGAGGTGTTTTTCTGCTGCTGTGTTTATGGTGCTCTCTCCTACTATGCTCTTCTAGGATGTGAAAACCACGTGCAAAACTCTCTTCCACCTCCTCTCCAAACACACACACCCAGCAAAACTCACTAGGACCCAACAGCTCTCCTCCGGATGAGTTGATGGAAGACGGGGTTGTGCTTTTGAGGAGCCTTTGAAACATTGTTCCCCTCTCTGTCTACTCTTTCCCCAACCAGAGTGTCCTGGGCCCATGGCTTGGTCCAAGGGCAACCCCTGGCCAGCCCCCTCTTCTTATGGAGGGGGAGTCCTGAGTGGTGCAGTGGACTAATTCACTGTTATTAAGATCAGCTGCCTGCGATTACTGCAAGTTCAAATCTCACCAGGCTCAAGGTTGACTCAGCCTTCCATCCTTTCTAAGGTAGGATGAGGACCCAGATTGTGGGGGCAATAAGCTGACTTTGTATAAATATACAAAAGTATGAAGGCTATTGCTTAACGCATTGTACGCCGTCCTGAGTCTCCGGAGAAGAGCGGCATATAAATCAAATTTTTAAAAAAAGAGCCAGGCAGCTGCGCATTTCCCCAACCGTCCTGTCTGGGAAGGGTGCTAGGGTGACTTTAGGGCTTGCTCCTTACCAGCACTGTTGAAGCCACATCCCAGGAAAAAGCCACGGACTTCTGGAGCTTCCCCTAGGAGAGGTTTATGGTCTGCAGTGAAAGATTCTGGGGCAGGGAAGAAGAGAGCGAGAAAGAGAGAGAGGATTAAATGTGGCACAGCAATTCTGACTTTAATCCTGTGCATTAATGCTGCAACTTTAGATATGGTATGTGCACCAAGAGTCAGATCCACGTCAAGAAGTGCAGAGTACTCTAATTCCTGGGAATGAAAACTCTCTCTCTCTCTCTCTCTCTCTCTCTCTCACACACACACACACACACACACAGAGCACATACAGACATGGATTTCTCTGTGGAAAGATCATGCTTGGAACACCATAGATCACTGCACAAGGAAAGTGCAGAAGAGGAAATAGTGGGGGGTGGGGGAAGGGGGGTGTCTGTGTGAGAGAGAGAGAGGAGAGAGAGAGAGAGAAGTTAGAGAAAGAAGAGAGGGAGGAGTGAGAGGAGAGGGAGGGAAAGGAGAGAGAGAGAAAAGGGAAAGAGGAGAGTGAGTGAGAGAGAAAGAAGAGAGAGAGGAGGAAGAAGACACAGAGAGAGGATAGAGAGAGAACAGAGAGAGAGGGGGAGGGAAGGAGAAGAGAAAGAAGAGAGAGAGGAAGGAGAGGAGAGGGAGAGAGAGGAGAGAGAGGGGGGGAGAAAGGAGAGAGAGGGAGGGAGGGAGGGAGGGAGAGAGGGAGGGAGGGAGGGAGGAGAGACAGAAAAAAAGAGAAGCACCAGTCCACCTGCAGCTCCCACTGCTGACCGTGAGGCTGCAGATAAAAGTTGGTGGCCACTTCATCCACCCCAAATGTTCTGGACCTCACCCTGCCTCTTACTATTTTAGAGCTCAAAAAAAATAAGTCTCCTTGAGAATCCTTGGCAAAAACCTCCCCTAATTGAGCTGAAAATACTTGACGGAGTTAAGTTCATATTTTTAAAAACTGTCTCCAAAACCGTCATCTCTTTCTTACTTAACCCACACATTCCAAGAAAGTACCGTTTTGCATTTTTTCCCCTTCAGCTTAATATTTATTTCATTATGACTAATAGAGGAAAGTAAGAGGCTTAAAAGAGCTGATTCAGTTTCTGCCTGTAAAGTCTATTTATTAGTTTGGGGATTGAACTATGAGGAAAGGTGAGCTATAAATATTCTAACTACATTCAACTTCTCCGGCTAAAGCTCAGCTCAGTTCGGCGCAGGAGACTTTCTTCCTCCTTGTTGACATCTGGAAAGGCAGCTGTCATGTTACCAAAAGCAGCAACTTGGGTGGATTTCACACCTCCCTTCAGAACCTTCTAGAGTTCCAGAACAGCTCAAGGGGGGAGCCCCTCCTCAGGAATACCATTTGGCCGGCCAAGTGATGGTTCCTCCTCTTCCTCCTGGTGACCCATAGAGATCTACGACCACAGGATGGCCTCATCCCCATCAGGTGACCGAGGACTCTCGTCAGTAATAGCAATAGCACTTAGACTTATATACTGCTTTACAGAGCTTTCCAGCCCTCTCTAAGTGGTTTACGGAGTCAGCCTCTTGGCCCCAACAATCTGGATCCTCACTTTACCTACCTCGGAAGGTTGGAAGGCTGAGTCAACCTTGAGCCTGGTGAGATTTGAACTGCCAAACTGCAGGCAGCCAGCAGTCAGCAGAAGTAGCTGCAGTACTGCACTCTAACCACTGCATCACCGTGGCTCTTTGCTGGCAGGCTAAGCCCAGCAGGGATGATCGGGCAAAGGCTGCCTTGGCTTATACTTATTGCTAGACTTATTGCTGCAGTTAAGATATTTCTTCTGTCTTTTCATGCTCTTGGATAGCTTTCCTGTAAGTTGGAACCGGACCAGACTGGGCAGCTCAAAACGCTCAAAGCAGCCCCTAAATCCAGACCTTTGAGGGGCCCAGGTTCCCAGGCCCTTTGCCCTCCTCAGAGTCCCGATTACTCCTCCAAGATCCCGGGGTCCTGATCTCTGGCCCTTCTTCCCAGAGAGTCTGGAAAATACCAATTTTTCCAATAAATGCCCACCAGGAGTTAAATATAAGAGGCCCAATAATGTTATTGCACTGATCCAGTTATTATTGTAGCAGCTCTCGTCCATCAGCTCCTTTTATGCGTTAGACGTGTGGCCTGTTACATGCTGCATCACCACATGGAGCACCCTGACACATTGCCTGCATGCGCGTAATTGTCCAACCTGTATTGCACAGAATCCAGGTGCCTCCATCTTGCCTCCCACACAACCTATGTAGTAAGACTAGCATGGAGCATATCAAGAGACCAATGAATCAGCTGTGGAGGGAACCGTCTTTAGTTCCTGCTTGGCTAAACAAGATGTTTCCATCTGAAGAACTAGGACCATCTGTCCTCTGGCATATGTGACAGGAACTGAGATATCTTCTCCCACAAAAAAATGATGGCAACTCAAGAGTTGGCAAGGCAGAGGGTGAAGGCCCACAAAGATGCAGTTCCTGTCCAAGACCCATCAGTTCTCTGAGCCATCGTCAGGTGCAGAATTCCTCAAGTAAGAAGAGAGTCCAACTGAAAAGCTCAATGCAGCAAGAAGTCGACAGCACAGAACACAGCACAGAAACTGACTTAAACCAACCACTGTCTTCAGTGAGGAAGGAACTGTCAAGTGAGAATTGGTGAAGTGGTAGATCTTGGACCAAAGGAGAGTTCCGGTCCCCACTGGGCAAGTGGGAGGAAAGGTTGGAGAACAACATTGGAAGCAGCTGAGGAAGACCATCCTGAGTTCTGCCATGAGGAGGAAGAGCCTTTGGCAAAAGGTCGGCAGGCGAAACCCGGTCACAGCAGAAACCAGTGAATGGAGATCTCTGAGAGGAACCAGGCTGGGCTGAAAGTCTGTAGAGATTCTCAGTCATCCAGGCCATGGTTCTCCCAAAGGTGCTTTTTTTTTTTCAGGAGGCAACTGGACTTTCTTGTTTTTTCTTTGAAGATGTTTTGCTTTTCATCCAAGAAGCTTCTTCAGCGCTGACTGAATGGTGGGTAATGAAAGGATTTATATTCCTTGCATACAGCTGATCATTTGCATTCTTTTCAAAAGAAAAAAACAAGAAAATCCAGTTGCCTCCTGAAAAAGCACTTTTGGGAGAACCATGGCCTGGATGACTGAGAATCTCTACAGACTTTTAGCTATAAAACTTGTGATGAACACCCTTTGAATAGTGCGGGAGTAGGAATGGATTTCCAGAGGGGAAAATGGCAGACCACATAAACCGGGACTCAGACGGTTGGGGGCAATAGGCTGACCCTGTAAACTGTTTACAGAAGGACACAAATAAACCTCCAAGTGCTTCAAGGACCCTCTAAAAGGATGCAAATGACCAGCTGTCTGTAAGGAATATAAATCCTTCCATTCCCCACTATCCTGTCAGAGCGGAAGAAGCTTCTTGGATGAAGAAGTGAAATGTCTTCAAAGAAAAAAAACAAGAAAGTCCAGTTGCCTTCTGAAAAAAAAGCACCTTTGGGACATGCTGGCTGAAGCTCAGATATGAGGCCTACCCTGAAGAAGCACCAGGGCAAAAGACAAGAGCCGACAGTGAAAAAGTGACACTTCTTGTAAAGGCAATACCCAAGGGACCAATCTGAAGAACGCCATGATGCAACTAATGTGACAGCCAAGACAGGACACGACAAGAACCGCAGTGGGGCACTGCAGGCTAATTCAGCCGACTTCTAGTAGTTCGATTCTCACCAGCTCAGGGCTGACTCAGTTTTCCGTCCTTCCGAGGACGGTAAAATGAGGACTCAGATTGTTGGGGGCAATAGGCTGACTCTGTAAACTGTTTAGAGAAGGCTGTAAAGTACTGTGAAGTGGTATATAAGTCTAAGTGCTATTGCTATCTGAATTTTGATCATGTGACTATGCTGCAAGTAAGTATGAAAAACAGTCATAAGTCACTTTTTCAGTGCCGTTGCAACTTTGAACGGTCACTAAATGAACTGTTGTAAGTCGAGGAGCACTTGTGATAGTAAACAAGTGTTGCCATCTCAGAAGAACCTGGGCAGGGGTTGAAACAAGCAGAAGGGAAGCTCAGCAGGAAGCCATGCTTAGATCTCATGCCTCAAAAACCTCAGATCTGTGCTGGAATCTGCTGACTCTGAATCCAGGGAGGCAATTCCTGCCTCTTCTCCCCTCTGGTCTTTTTGCCAAGCCATCTTTCAGGGCACCTGTCGAACCCCACATCCCTCAACCCCTCAGCTGCATTTCCTGCTGAGGCCCTCAGCTCTTCAAGAGACACTCAGTGGGATTTACAACGAGGAAGCAAAAACAATCAACATGCTGACAAAATACGTTAATTGCTTCAATTATCAACAGAGGAGCAGAGACTGCTCTCACTGGAGACTTGGAGGGAGTTTCTTTCAGCCCATATCACCGAACAACCACAGGCCTCCCGACGTTCTCTTTTGATGAATGGTGGGTTCGATCCCATCATTTAACATATAAAGTGGAATTATGAATGAAGAAGAAGCAAACTCCGCTTCAGCTGGCGAGGAAAAAGGTTTGCCTCAGGAGTTTCTGGGCCGGCGAGAGCCATTGAGACCCCTCCCACATTCCTGGCTGGGTTGAGTTGAGATTGCTGGGCTTGGGGGGTTCCTGCAACTCGGTGGCTTAATGTCCGTTTCAGCTGTCGCCCCACAGAAAAGGTGAGGACTGCAAAAGCAGCACTACACCCCACTAGTGGGCTCCTCCTTGTCTCCCCCGGGCTTCTCCTATGCCCATCCTTCCTTTCTTCAAGGTATCGGGGGCTCTGCCTCTCTGGTGCCATTTTCTGGCCAAGTGGACTTCTTCCCTACTCCAAAAACAAATGCCCGGAGGACAGGAGGAAGGTTGCTGCTGCCAATTGTTGGATTTCCCACTGATCAACACAGAAGCAGCTCAGCAGCTCAGCAGCCAAGAGCTTCCTTCTCTTATTTTGTTCTCTCTTCTTCCAAGAGATGTAGAGATACATGGATGAGAACTGAAAGTCCACCAGCAACATTAGCAAGTAGATGGTTTCCTAAAAGGTGGGCCAAAAGGTACAGTGCCTAATGTTCTGTGTAGCTTAATTCCCTAACTTTGTGACGGCGGTGAAGATTTACCAAAACAACTTGTGTTTACCAAAGCCCACAGCTGTAAATGTGATTGTGAAGAGTAAAAAAAATCACATTGAAGGAGATGTTTACTATGTTTCCCCTCCTCTTTCAATAAAGTTCTTAATATTGTGGATACTTTTATGAAGTCTGGGGGTCCTCACCTGGTCCACAGACAGTTGATTTAATTCCAGTTTGCTCCAGGGCTGGGACTCGGTTGATGGCACCGTCAATATGCTGTGTAAATACATCCCAATCCAGATTGAAGAGACCAAAAGCAAAATCGTCCAATACCTGTAAGAGCAAAATACGCATTGCAGACATTAGGCGCCGATTACAACATGTCAGCTGCCAGAAGACAGGCATCATAGACATGGCAAATCACAAATCAGACTCCACCCGGCTTTTGAGACACACTTTCTTCTCCAAACTGTTTCTTGCTGCCTGAACTCAGCACCATTATTGAGACCACCTGTGTCCACCAAGAACTTTGCTGATGGAATAAGTCATAGAATCACAATTTCTACCTGAAGCTGGCCTGACTGAGGCCATTTTGAGACTTCAGCACTGACACACTGGAGAAGAGGGACGGGGGGGGGGGAATAGTTGGGGTGTTGTAGTCAAAACAAAATACTTTCTCTTGGGAACCAAGGACAGTCCTGCAGGTACTCTGAAGGAGGGGACTGGAGTCACCTAGCAACTGGACAGTATCTTGATTGGACCGTGTGACTGATTGTTTTAAGAAAGTGGAAAACTTTTACTTTTAATTAGATGAAAACCATGGGAATAATCAGAGTCGGTTTTCACCAGCTTGTGCCAATATGACAGATCCAATAAACTTATTCTTTGCGGAATCTACCTGCCTCAGAGTTTTGTACTTGTACTATACCTTGTACTATACTAGACAAATGGCTCTCCAGCCTCTTCTTAAAAATCTCCAGTGATGGAGCTCCCATAACTTTCAGAGGCAAAGTGTTCCATTAATTAATTGCTCTCAATGTCAGAATTTTTTCCTTAGTTCTAGGTTGGATCTCTTTTTAAGAAGCTCCCACCCATTACTTCTCGTCCTGCCCTCGGGGGCTTTGGGGAACAGGTCAACCTCCTCATCTCTGTGACAGCCCCTCAAAGACAGTTGGAAGACAGTTATCATGTCCCCCCAATCCTTCAATATGCTAGACACACCTAGTTCCCTCAACCATTCATCATATGATTTAGCCTCCAGCCTCCTTAATCATCTTTCTTGCTCTTCTTGAGCAAGGCTCTGTACGGAGAGCAGTTCTTATGCAACCAATGCAGATTTCCTCACTTGCTTTGCCTTCGTCAGTTTGCCCTCAAAGGGAGCCTTTGCCCTCAGGCGTCAGCCCAGAGCTTCAGGACAGGAAAGGATGCTTGGGCTTCTGCTTCCCTGATTAAACCTGGCCGCTCTGATCAATCCGATAAAGCAATGGCCTGTTCATCTGTAATTAAATCAACCCTTCACCATTAATATTCATGCAAGTCATCCTATATCTTCTAAATCAGTGCTAAGTCACCACACTTCATTGTCACTGGATGGCAGGCCAGGGACTAAGGCCGCTCATCACCTTAAGGAAGGGAGGCAGGAAAGGTGAGCCAGGACTGCAAGCGCAGTGTTCAGAGTGCCGGCTCCTTCTGCTGCCTGCCAGCTGCCTGCAATTTGGCAGTTCAAATCTCACCAGGCTCAAGGTTGACTGAGCCTTCCGTTCTTCCGAGGTGGGTCAAATGAGGACCCAGATTGTTGGGGGCCAGAGGCTGACTCTGTAAACCACTTGAGAGAGGGCTGAAAAGCACTGAGAAGCGGTGTATAAGTCTAAGGGCTATTGCTATTCTTGTGCAACCCACTTTCTTTCCAGCACATGACATGCAGGGAGGCACCGTGACATGCAGAGCCAGGGCTCTGGCTACTCTGTTCTCAGGCCCAATGCAGTACATGTTCCCCAATCTGAGCTCTTCCAAATATTTGGGGGAGAGGAGAAGCAAAGTCTCTGCCTTGTCTGCCAGTTACGCCCTTTCCTGCATAAGAAGGCTCTCTTTTTGGTCACTCCTGCTCTGGCCATCTCCCGTTTGGACTACTGCTACATGCAGTAGGGGCTTCCCTTGAAAAGTACCCAGAAGCTTCAGCTGGACAAAAAAAAGGGGGGGCAGGTGAACAATTTTTGGCATCCAAAGAAGGGCACGCATAACACCTCTGCTGCATGAGCTGCACTGGGTGCCGGTCTGCTTGGAGGTCCAATTCCAGGTGTTGGTTATGAAGCCCTACAGGAACCGATTTCATCCCATTACATCAGCCCTTCCCACACGGTCAGGCAAGGAAGGGACTGTTATGAAGGTCTGGGAAGAGAGCCTTCTCTGCCATTACCCCCCAGTCCTGTGGAATATTCCCTCCCCCGAGGTGAGGTGGACCCCCCCCCCCCCCATTGGCCTTCAGAGAAGGAGTGAAAGCCTGGCTCTGTGGCCTTGCTTGGGGCGGGCGGACAAGCACAAGGCCGTGCTTAGACCCCCCCGAAAGCCCTCCCTTCGCCTTTTCAGTTGATTTTTTTAACAGGGCTTACTTATTTTTCCTCCCTATAAAAGAATATAATTTTAATTCTTACATTGTAATTTTATATACTGCAAATGAATAAATAAAGAAGCTGCCGTGAGAGGCAAAGGGGACCAAGGGGTATCCATCCAGCAGTTGCCCACATGAGACCCTCTCCTTCCCCAGGAGCCTCTCCTCTGCTTGCCAGGGATCAAAGCTTTCAAAATCAGGGGGTAACTCTTAATGTCTTTGTGATTTTTGTACGTGCAATAAAATCTCCTTTTGAACACCTGGTTTAGCACCCGGCCCCACCAACACGGACCCCCCAGCCAGCTTCTGCAGCGTTAGCACTTCCTCCTTGCGATTCCTTAAAAACACAACTCACCTCCTCGCAAAAGATGGGGTTTGACTCATAGCCACCCACAGAAAGGGCATCACCTTGGAGACGCAAATACACGGAGGCATCGTGGTCTCGAACATTCGGCATGTTCTAAAAATACACAAAGAAAAATCAGTGCTCAGCCTCAGAAAGGCTCCCAGGTCAGCATTTTCACTGGGAGGGGAGCTCCCTCGGCCGCCTCCTGTCCCACAACTCACACCCAGGAAGCCAGAGGTGAATGACGCCTGGGGGTGGGGGTGGGGGGGCAAGAGCAGGGTGGCCCCTTGCTGGCTGCAGACCCAGAGACCCACTAATCTCAGGTCACATGGAGGATCCCTTCAGCGTTTGGCCCCCTGTCTCCCGTCCTGTGGCCTCCACTGAGACAGGAGCTTCGCTGAGCTTTTTCCTCTCTGCCCTCCCCTCTGGGAAAGAAGGGCAAAGGGTCCTGGGGCCCCTCTCCACAAGCACCAATGCTGTTGCCTTCCGAAGGAGCCCCTGCTAACGACCGGTTGCTCCTAAGGCCCAAGAGGCTCCCCTCCCTGGGGCCAGCGAGCAAGGCTAGGGGAGCCCCCCTCTCTCCTCAGGGTGGCTGCCAGGATTCTAACCGGGGACTCCGGGAGCCACAGGGCAACCCTGAAGTGCCAGGCTGGGGAAGGCGTTCCAGAGCCCTCCAGCGCCTCCAAAATTGGCATTCCTGACCTTCAACTGAGAACCTGTTTCTGGGTCTCTCTTTCTGCAGCACTGGGCAAGATGATTGCTTTTCCACATATCTCCCAAAATATGTCTGGCAAGTTGAAACCCAAGCGAGCGGCACAGGAGTCCTGCCTTGGCCATGCAGCCTTGGGTAATGGGGAAGGCCCATCGTGCCAAGGCTGCTGCCAGGAGGATGTTTTAGGGCGCATCTACCTAAAGCTGCTGGCAGGAAGTGAGACCTAATGCATGAGAATGGACAAGAAAAATAGAATACTGAATAACAGAGTTGGAAGGGACCTTGGAGGTCTTCTAGTCCAACCCACTGCTCAACCACTCAGACAAATGGTTATCCAACCTCTTCTTTAAAATCTCCAGTGTTGGAGCAACCATAACTTCTGGAGACAAGCTGTCCTCACTGTCAGGTTGCTTCTCTCCTTGATTAGTTTCCATCCATTGCTTGTTGTCCTGCCTTCAGGTGCTTTGGAGAAAAGGTTGATCCCCTCAAATATTGGAACACTGCTATCATGTCACCCCAGGCCTTCTTTTCACTAGAGTACATACCCAATTCCTGCAACCATTCTTTATATGTTTTAGCCTCCAGCCCCTTTCTTATCTTTGTTGCTCTCCTCTGCACTCTTTCCAGAATCTATATTACAGCAAACAAAACTGGACGCAATATTCCAAGTGTGATCTTACCAGCGCAGTATAAAGCAGTACTAACACTTCGCATGATCTTTAGTCTATCCCTCTGTTAATGCAGCCTAGGACAGCACTGGCTTTTTTGGTGGCTACAGCACACTCTGGCTGATATTTAAGTGATTGTCCACTGGGACTCCTAGATCCCTCCTGCAGTTTCTGCTATTGAACCAGGAACCACCTATTCTATACCTGTGCATTTGGTTTGTCTTGCCCAAGTGTAAAATCTTGCTTTCCTTACCACTGAATTTCACTGCATTACAGGAAACTCTCCTTCGTCAAATCCTCCCAGTCTGGGGCCTTGCAGAGCTTCCCCAGTGGAGGGTAAACATGGGATCTGGCTCTCCCAGTCCCAGGTCGATGTGCAGTCCCACAAGCTGAAGCTCTGCAGGGCCAGGAATGCCCTCTCTGCTCTTCACACACACCCCCCATGCCTTTTTGTGGGAATCCTTAACCAGCCTTGGAGGGACCTCTAGTGGCAGAACCTCCATCTCTGTCTTCTGTGTTGCTCATACCACATCATTTTAGACTTGGACGCTAACACACTGACATGTGTCCAGAGGAAAACAACCCAGGTGACAAAAGGGCATGGAAGAAAAAGATATAAGGTTCTCAGGATACAGAATAATAGAGCTGGAAGGGGCCTTGGAGTCTTTTAGTCCAAGCAGAGGGTTCTCTGCTCAAGCAGGAGACCCTGCACCATTTCAGTAGAGTCAAGTAGAGTCATGACAGTAGAGTCATGAAGAATTAGTAGTGCTAATCAGTGCTTAATATTTATTTATTTATTTACCAAAAATTTATATGCCGCCCTTCTCCCTAAGGACTCAGGGCGGCGAACACAAGTTAAAAACATACAATAATAAAAGATAAAGTAATTAAAACCCAATTAAAACAACGACAATCAAAATTAATAAAACCCAAGGATTAGGGTCAACCCATTTGTTGAAACAGCCAAGTCTTTAAGTCCCAATGGAAGGAATGGAGATCAGGTGCCATCCGAAGCTTGGTGGGTAACTCATTCCAGAGGACAGGAGCGCCTACAGAGAACGCTTTACCCCTGGACGCCGCCAGCCGACTTTGTCTGGCCGACGGTACCCTGAGGAGGGCAGCCCTGTGTCAGCGGACAGGACAGTGGGAGCTGGGTAGGAGATGGTCCCGTAAATACCCCGGACCTAAGCCATGTAGGGCTTTAAAGGTAAGTACCAGCACCTTGAAGTGGATCCGGAGGACCACTGGTAACCAGCAGCTTGTGTAGGAAAGATGTTACACAGGAGTAACGGGGAACTCCTGTAACCACCCACACGGCCGCATTCTGGACCAGCTGGAGCCTCCGTGTGCACCTCAAGGGCAGCCCCATGTAAAGGGAGTTGCAGTAATCCAAACAAGAAGTAACCAGGGCATGAGTGACCGTCCAAAGGGCTTCTCGGTTTAGGAAAGGGCGTAACTTGTGCACCAGGCGAACCTGGGCAAAAGCCCCCCTGGTCATGGCCATAAGATGGTCTTCCAAAGACAGCCGGGAATCCAGGAGGACACCTAAGTTGCGGGCCCTCTCGACGGGAGGAAGCACCCCCCCCCATCGAAAGTGATGGAACTTCTAGAACACGAGACGCCGGCATCCACAGCCACTCAGTCTTGCAGGGGTTGAGTCTTAGCCTGTTCCTACCCATCCAGGCCCGTACCGCCTCCAGGCAGCGGGACATCACAGAAAGGGCATCCCCGGGGTGGCCCGGGGTGGAGATATATAACTGAGTATCATCAGCATATATTTTTTTTAATTTTATTTATATGCCGCCCTTCTCCGGAGACTCAGGGCGGCTCACAATGCCTTAAGCAATAGCTTAATTGCTTAATCATATTGCTTAATCATATTGATGATACCTCACCCCGAAACCACGAATGATCTCACCCAGAGGCTTCATGTAGATGTTAAAGAGTAGGGGGGAGAGAACTGACCCCTGAGGCACCCCACAGATTAGGGGGCTCGGGGTGGACCTCTGCCCCCCCCCCATACAAACTGCGAACAACCTGAGAGGTAGGAGGAGAACCACTGTAAAACAGTGCCTCCTACCCCCAACCCCCCAAGTCGTTGCAGTAAGATACCATGATCAATGGTATTGAAAGCCGCTGAGAGGTCAAGTAGGACCAGGATGGAGGAACAACCTCCATCCCGGGCCCGCCAAAGATCATTCACCAGAGCGACCAATGCCGTTTCTGTGCTGTGCCCATGCCGGAACCCCAGGTCTAGGAAATCCTCTGGAGGGCCCGGGACAGGGGTTGCTCCTCTGTCCTGGTCCTCCTAGATCTCTCAGCGGCTTTTGATACCATCGATCATGGTATCATGCTGTGTCGGCTAGAGGGGGTGGGAGTGGGGGGCACTGTGCTATGGTAGTTCTCCTTCCTCTCTGACCGGACGCAGTCTGTGTTGACAGGGGGGCAGAGGTTGACCTCGAGGTTCCTCACTTGTGGGGCGCCGCAAGGGTCAGTCCTCTCGCCCGTCTGTTTAACATTTACGTGAAGCCGCTGGGTGAGATCATCCGTGGCTTTGGGGTGAAGTGTCAACTGTATGCCGATGACACACAGTTGTACATTTCAACCCCAGGCCACCCCAATGATGCCCTTGACGCAATGTCCCGTTGCCTGGAGGCCGTGCGGATCTGGATGGGGAGGAACAGGCTCAGACTCAACCCCTCCAAGACTGAGTGGCTGTGGCTTCTGACGGCTGGATATAGCCAGCTGACACCACCGCTGGCTATTGGGGATGAGACCTTACCCCCCTCAGAGAGGGCTTGCAACTTGGGCATCCTCCTGGATTCATGGCTGTCATTGGAGGATCATATGATGGCCGTGGCCAGGGGGGCTTTTTATCAGGTTTGCCTGATCTCCCAGTTGCGTCCTTTTCTGGATCAGGACGCCCTGCGCACAGTCACTCACACCCTCGTCACTTCCCGGCTGGACTATTGTAATGCTCTCTACCTGGGGCACCCGGAGGCTCCAGCTGGTCCGGAATGCAGCTGTGTGAGTAATAATGGGGGCGACTCGTCACTCACATGTAACACCCTTTTTGCGCGAGCTGCACTGGCTCCCTATGGTCTTCTGGGTGCATTTCAAGGTGTTGGTCACCACCTTTAAAGCGCTCCATGGCTTAGGGCCTAGTTATCTACAGGACCACATTCTGCCACCGATTGCCTCCCACCGACCAATACACTCCCACAGAGAGGGCCTCCTCAGGGTGCTGTCGGCCAAACAATGTAGGCTGGTGACCCCCAGGGGGAGAGCCTTCTCTGTGGGGGCCCCGGCCCTCTGGAATGAATTGTCCCCAGACATACGAAGGATCCCCGACCTCCGTGCCTTCCGTTGTGCTCTGAAGACCCTATTATTCCAGCAAGTTGGTCTGACAGGATAAAGGATTTTAAATTGGGTTTTGATAGGGGTTTTAAAATGATTTTAACTAGGTGTTTTAAATTTGGCCAATGATTGAATTATTTTAATTAGTTTTTAATTCTTGTTGTAGATTGTTTTTACCATGGCTCCTGAGTCCCTCGGGAGAAGGGCGGTATATAAATGCAATACACTAAACTAACTGAACTAACTAAACTAATCCGTTTCTTCCAGGAACTGTGGGACTGTTGTGCCACCAACAGCCACCAATATCTGGAATACTGCATCCAGTTTCATAGAAACCGAATTTCATAGAATTTTAATGGAATTTCTGATTTTCTATGCTTCCAAAATTCTGTTTATGGTATGGTATGGTATGCTTTACATTTGAAAAAAAAAATCCTGCAAGCAAGGTTAAGTATGAAAACTTCTTCCTGCCCAGTAAATAGTGGGAAGCAGACAGGAAGCCAGATGAATAGACAGAAAAATTCAAGTTCCCTCTTTGCCCCCCAGGAAGCCTCATGGAATCACATTTATAGTTCAAGGAGGGGTGGCAAAGATACTTAGAATCAAGGGAAGTACCTGAATTGCTCACAGCACCATTTGTATCTGCCCCACCAGGACAGAAATTCCCCCGAGAGCCCCCCACCCAGGACTGACCTGGATTCCCTCGATCTTCTCTGTCACCACATAGGCATGGTGCATGGCCACCAGGGGCACCTGGACGCCAGCCATTTCCCCCAGGGCTTGGGCCCACACACCTGTGGGAGAAGGAAAACAACTGCATCATCCAAAGGGCCTGTGGGGAGGAGAGGGTTTGGCTTTGAAGAGGAAGCCAGAGCAGAACGAACCTGCCCAGGTAACCCTTGCAAGTTTATGAGCTTATGTCATAATGTCAACTCACAAAGCATCCCAGGCCTGCTCTCGAGTTGCCATAGGCAAGGGGGATGGGAAACCAACAAAGCAGCATGGCAGCCAAAAACAGAAGTACATTCTAGACATATCTCTCTCAAGGCTGTCTCCCAGGGTTACCCACAGCGGCCAGAGGGGAGTGATCTCTACAGCCCGCGAAATTGCTCCATTGGTGAATGTGATTGATGACACACCCTGGGGGGAGGGGGGAAACAGGGTCATGATTGGGGTGTAAATTACGTGGGGTCAGAGTTGGCTTTACTTGGAACGTGCCGACATGAAGCTCCTAATAAATAACTGGATTTCTTTTGAAGCTTGGCTCGAGACTCATGATTTAATTAGGGCATCCTTCAGAACCCTGACACATGGCGGCTGCTGGATTAGGGAAAAGTACTTCAGTCCATATTCTGATGAGAGCACAGAAGAGGGAGGTCAAACCTGTCACCTTGTCTCCTTTGCTGACTGGGTCATGAACTCAGGGATGGGTGCTGAAGGCCTCTCTATGGCCTGGCACATCAACACCGAGTCAGTAAACAAGGGGAACAGATGTGGATTTTACACCTGCCGCAGGTGCAAACTCATCTCCCAATTGGAAGAGAAAGTAAAGGGACTTGAAAAGCCTTAGGGAAGAAAAAAATGTCCAGGTGGAGTAACACTTTATACAACACTGGTAAGACCACACTTGGAGTACAGTAATGTATCCAATTCTGGTCACAGCACAAACACAAAAATGCTAAGACTATAGAAAGAGTGTAGAGAAGAGAGAACAAAGACGGCTAGGAGGTTAAAACATACAATGAACAGTTGCAGGAACTGGATATGTCTGGTCTAACCAAGGGAAGCACTAGAGGTGACATGATATTTGAGGGCTGTCAGAGAAAAGAGCCTATTCTCCAGAGTACTTGAGAGCAGGACAAGAAGTAGCAGATGCAAGATTGTTAAGGAGCGATCCAACCTAGAACTATGGAGAAATTTCCTGTTGGTGAGAACCATTAATCAGTGGAATGGCTTGCCTTTACAAGTTATGGGTGCCCCATCCCTGGAGGAGGTTTTCAAGAAGAGACTGGACAGCCATTTGCCCAGAATGGTCTAGACTGGGGTCTCTTGCTTGAGCAGGAGGTGAAGTAGAAGACCTCCAACCCTGTTATGCTATGTTCTATGTCCTTCACAACTTCTTGGCATCTTGCCATCGTCACCAAACAGCTGTGAAGCTTCTTTCTTTCCCATTTCATTTTGCACAAATTTAAAGACAACAGTGATCAATTCAGCCTCCACCACAGAGTCTCCCTGGTTCTTCACAGACCAAGCCTTCCATGCAGCAACCCAAACTAAACAGTTGGTTCTCACTTTTTTTGATAAAGAGCTCAGAGATGAGGGTTAGTTTAGATTTTCATAGGAAAAGGACGCTGCATGCGGACTTCAGATCTCCATCTCCAGCAACAAAAGAATTGATTTGGGGAAAAGATGAGGACTAATGAAGGATCTGACTGGTAGTTAAAGGCTATAAAGGTTAGCATGGATTAAATAGCTCCAGTGGCTACTGAAGATAGCTGCCCTTTGGTTTCTATCCAGAGTAAAGTTAAACCTCAAATGTTTTAACCTTAAAAGGATTTACGATCTGCCCAGTGAAACTGAACAAAATTCAGAGGAGCATTCAAAGGACATTCCAGAAGAAGAAGAATGCCGAGGAGAGCATCCAGAAAGCCCGTCCAAAAGGCCAGAAGACACACGGAAGTGTAGAAGCTCAAAGGTTTCTCTCTCTAAGGATCTGCAGCCAACCTAAAGTTACTTGTCAACTCTGCGGATTGTCCCATACCTATGGGAGAATAGAATGGAATGGAATGGAATGGAATGGAAGGGAAGGGAAG
>WNWU01000070.1:276692-348673 GCA_012654045.1 Ptyas mucosa
GGGAAGGGAAGGGAAGGGAAGGGAAGGGAAGGGAAGGGAAGGGAAGGGAAGGGAAGGGAAGGGAAGGGAAGGGAAGAGTTGGAAGAGACCTTGGAGGTCTTCTAGTCCAACCTCCTGCTCAGGCAGGAAACCCTATACCATTTCAGACAAATGGTTATCCAATCTCTTCTTAAAAACTTCCAGTGTTGGAGAATTCACAACTTCTGGAGGCAAGTTGTTCCACTGATTCATTGTTCTCACTGTCAGGAAACTTCTCCTTAGTTCTAGGTTGCTCCCCTCCTTGATTAGTTTCCATAGTAATGATCAGCACAGAAAGGGCATAGATGCAAGAAACACGCCTCTGTTAGGCTCAGTTCTGGAAGGATTTCTTGCATAAGAAACAAAAGTCTGGAGGAAAGGCGGGTTCTTTGCCTGGTTAGAAAAGGGGGAGCAAGCTGTCCCACATAAGTTTGCAAGCGAATCAGCAATGCTGAAGCTGGATAAGCAAAAGTTCCTGTTGCTCTGATGGGACTTGGCTGGTACTGCTAACGAATATAGAGAAAAACAAGCTGCAATTTATGCAGCCCTGCCTGGAGAGGCACATCATGGACCTCCCATGTCCATAACCCATGACAACCCTCCTTGGACTACCCTTGGCATCCTTGGCTTTCCTTAACTGATCCTCCGTGTTGACCCCCTCTTCTCTGTGGCAGCCCCTCAAATATTGAAAGACTGTTTGAAGAGTATCTGGAAGCTTCAGCTGCAAAATACAGTGGGGCAGGCTCTAGAACAGGGGTCTCCAACCATGGCAACTTTAAGACTTTAAGCCAGCTTTGCTTCTCCTGATACGGAACCCAACGTATCCCAGTTCTAAACTGGCTAAACCTGCATTCAGACTGCAGGAGTCCCAGCCCATCTTTCGCGGGAGCCAACTGGGTGCCTTCCTTACCACAGCAGTTGACCACACAGGACGTCTGGATGGCTCCCTGTTTCGTCAGCACAGCCGCCACCCGTGGGACCCCAAAGTCATCTGTCCTGACTTCAATGCCAGTCACGGGGCAGTTTTCAATGATCTAGAAAAACAACCGGACAAGAGCCTTAAACAGGTCCTGCTTGTCTGGTCTGGTCTGGAGTCAATTTCAAAACAAGTAACCAGGTAATCCCGATTCTGTGATGATCCCTGCATGGTTCAGAGGGAATCTGGGGTTTTCCTCAAATATCTGGCACAGGATTTGTGGCAGCTCACAAATGCTCACAATCGCTTCTGTAACTCAGAAAAGTTGCTACCAGAATCCTGCAGATGTTTTGCCACCGCAGACTGGCGAGGTTCTCTTCCTGCACTGACCCACCCCTGGGCATCCCTGCTGCTAAGAGGTAAGAGAAGGGCTTCAGACTCTCAGGAGCCTCCAATAACTCCTATGGGTACAGGTGGTCCTTGATTTATGACCGGTTGCTCAGTGACCATTAGAAGTTACAGTGGACATCTCCCCACCCCGAGCTACTTATGACCTGGTTTCAAAGTTCTGATGTCTGTCCTACCCCTAGGGTGACATGATTTTATTTATTTAGAAAATGTATATAGTCACCTTACTTGCTCACAGCAACTCTAGTTGGCCTACAAGCAATAAAAACACAGTATACAAAATATATAAAAAATAATAAAAATGCATTTTGGGTGCTTGGCGAGTGGCTCACGGGGCCACCTAACCACAATTTGTGACTTTTTGTTTTTTTACTGGAAACCAGTGTTTCTACTAAAAATTGCTTATTGGTATAATGTATTGGCTTAATAACTACCGCAGAAAAGTCACAAAACCATGGCATGGTCACATGGTGAGCAGCTTAATGACCAGCAGAGTTTACAACTGTACTTCCAGATTCAATGATGGTCATATGTCAAGGACCAATCAAGGGAGGCGTATCGTTCTACAGGGGAAAAGCAGATATTCCCAAAAGATGCAGAAGGGGCAAGAGGCAGTAATTCAAAAGACAGGTGGAGGGGACTTGGGGGGGAGGGGTGTCTGTGAAGCCAGACCTTGCAGAACATGTGACTCACCTGGAAGGGCAACAAGGAAACTCCCCCTGCCACCCCCACACTCACTTCTGTCCCTGGGCAACAAGAGCCATCATGGCTTGTTCCACTTACGAGGTGGCTGGCACAATCCCTGCCTGCCAGACCTACGCTGGAGAAAATGGAAGAACCATTGGTGGTGGTGGTGGGGTGGCTGTCTGTCATTGTTGCCCTCGGCTGCTTCTCCAAATGCTTTGCTGGCCAAATTAGGTCCCTGTCAGCACTTCAAGGTTCTCGCATTTCCTAGAAAAGCTGCACGTGGAGCTCGTAGTTTAGGGGCCCCCAGGGATGCCCCCCACCCCATGAAGTCGGGTTGCAAAAGGGCAAAAGAGGACCTTCTCACATAAAGGTCACAATGGTGCAGTGGTTAGAGTGCAGTACTGCAGGCTACTTCTGCTGATTGCCAGCTGCCTGTAATTTGGCAGTTTGAATCTCACCAGGCTCCAGGTTGATCCAGGCTTCCGTCCTTCCGAGGTGGGTAAAATGAGGACCCAGATTGTTGGGGGCAATAGGCTGACTCTGTAAACCGCTTAGAGAGAGCTGTAAAGCACTGTGAAGCGGTATATAAGTCTAAAGGCTATTGCTATTGCTATAATCTCTCCCTAAGGAACTCAGATGATCTCACCAGTATCAGGCAAGTGGCTTTATCTCCACTCTTTCTCTAAGGCCACTTAAATGTTTTAAATAGCTCAAGGACCTTACCAGAGCCCCTCGGTTGCTGGCTGCCCGGGTGAGACAGGTGCAGGTCCCAGCAGGATCCATTGTGCCATCCTCTGGGACGTAGAGGGTTCCATAGAGATCATCCACATTCATCAAGGGGTAGAGCTCTTTGGTTTCCTCCGGAGACAGGACGTGCGATTCAATGCCAAAAACTTTGCCCAGCTGCAAAAGAAGAACCAGAATTTCCAATATTGTTTTCAATAATATCAAATATTGTTCCAATATTTGAGGACTGCCACAGAGAGGAGGGGGTCAGGCTCTTTTCCAAGGCACACAAAGGTCAGACAAGGAACAATGGATGGAAACTGAACAAGGAGAGATCAACTCAGAAATAAGGAGAAATTTTCTGACAGTGAGAGCAATCAACCCATGGAACAGAAGTTGCCTTTAGAAGTTGTGGGAGCTTCATCACTGGAAGCTATTAAGGAGAGACTGGACTACCATGTGTCAGAAATTGTGTAGAGTCTCCTGCTTGGCCAGGGGGTTGAACTAGATGACCTACAAGGTCCCTTCCAACTCTGTTAATCTGTTAATTTCCAGAGCAGCCTCCAAAAGGAATAATCAAAGGAGCCACATAAACAGGCAGGAAAGCTACGGAGGCCTTGCCCGGCACAGGGCAGGCAACCCTGGAAGCCCTTCAGGATAAAGTCTGCTCCAGTGGTGCACAGCCAGATGGGCTACTACTGGCTGCAGGCAAAGTTTCCCAGCCAGGGGAGGCCCTGGCAGAAATGGGGCCGCATCTCTTCCTCTCTGGGGCTGCCATCTTCCAGTGGACTCAGAGAGGGCCTGCAGGAGCTCCAAGTCCTGGCTGAGACTGGCAAGGGAGCTGCAGGCTGCAAGAGGTGCCAAGCAGGTCAACCAAGCTGGCAACAGCTCCTTTCCCAGAAAGAGAAGAGAAACGGGGGGTGGGATGGGGGATGAATCGCTACACTCCTCAGAAGCAAACTCTGGGATTTCCTGGCATGCAAAGAAGCCGCTTGACACATGAGGCACAGAGGATGAGGCCTTGCTGGAATCGCAGGCTACGTATTGTCTCCTTCCTGTAGGAACTTCCAATTGTGCCTGGTTATCCATCAATGAAGGATGAGCTGGATGGGACCTTGGCCCATGCTGAGTGCCTGCTGCTGGAGAAATTGGAAGCAGAATGACTGTGGCATATCAGACGGGCCTATTTGTAGAGGAGTCAATGCTGATGCTCTAGGAACATCATACTGTAGCTAGCCCCTGCAAAAGGATCCAGAATCTGGTGGCCAGACATACCGTAGGGAGTAAGCAAGATGACCTCAGTAGGAGACACGCAGGAACCCTTCTCTAGGCAAAAGGGGCTCAAACATGTTTTAAATCCAGAACATCCCAACACCATTCAAACACAGCCGACCTGACAGAGTTGGAAGGGACAGTGGAGGTCTTCCAGTCCAACCCCCTACTCACAAATGGCTGTCCAATCTCATCTTAAAAAGCACCCACAACTTCTGGAGGGAAGCCGTTCACTATTTGAATTGTTCTGTCAGGAAGTTTCTCCTTAAGAAGGGGAGGAAACCCATCACAAACTGGTTTGCCAGAACCTCAGTCAACTGAGTTTTAGCCTTTCTGTGGAGTTGATTCCTGGACTTTTTACCTAGTAAATCTGATACGTACTAGAAAAAACTTATTGGAATCACACTATTCCCTTTTTGTAAGCACCATTCTGATCCCCCTTGTATAAATAAACCAGCCCTACCTCCCCCCTTGCCGGGCCTGTGTGCTTTCAGAAATGGGACCCTTCTAGTTAGCCAAGGGGGATCTGAATCCTATCACTTTCTCCAAATCCCCGTGAAGGTATGGATTCCATAGAATTCAGAAGTGAATGGGTGGCCTGAACTACGGGCACCTCCATCTGCCCACAGGAACCTATTTTAAAAGAGACACAAAGGCCAAAAGCACAGAGCCGGCAAAGGGTCAGAAAGAAGCAAAGGGACAGATGGCCAAAGAGGCGGCTGTTGAGAAGGATCTCCAGAAAGGACGAGAGAGATGACACCAACACTCAAACAAGCAGGCTGGCGGCTTCCTACTTACTGACATGAGCCTCTTGTACTCATCTAGTCTCTGCTTGTTGGAAGCAATGAAGAGTCCCCCATTTTGGATCCAGCCTGTGTGAAGGCCCGTCTCTTCCTCCAGCTCCCAGCTGACCACATTGCGGGTATGAGTCAAGAGTTCCACCTCCACATCACTTGGGCGCAACTGCCACAAGAGTCCTGGGGAAGGGGAAGGCAAGGACGGAAGGCCATGAAGACACAACTGGGTCACAAGCCCACAGGGTTTTCTGAGAGGATCCCAAGAGAGCCCCAGGAATGCAAACTCACTGATGGCAGCCCGGGGGGGGAGGCCTCCGCCAATCCCACAACCCGCAGCTCTCCCAATACAAGCACCAAATAGGTAAAAGTCCAAGAAAGCAATTGATTAAGCGACATTAAAGTCCAAAAAGAAATGTAGACAAAGGCAACTCAGGCCTGAATCCAATCGACCGAGTGAAAAGACTGGTGGGATGGAGGCAAAGTAGGTGTGATCTGAGCTACAGAGGGAAATTATTGACACTCGGTCAAAAAATATTGCATACCCACAAGACTGGCCCACAGCAACGCGTGGCCGGGTACAGCCAGTTAATAATAAAAGCAATAATAAAAGCAATTCTGTCATCCTCAAGCCCCTGACTGCAGTCCACTAACAGCCAATGTGATGCCTCAAGATTGTTTTGAGAACTCTGAGGTGCTGGGCAGATAACAGTTCACTCTCAGGGCTGGAACCAGGCTGGAACTAGCTGGAAGAAAATCTGCTCCGTTTCCAAAGATGATCCCTCTCCCTAATTACTAAGCAGTTACAGCAAAAGCATGAAAAAGATGTCAGCAAGCCATCCTTGCCCCCCCCCCCCCTTCTTCCAACAGAATGGCAGAACATGACAGAGGATCTTTCTCTTTGAGAAGACTGATATTAGCCCCCCCCCCAATCTATGTCCTTATTTCTGACGGGGGACATTCCCTGTCCTGGCAATTTTGTAAACTGCATTTACATAGGTACCAGATCAAAGGCAGCAGTGGCACGGATGAACCATCAGTTTAATCACTGTAAGGACAACATTTAAACTTGAGGAGCTGATCAGCTGCTGAGAGAAGAGAAGCCTCTTTCTGGCCCCATCTTGACCAACAGTTTGGATTACACAAGTGATGATGAACACATCACAATGGCCACCCACACAATCGCCCAAACAGGACCCTCCCACCAGCAGCTCCCTTCTTTACCTGCAGTATGCCAGGTGGTCCCTGAAGTCAAACGATCCCTTTCGAGCAAGACCACGTTGGTCATGCCCATCTTGGCAAGGTGGTAGATTGTCTGGCATCCGAGGCTGCCCCCGCCCACCACCACCACATCTGCAGAGGCAGGAAGGGGCTTTGTAGGCCCTTCAGGGGAGGAGAGGCCTTCTTCCTTCAGCGTCTTCTGGTATGGGACATTCTTCTCCGTAGTTAGGCCAGCACCGCTAGTGAAGAACCGGAGCCTTCGTCCAGAGTGGGGTAACTGTCGAGCCGCTGCTGCTGCTTGGAGCAGACATCTCAGGTGGGCCATGGCCGTCTGAAGAGAGAGGAGGACATTCACGCCAGGCACCCAGGAGACAAAGAATGCCCCTGGGAACCAAGCAGCCATGATGCCCCCATGAGGGCTGGACACCGTCTTTGCCAGGGGAATTCTTCTTCCCCACATAATCCCAAGTTAGCAAAGCCTAGGAGTTCTTGGCCGCAGCCTGGCGAAGTTGCCCTATTATGTTCCTGCTCAGCTCTGGGCCCCAGACCCAATGGTGCAAGCCAACCGAAGCCTCAGTGGGGCAGAAACAACTGGAACTGCACAAGGCAAGAGAAAATAACTCCTTCAGCTCATCTGAAGGCCTTTAAATGAAAAAGGGGAGGAGAGAGTGATTACCGTACTTTTCAGAGTATAAGATGCACTTTCCCCCCTGTAAAAGAGGGTGGAAATGTTGGTGCGTCTTATACGCCGAGCAGAGCCATTTTTGGCCACCTGAAGCCCTGCCCCGCGCGTCCCATTTTTCGCAAAAACGGGATGCACAGAGTGTTTGGGAGGCCTGCAGAGTGCTCCTGGGGGCTGGGGAGGGCAAGAACTTTTCCCCCCCTTGCTTATCTCTTTGAAACCTTGGTGTGTCTCATACACCGGTGCATCTTACAGTCCGAAAAATTTGGTAATGTTTAAGACCAAACCTGAAGCACAACCCTTGTTAGAATAGAATAGAGCTGGAAAGGACCTTGGAGATCTTCTAGTCCTCTTCTAGTCCTCTTCTAGTGCTCAAGCAGGAGAACCTATGCTATTTCAGATAAGTGGCTGTCTAGTTTCTTCTTTAAAACCTCCAGGGATGGAGCGCCCCTGATTTCTGTCAGACAAGCTATTCCACAAATCAGACAATGATGAAGGTGATAGTGAGAAGGAAGGGGAACTGGAGATAAATCAGGAGATGTAGGAAGCAATTGCAGCCATAAAGAGCTCAGATGCCTATACACTTAATGCCCAGAGTTTGGGGAACAAAGATGGAGAGCTTGAAGCCCTGGTACAAGAAGGGAAGTACAACATTGTTGGCATTACTGAAACTTGGTGGAATGGAACCCATAACTGGAACATACTGCTAGGACATAAGTTGTTCAAAAGAAACAGACCCAGCAAAAGAGAGAGAGTTGCACTGTATGCAAGAAATCACTACACCACAAAAATACACCGTAAAAATACACAATACCATGGATGAAAGCCTTCCAGAATGCATTTGGGTGAATATTAGGGGGAAAAAGAATGATATCGCCATAGGCATATACCCAACCAAGCGGAGGAAATAGATGAACTTTCTGTTCATCAGTAAAGTGTAGTGTGCAGGAAACACACCACTGTCGCAATGGGAGGGACCCTGACATCAACTGGGAGATTAATTTTGCAGCTAGTGGGAGATCAAAGGTGCCTAGAAGACCAATTTTTCATCTAAAAAGTAGAGCAGAAAACTAGAGGTTCAGTTATACTGGATTAATACTTACTAACAGAGATGAAATTATAGAAAGGGTGGAAATTGAAGAACTTTGGGGAAAGTAACTATGCCATAATAGAATTCAACAATGCAGGCATAGGTCATTGAATAAAGTCAGACTAGTGTTTGAGACTTCAAAGGCGTGATTTCAACATCCTCAGGGAGAGACTAGGAAGGATTCCATGGGTAGAAATCCTAAAGGGAGAAACAACTCAAGATGCTTGGGAGACGCTGAAAAATGAGATTATAAAAACCCAATCAAAACACTACCACAGAAAAAGAAAAACAAGAGACCAAGAAGAAGCCAGCATGGTTGCACAATGAGCTCCTTGACAAACTGAGGGATAAAAAGAACAAAATGGAAACAGGGGCACATAATTAAGGAAGAACCCCCCCCCCCCCCAAATAGCCTGAATCTGCAAGGATAGATTCAGGAAAGCTAAGGCTCAGAATGGACTAAGACCTGCAACAAATGACAAAAATAACAGAAAAGGGTTTTTTCAATATGTAAGAAACAAGAACAAGGTCAAGGAAACATTCAGTCTACTAATGGGAGGAGATGGCAAAATAGTGAAGGATAGCAGGTGGGAAAGTAGAACTGCTAATACTAGGAGAGAAGAAGTGATAGAGGGAGCTGAAACTTGGACATATTGAATTCCATTATTGGAATTCAATATAATGCAAATACAAGCACTAGAATATAATCCAACCAGTGTCTTGAACTTTATGACTATATGAAGAACGGTTACAGGTATTGGGTACGTCCAATTTAGAGAAACTTCCTAACAGTGAGGACAATTAACCAGCGGAAGAGCTTGCCGTCAAAGTTGTGGGTGCTTAATCATCTATTTACTTTAGATGAGTTCAAATCAACAGGATCAGATCGATCCCAGGGTTCTGAAGGAACTGGCAGACATCATCTTGGAACCACTGGGGAAAAAAATCAAAGCTCCTGGAGCCCTGGGGAACTGCCAGAGGACTGGAAAAGAGCTGTGGTTCCAACTTTCAGCTTTTGGCTTGACACTGATTACCTGGGTGATATCCTAGAAAATCAGGCAACAGATTTGTGAGAACAAGGCAATTTCTAATAGCCAACATGGGTTTCTTAAAAATAGGTTATGCCGAACAAACCTTATTGTCTTGTGGATCAGGGAAATACTATGGACATAGTTTACTTAAACTTCAGCAAGGCATTTGATAAAGGAGACCACAGCATACATCTTGGTGAGATAGATTAACAGATTAACAGAGTTGGAAGGGACCTTGTAGGTCATCTAGTCCAACCCCCGACCCAAGCAGGAGACCCTACACCATTTCTGACAGATGGCAGTCCAGTCTCCCCTTCAAAGCCTCCAGTGATGAAGCTCCCACAACTTCTGAAGGCAACTTCTGTTCCATGGGTTGATTGTTCTCACTGTCGGAAAATTTCTCCTTATTTCCAGGTTGAATCTCTCCTTGATCAATTTCCATACATTGTTCCTTGTCTGGCCTTCAGGTGCTTTGGAAAATAGGTTGACCCTCTCCTCTCTGTGGCAGCCCCTCAAATATTGAAAGACTGCTATCCTGTCTCCCCTGGTCCTTCTCTTCACTAGACTAGCCATGCCCATAACAATGTGGATAGATAGCACAACCACAACCTGGATTCCTAACTGTCTGACCAACCGCACTCAATGTGTCAATGGAAACTACAACTACATCATCATCATCATCTCCTTTTAATGACCCCTAATCCCTTCCGGGTGGAGTCTGGATAACTGAATGGAGCTGAGTAAACACTGGCTGGATGCCCTTTCTGTTGCCAGTGCAGAGTTTTGTTCAGAGAGTTTGTGCCCAGAGAGAGAAATATCTGCCTCTACCTAGGATCGAACTCAAAGCCTCCTGACTGTGAGCTGAGAGCTCCACCTCTAGGCTACTGCAACACTCAAACTGCATCTACATGGAGAAAAGTATATAGTCCCTCAAGGTTCTGTATTAGGCCAGGACTCCTCAACAACTTCATAAACAATTTAGACAAGGGGATAGAAGGGAAACCCATCAAATTTGCAGACGAAAGTTGGAAGGAATGGCTAACACTTTGGTAGTTCTGGTCACCACAGTACAGAAAAAGATGTTGAGACCCTGGAAAGTGTGCAGAGAAACACAGCAACATGATAAGGATTTGAGGCTAAAGCCGTATGATGAACAGTTGAGAAAGCTAGGTATGTCTGGCCTATTGAAAAGAACTGAGGGGTGGGGATGTATGATAACTGTCTTCCAGTACTTGAAGGACTGTCACAGAGAAGAGGGGATTGACTTATTCTCCAAAGCACAAGTGGACAGGAAGTATTGGGAGGAAGGTTGTTAGAATTAGATTCAACCTAGAAGTAAGGAGAAATTTCCTGACAGTGAGAACAATTAATCAGTGGAAGAGCTGATTGGAGTTTTGGGTGCTCCATCACTGGAGGTTTTCAACATGAGATTGGACTTGACCGGGATGCTATAAGATCTCCTGCCTTTAGTAAGGGGTTGGACTAGAAGAAGACCTCCAAGGTCCCTTCCAGCCCTGTGATTCTATGTTCTATGTTTGTTGCTAGCTGCTTATTCAGATTCTCATCTCTCTTTCTGCGCACGAAACTCCAAGAGCATCATCTAAGATATGCCGAAGTCCAGAAAAGTCTAGAATGATTTTTCATAGAATTGTAGTTATTCTAAAGAAGCCAAGAGTTGATGCACACCTACCCACACCCATACCCAGGGGCTGTGGGTGGCAATTATAACCATGGGTGCAGCTGCTGAGAAGCTGCCAAAATGCTGATATGCCACCCTTCAACTTCACGGCCTTCCCAAAGCAACGGGAGGAATGGGGGGTTTACCCAGCCTTCCAGGGAAAAGGCTGCCCAGGGAAGGAAGAGGCTGCAGGGGAGCCCTGGATCTGCCTGCAGACTTCTGGGGAGCAGAGTTGCTTAACCACCCCTCCCTCCCAACCTCCTTAAACTGAGCAGGGGCAGCCCCACCTGGGCACCAGAGCAGAGACTCTCGAAGAGATGCAGCCTTCCCCTCTCCCTGCTGATTGCTGACCCATTCCGGCCTGTCACTATGGGGAAAAGCAGACTATTGCTCCCCCACCCCCAGCCCCGATACAGGCAGGAGGAGCAGCAGAAACCGCTCAGATTGGCTCGGGCGGGGGGAGGGTAAAGAGGCAGCCCCCCCCACCCTCCACCCCCGCAACGTGGACCCTGGACTCCGCGGTTCTTGCCCAGCAGCTCCGGCTCATCCCCAGAAGTGCGGCTCCTGCTCCGCTTGGCGGCTCTGAAAGGCTCCCCAGCTGCCAGTCTCGCAGGGTGCCGAATGCCGCCCAGCCCCCGCTGACCCCCGAGCCTTCCCGGGCGCTTTCCGCGGGGCGAGCTCAGTTTCCCGGCAAGAGCCCGGGAAGCGCCAGAGCCACGTCGCAGGCTTCGAGCAGGTGGCCGCGCGGAAGAGTCGCCGGAGCGGGTTCGCCTCTGGCGCGCCCCGCAGCCGGGAAACGAGCCTCCGGCCGCCGCCCGCGAGAGCAGACGGACCTCGGGCGCCACAAGCGCCTCCCCGCCGCCCTGTTACCTCTCCGGTCAGGCCGCCGCCGGCAACTTTTCCTGCGCGAACCCCTGGCTGCCCCGCTCACACGCGCCTGGAGCCGCCGCGCAGAAGGAGCCCGGCGAGCCGCTCCCGCGCCGAAAGCCCCAGCCGGAGCAGGGGCGGAGCGGCGGGCGGGCGGGCGGGCAGAGAGCCCGGAAGCCGCCGAAGAGCCGGGAGGCCGGGGCGGAGGGGGGGGGCACCGGCTTGGCGAAGCAGAAGGGCAAAGGAGACCCCTCCCCCATCGGCGGGGCGGGCAGGGGGCGCGGCGGCTTGACCGCTCGCTCATTGGCCGGGAGGGCGGGTGGGGCGCTGCGGAGGCGGCTCCGGTTGCCTGTTGCTGTTGCTGTTGCAGCTGCCGCTGCCGCTTCTGCCTGATGGGCCGTTGCCCCTCCCACCCCCCCGGTTCGAGACTGCGACGGACGCAGCGCCGCGGACGCCTCGCTCCACCTTGCTTCTTGGAGGCGGCCAAAGCGCCGAAACGGTAATAGAAAGGCGGAGTTGGAAGGGACCTCCCGGGTCTTCCTCTGAAGCAGCCGGTCTGATGCCATCCCGGTCAAGTGGCCCCCTAACCTTTTCTTGAAGACCTCCAGGATGGAGCACCAGCAATTCGGAGAGGCCAGCTGACCTCTCCCACTGATGCTTTTCATTGTCAGAAAACGTCTTGCTTCTAGGTAGAAGTGACTTATTCTCTTGGATAAGTTTCTGTCTGTTAACCCAAAGGTACTTTTTCAAAAGGCAGCTGGACTTTCTTGCTTTTTCCTTGAAGACGTTTTGTTTCTCATTCAAGAAACTTCTTCAGTTTTGGAAACTTGGGACAACCATGATCTGGAATGACGGAGAATCTCCATTAGACACTTTCCATCCATTACTTCATATCCTGCCCTCAGGAGCTTTGGATGTCCGTCCCGTATTCTCTGTGACAGCCCCTCAAGTATTGGAAAACACTATCATGTCCCCTCAATCCTTCCTTTGATAGGCTAGACACCAGTGGTGGGTTTCAAAAATTTTCACTACCGGTTCGGTGGGCGTGGCTAGGTGGGGGGACATGTGACTGAGTGGGTGTAGCCAACTTGATGTGACTCACACCCACTCAATCACATGAACCCCCCCACCTAGCCACGCCCACAGGAAAAGGTAGGAATTTTTTTTGGAATTTCCACCTATTTACCCCAACCCTAACTTTGCCAGTTGCCCTCATTTCCCCTCCTTTAGTGGCCCCGGCCCTAGCCCCACTTCCTCCCCCACCACCGCCTCATTGTTCAGGCTGCTTACCTTCCACGGTGGCTGGTCCAGAGTCCAGAAGGCAAGCTGACCAGAGTTTTCGGAAAGCGGCTGGCAAAGAAGCCTCCCTGGTTGCAGGCCGCTGAAAAGTACCAGAGGTCGCGGAAAAAGCTGCTGCCTTCACCACCATGTTCTTCGCACATGTGCATCCAATTGGACTTGCAAGGCAATGGGATGCGTGTGCATGAAGAACATGGTGGCGGCAAACATGGCAGGCGGGGCAAACTAGTGGCAACCGGGGGAGGGGGATTATCTGGGAGACATGATGGACTTCCTTCCAGGCCATTTTAGCCTGACACCAAGGTCGCTGTACCCTGGGGATGAACTGCGATCAAGCTAACACCTCAGAGTTCTCAAAACACCTTTGTGGCACTGTATTGGATACCGGTGAAGGCAGGGTGGGGTTTTGAATGGGGAAGAATAGCTTAGTGCTTGGGAACTTCAGATTCCGCCTGATTTCTCTGCAATCACTTTCTCTCAGTAAAAGTTCCTTTTGATAACTACTTGTTTCAAGAGTTAAGCTTTCCTGAGAAGACAGTTGAGGCAGATCCTTACACCACTGTTCTATGCCTGTGCATTTGGTTTTTCCTGCCTAAGTGCAGGACTTTACTTTTCTCACCACTGAATTTCATTTTGTTAAGATACGGCGTTCAAGTGTCCAGGTCTGTCAAGATCTTTCTGTATCTTGAATCTTGTCTTCTGAAGTGTTAGCTATTCCCACCAGCTTAGTGTCGTCTGCAATTTTTGATGAGTTTCCCTTCTGTCCCTTCATCCAAATCATTTATGAAAATGTTGAAAAGTACTTGGCCTAAGACAGAACCTTGGAGTTCCTGACTGCATGCTTCCCTCCATGTAGATGTAGTTCTACTGAGGACTACACATTGAGTGTGGGTAGTCAGCCAATTACAAGTCTATGTGGTGGCGATGCTGTGTATCCGACGTTTTTCTGTCAAGAAATAGGTTGTGGTCTACTTTGTCAAATGCCTTATTGAAATCTAAGTATATTGTGCTCACAGCATTTCACTGGTCCACTAGTCACTGTGTCAAAGAATGAAGTAAGATTTCTTTGGCATTATTTGTCTCTGACAAATACATGTCGGCTTCATATAGCTTTGTTCACTTCTAGGTATTTGCAGATCAATTGCTTGATTACTTTTTCCAGGATCTTCCAGATACTGATGTTGGGTTGATTGGTCTGTAATTTCCTGGATCCAACCCCCACCCTTTAAACTTTTTAAAAAAATGACATATTTATATTTACCGACAAAGAAATAAAGGGAGACTAGTATAGATCTGTTTCAAGCCATTTAGGTCTTGTCAGCTAGCCATACCCTTCTGGGATTCTGGTTTACTGGGGCTTTTTTCAGCTAAGAACTTATGAAAACTTTTAGTCTGGATTATGTTTCAGTGTTATTGTATTGAGGACATTTGAGTTGGACAAAAGGGTTGCTTATTCCAGGCCTCTCAGACAGGATGTGGGAGAAAGCAATGGCTTGCGGTCACTGCGGATTTATTTTAAGCTGTTCTCATTGGGAGATCCAGCGGGAGCCAGGATAAGGCGCTCTCTCTCTCTCTCTCTCTCTCTCTCTCTCTCTCTCTCTCTGTATGTGTGTGTGTGTGTGTGTGTGTGTGTGTGTGTGAGAGAGAGAGAGAGAGAGAGAGAGAGAGAGAGAGAGAGGAGAGAGGAAGAGAACTATATACTATGTATCATTCCAAAGGAAAGTCATGGAGTTAGAAAGGAAACAAATGTTATCCATCCAATGGAATGTTCTGGATGCATGATCTGCATGACACCCCCCCCCCCCCCCCCGTTGGTGTCCTGCCAAAGGATGAAGCTGGAAGGGAAGAAGATCCAAGTTCATCTGTCCCATCTATGCTCAGTCCCTGGCTCTGCACTTCCTCCGTAGAAGGAGCTGGCGCTTTGGTGGTGCTGGTGGCTTCTGGACCAGAAGGGACCCAAACAGACCACCCTTACTAAATCCAAATTATACATCGCCTTCTTGCCTTGGCAGCCAATGCTGTTATTGTTTCATCCCCATGACTGAGTGGTCTGAGCAGGCTTAAACTCCATAGTGACAGACTGGACAGATGTGGATGTTTGCACACTTCTGAGTCCATCTTTGATCCTGAATAGGATTATAGGAATCTCTTCAGATTTTGACGGGTGGGAGGGGGACAGTTCCTGCTCGAGCAGCAGGTGGCAAATGATCACAAGTGCCTGCACCCAGTTGCACCTACACCTAGATTTGGAAGCCTTTTTAGACGGTCACTCGTGTTCTGGTCACCTTGCATTTGGACTGTCACAATGGGCTCTGCATGGGGCTTCCGTTGAAGACAACTTGAGCATCGCAGCTAGTCCAGAATGCAGCAGCCTGGACAATTATGGGATGCCCAGAGGTCACCATGCTGGTAGCCCTTTAGCTTGCGGGCACAATTCATGACGCGGTTCAGCCCTTTCATTGCCTGGGTTTGAAGGACCATCCAGCCTCATAGTTTCTGTCCGTTGCACCCAATTTGACAGCATCGTCATGTATTCTGGGCCCAATCAATTAAAGAGTGTCATCTCTGTCATGGCACATGCCCTCTGCACCATCATTCTCCAAAATACAGTAGCTGTGCTCCAAGCTGGCTCTATTTAAATAAGCCTTAAAACCTGGCTGTATCTGCAAGCCAAAGTGGTGATACACCTGTTTGAGTGATTTGATCTTATATAGGTTTGTTGAAATTTTTCTTCTAATTCTTCTTTTAATTGTGCTTTTTAATTGTTGCATTTGTTAGCTACCCAGAATGGTAACAGATTGGGGCAAACATAATAGATAGCAACAGCACTTAGACTTATTTACCGCTTCACAGTGCTTTACAGCCCTCGCTAAGCAGTTTACAGAGTCAGCCTCTTGCCCCCAACAATCTGGGTCCTCATTTTACCCACCTCGGGGATGGAAGGCTGAGTCAACCTTGAGCCGGTGAGACTCGAACTGCTGGCTGTTTGCAGAGTTAGCCTGCAATACTGCATTCTAACCACTGTGCCATCACAGCTGATTGTATGTATGTATGTATGTATGTATGTATGTATGTATATATATATAGAGACAGACAGACAGACAGTGAGAGACAGAAACGGAGGGAGGGAGGCGGGGGGAGAGAGAGAGAGTGCAGTAGCCCTTAGACTTATATGCCACTTCACAGTGCTTTGCAGCCCTGTCTAAGCAGTTTACAGAGTCAGCCCAACAATCTGGGTCCTCATTTTACCCACCTTGGAAGGACAGAAGGCTGAGTCAACCTAAATGAATAATTCTATTCAATAAAATTTAGGGATGAAAGACTACAGAAGGCCTACAGAGAAAAAGATCCTTGTGCAGAATGTTGAAGGCCAGAAAGAACAATTGAAACTAAAAGAGAGGAAGAAAATACTGAAAAATTAGATGGAAAATTTTCCAAAAATGATTTTCTAAGCGAGTGAAAAGGGATAAATGGGAGACCTCCAGCGGAGGGAAACAGAATTATAGATGAAATGAATGAGATGATCTGGGATGAAAGTGAAGTAAGGAAATGTCAACCCTCGAAAGCTTTGCCTGGGGTGGTCGCGGCCGGCCATGGGACCGGATGCAGAAGACGGAGAAGGGGTGAGGCTGCAGAGTAAATGCAGGCCAGGCAGAGAGATCAGATTTGGCTCTTCAGCAGCCGAGTGAGAAACGGGTGAAGGAGATGGTCTGTATTGATTTGGAGGAAGAATAAGAACTGAGTTATCAGACATTTGCATGGATATGGGACCAAAGGGCTGCTGCCAAACGGAATATAAAAAGAGCACTGGAAGCAAAGTGTAGATTAAAATAAAATTTGAGTTGGCAATAAATGTATCTTCAGTGTATTGCTGAAAACATGAGAGGGATCGGTCAGGCCAGCGTATGCCTCTGCAGCTGATGCTGCATTGTTGCAGTAAATATTAAACAATTGCAATGCGGGTCTGAAATTAATGTTTTGCAGACCAAGTTTGTTACGCTAGAATAGAAAAAATGAAGAAAGCCGTTATTAGCTTAGCTCTGAAGTGCAGCGAAATATCAACATAAGTCAATGAATCTTAGCACTTTAGTGCTTATAAAGATGGGAAATTGGTGAAGATAATTTAGGAAAGAAGATAACTTGCAAAAAGTGTGTGGTCTTGCAAAAGAGGGGGGAAGGGTGTGAGGGTGTGTGCTTCTGCTCACTTGGTTACATGGAAATGAAAGCTGGACTTGTCCAGAGAAACGTACAAGGATTCATTTAAAACATACCATTTTATAGTCAACATGTTACTCATTCCGTATTTAATATTTTATCTTTGCAGCTGGTTCATTTCAAAGCTGCCTCCAACTGCAGCAGCATAAGTATTTTGAGGCAGACCAACAGATGCGACTTCACTGGCAGCAGGGCACCTGTGGGCGGCTTGAAAGAAAGGTTGAGGACAAAATTTATCTCTGTGGTCTCTACGAGTCAAAATGACTAAATGGCACAAAATCAAAAAGAGGAAAGATGCCTGGTGTGTTCAAATGCCAGGTGGCCCAGGAAACCGTGTAAAAGGAAGGGAAATTCTCAACAAAGGAAAGGTGTTTGCTAGAGAAATTAAGAGATTTCTCTAAGTGTTGGGAATTAAGGATATTGTATATCTAAATATATTACCATTTTTCATCTATTCCTTCCTGGCCTCAATTTAGGACAGTGCAAAAAAGAAAGTAAAAAAAGAGACCAACACATCACAGAACATTTTCCGTATTGTTTTCCCATTATTATATTTCTTTTTAAAAACATTTTTGCAAAATCAAAATATATGTACAATATTTTGCCCTTTTAATAAAAAATCCTTTTTCTTATTCACAAGTAGGAGAGTAATTAATTACAAACCAAGCACCTCCTGGGGGGGAAAAAGACATGTTACATCAGCAAACAAAAAAAGCCTTCCTTTTTTCAATCAAGAAATAGTTTGACATTTCTTCAGAAGGATCACCTCATGGTACAATTGCATTATGTTCCCTAGGTTTTTGAGAAGAAACGCCTCTTTTCAGTTTTCCTCTTGCCTAACCTCATTTTCCAAAGTTCAATGGACTTCTGTAAGGTCTGAACGTCTGCACGTCTCCCAGGGCTCACTGAGTGAGGAGTGGGCTTCACCTTCGACCTCCTGGTCCTGGCCCAACACTTCTCTTGCCCTTGCTACTCCACCATGCCAGCTCCTCTCTCGCCTAGTTCACAGAAAATGCAGGCAGGTTTTGACTCAATGGTTGGCTTTCTTTTGCTTGTACTTCTCCACAGACGGGGTCACAATCAATCTCCTTCTATTCCTCCCACACCTTCCCCCACTGCATCTACTGGGGGGGGGGGGGGATTCTGGAAGGATCCAGAAAGAGGGGGGAGATGCAATAGGTGGAGAGCAGGTGCCTCAAGCCTGGACTCCTCCTGAAGGCCTTGGCCCCATCTGCAGCACAGAAGAGAGGCTGTCTCCAAGAGGGGAAAGGGGCCAGCTGACTGTTAGAAACACACTGCATGCCCGCCCCTCTATCACTGGGTGTGCTGAGGTGGGTCCTCCCTGGCGCCTTTATGCCTCTTTCTAATCCTCTCTTGGCTTCAGGAGGAACTGGTGAGCGGTCTGGGAGATATGAGCAGCGTATTTCTCTGCTCTGGTTCTGCAAAGCATCTCTCAGCCCCAGCTCCCAGCGCTGAATCCACTCCAGACAAAAACTAGAGAGCAGCAGAGAGAGGACAAAAAGTCTCTCTTCTGCCATCTAGTGGTCACTGGGGTTTTTGCAGACCAGACAAAGACTCCTTTCTCCTACCTACCTACCCCTCAGTTGCCTCCGTCTATGGGGAGAGGACGGGTGTTAGGCAGCTGACAGATTTGCCTGATGACCTGAAGAGTTCTACAGGGATCCCATCCAGCTTTGTTGAGATCAGCCATGGGTGTGTGTGTGTGTGTGTGTGTGACCTTCTGCTTCTCTCTGCCACACGTAGGTATTTCCCTACATGAAAAGGGTAATGATTGAAAGATCTCCCTGCTCTTTGGCCTAGGGCTAGCCCCATTTCTGGAGGGGCATCCATGCCAGGGAATGGTCGCTTGCCAGGCTGTCTGCAGTGGGCGAAAGGGGAGAAGCAGCCTGGAAAAGCCAAGAAGAGTTTAGACTTGAGGCTGATTTCAGGCAAACGTGGGGGCAAACCCGCTGTGGGGTTCCAGACCTGCCTGGGCATTCAAGCGCAGGTTTGCTGGGAGCAGGCAGACAGAGGGGCTGCTGGGCGCTATGGGGCAGCAGATGGCCTCGGCAGCTTCCAGGAGACCTTGGCCCCTGCCCCCTGGAAAGGCCAAGCTCCTGCCCCACAAACAGCCCCTTGGCACCAAAGCCTTTTGCAAGAACGGAGGAAGCCAGGGAAGCGGCTCAGTGCCCAAGAGGGCTCCCTGAAGCATGTTGGGAAGGGAAAGCTGAACCGTCTTTACTGCCTGGACATGGAGAGCGGATCTCCCCGAAGTCTGAAAGGCAGAGAGATTCCTCCTTCGTGGCAACTCCCCAGAGTTTGGGGGGGGGGGAGAAAACCAAATGCTGGAGAGATCCCTGCGAGGGATCATTCTGCGTGCATCTGTGGCAGCCGTCTGGACGCCGCCTGTTCTATTTGATGCTAATCCTCTTTGGCAGCCTCTTCTCCCAGCAGAAGCTCCTACGGCTCTGAGGGGCCCTGGATGCATGGAAACTGTTTTGCCAGCAGGATGAGCAATAATGCAAAGGCTTTCTGGGGAACTCAGAGGGCAGCGGTGCCACCAGGAATGTCCAGGCAGAAACCCAACCGATGCCAGGCCAAGCTGGTTGTGTGACTGGCAGAGACTCCTGGAGGCCACGGGGTCCATTCTGGCAGCCAGCTCAGACAGGTTCCCAGGACTGATGGAGGAAAGACCCACACGACAGAGGGAGAGGCAGCCGTGGAGCCCGTGGGGTGCAGCCCACATCTCTCTTCTACTTCCTTCTCTTCAGTCAGGTGTTTGCACTGCGGTCCCGGATTCAAGATAAGCTCAGGAAGAGCCCCAGCAGTTCTGGGGATGCTCGCATGGTAACCGGATCTTTCCTCTGGATCACAAAGGGGCCCACTCACGTTTAGGGCAGCTTCGGTTGGCCCACGGCCACAGTGGACGCTGGGACTTGCAGAAGCCTCCCTGCATAAAATTCCTAAGCCAAGGGCACTCTTTGCAAAGTCCTCCTGTGCCTCCCAAACTCTAGAGAAGCATCTCTTCTAGTGCCCCATCCAAGCATCAGACACTACCAGGCCCATCTTCCACACTTCCGAAGGCTTTGTAATGCAGCCACTTCTGGCCAGGCCATCGGGTCCTGCCCACCTTCCTTCCCCAGAGGCTTTTCTGCAAACGGCGTCTGGTTCTTCTGTGCCAGGAAATCGGTGGGAGAGAAGCAGCTGTGCCTTGCCCATGCGCACATGTGCTCCCAGCCCCTCCGCTGCACATGCCCCTCATGCACTCCCACCCATGGACTGGGGAGTGGGCCAGGGAGGGTCTCTTCTCGGTGCTGGAAGAACAGTCCTGTTTCCCTCGGAGGCCCAGAGACGGGCCGGGGCTGCCCTTGGGGACAGTACTTCCTGCCAGTCTGGGCATCACTGCACCCCCTCCTCCTCCACATAGGTCGAAGGGAACCAGCCAATCTGCAAGAAATCAGGAGGGAGCATAAGGACGGAGGGGCAGCCCAGGATGGGACCAGGCCAGGCCTGGTGGGGAGGGGTTGGGAGGGCTCTAACGACTGAGTAGGCTTCAGAGAACAGGGCTGGCACTGGCCTTGTGCTCAGCTGGATGCATCACTGCTCCCTGGCTGGATGCCCCCTCCCCAGTTCGGAAAGGAAAGTGGCAAGAGAGGGCCGTGCCCCTTCCAGAGGCTACTTACTCGGCCATTGGCCTCTCCCTTCCACCAGCCTTGATCCCCGCCGATTCGGCTGTAGATCTTCACCACGTCCCCTTCCTGCAGGGAGAGCTCCCGCATATCCCGGGCAGCAAAGTTGTACCTGGCCACTGCAGTCCCGACGGTCCGAGTGGTGAAGACTGACGGGAAGGAGATATAAAGGAAGAAGAGTGAAGGGGCTTCCCACAGCGTGGCCTGTCCATCTCCCAAGACAGGCGAGAGCAACGTCAGCACGTTCTGTGGCTTCAGGCTGAATTTTTCTTTCTTTCTGGCCACAAGGAGCCTTTCTCAGCTGCTGTTAGGCTGCCCTGCCAAAGCTGAACTAGGACCTGGTGGCCGATCTGCCAGCTGTGGGCAGAGGGTCACCCCGTCCTTTCTTAGATGGCCAGCAGGTGTCACTGTCCTTCAGCAAAGGGATGGGGGCCTCTGCATGCATATAGATATATAGATATAGATATTATACACCTACTATATTTATTGTATCGAGAGAGAGAGAGAGAGCTATATCTACCTGACCAAAAAGGAGTGGAGGGATTCTGAGAAGTGAAGTGGTGGCCCTGAGGACTGAGAAAGGAAAAATTGTAGGAAGCGCAGGCAGCTGCAGAAAAGAAGTTAGAGGGAAATGGAGGCAGCAGGAGAAAGGGGAGGGGGGGAGACAGTATTAAAGGGGGGCATTTATGAAACAGGGGAGAAATCAGCAAGGCAGGGGAAAAGCCCACCCAACCCACCCGGCTCTTCACGCTTCGGCCTGACAGGAAGACAGAGGTGCTCTGCGTGGCTGGCCAGCCTCTCAACCCCGTCACCTCTGGGCAGTCTCTCCCGCTTCCTCCCCAGGGGAAGAGCTCCCACTGTGGGCTGACGTTCGCAGAGGGAGCCAGGGGAGCAAGCAAAGCATCTGCCTGGGAAGGGCACTGGTCCCCTGCAGGGCCAGGGAAGGCTGTCTCCAGAGGAGGAGGCCCAGGAGACTCAGCATGTGGGGAGGATTTTGCCCCTTTCCTTAAAGCACCAAACAGCAGTTGCTCTCAGATGCGGTTGCCCAGCAAGGGCCGACCAGACTAGGAAGCGCAGCTCGGAGCAAGTGGGCAGCATCTGAAAGGACCACTGAAGGCATTTGGAAGCCCCTCCCCCCAAGAGCCCATGCGCAGGATCAGCTCCAGCCACGGACTTTCCCCTCCTCCTCCTCGTCAAAATGAGTTTTGGGGATGAATCACGCAGGAAGGACGGCCCCAGCAATCTCGGCCCGAGTCATAAAAAACTTGGATGGAGCTTCCGGGTTCATTTGGCCAAGCAAGAGGCCATCGGTCCACTTGCTTGTCCACACTCAGACCAGCCCCTCCTTCATCACTCACCCCTCACCCGCGGGAGGAAGGGGAGGCCTTTGTGGTCAGTTGGGGAGTTTGCACAGATTCGGTGCTTTCATGAGAGAGCACGGCGGAGGGCAGGGAATTCCTGCTTTTTCCTCGGGGGTGGGGGTGGGGTGGGGGGAAAGTTTGACTTTCTCCCCATCAAGGCTCAGAGGTATCTGGCAAAAACCCCTCCCCTTTCAAAGCGACTCCAGCGTTCTTTTCATAAACTCAAATTCAGGTGTTAAAATTGTTTTGTTTCAGCCACAGGAGAGTTTTAGAATTTCTTTGGTATTTCTGTGATTATAGAGAGCTTGAGATGCTGCCCTGAGCTCCTTCTGCCGGGAGGAACACAGATGAGCGTCCAAAGGGGAAAAGAGAAGGAGGGGCTGTCTCTTTCCCAGCCCCTCCCTGCTGGGGAGAGTTTGGCCGCTGGGGGGATGGAAAGCTGGAGGTTTGTTGCAAACACCTCCCTCCAACCCACTGATTGAAAAGCAGCCACTGACCACCCCTGGTTAGACTGGGCCCTTGCTGGGGTGAACCACTATGGTAGTTGCTCTGTGTGAAAAGCCATGAGGTATTGGGTCTTGAAAGGTTGGGAGGGGCCCCATCCCCATAGCAGAGTCTTTCCGCTGCTGGTCTTCTCTGCCGGCCAGCCAGACCTTCAGGCCAACCGGAAAGGAACCCCCTGGGGGGGGGGGGGGGCCCCCCCAAGGGGGGCCTGGGGGGGGGGGGGCAGCCATGCAGCCACGGGGCTTCCACTTGTGGGAGCAAAAGGGGGGGGCTCCTTTTGCAAGCTCTCCATCTGTTCTGTGACCCCCAGCAGGACAGAGAGAGTCCTTACCCGGGGATCGAGCTAAGGTTCTTGAGGCCGAACGTTCCCAGGATTTGTACGGATACTTTAACGTTGTGTCCAGCTGTTTGAAGCTCTCCTTCAGCGAATGGGCTTGGTAGTACTCCACCAATTCCTGCAGAAGACAGGTCAAAGGCCATGAGCCCCTTGAAGCCCCCAGGAAGACCAGGTCCAAGACGGGGCTTGGTTTTCTCAAAATATCAACGTACCAAGAGGCTTTCAAACTTTTTTGCTTCTGTGATGTGGATCCAGTTATCTTTTTCAACCACTTTAATATGCTTGACCTCGTCATTAAACCTGCAAGGGGGAGGGCAGAGCTTTCAGAAGATCATCACAGGGAAGTTTCCCACCCAAAAGCCCACCCCGGCATCACCCCACCAGATTTGCCCCATGGAAGAGGCTGGCAGAGCTGGCCTTAAACCTGCCGGACTTTAATAGCCAAAGGTCCCATTTGGTGCGGGTGCCCCTCTGTGCTGAAAGGCTGGAGGCCCAGTTGAAGGCTTGCTCCGCTGGGGAGGCCAATCAGACCCCCTCCCTTGAGGGCTTGAGGGGTGAATGTGGTCTCCCGGGGAGGACCATGATCCAGGCTAATTTTAGAGCCATTGTTGGAAGCAGAGAAGTTTTCTTTGGCAAACTCTAAAAGCAAGAACTCTCCTTCAGCAAGTACAAAGAGGTTTGCGAGGCCAGTTTAAAAGGGGCACCACATGGCGCTTGCCCCGGGGCCAGCCCTTGAGCCATGCGTAACTCTCTGGAGTAGGAAGATAGGAACAGTCTGGAAACTAGCTGGGGTCCTGCAGGGCTGTGTGAACCCATCTCCTGTGTTTGGGAGAGGCCCCATGCGCCCCTCAGGGGTGCGAGAAACTGCCCTTCGTGAGCCACTGACTTGATGCTGATGGCAAAACGCTCGGCTTCGGCTGGCCTCTCCCGGATCAGGTAGGTCCCGCTGGCATGCTGCTTGAGGAGGTTGTCCGTCTGCTGCCTCTCCATGTTGCCTGCAAACCTAAGATCCACCCTCTGGGTTAGGAGAGACCCCCCTTGGATACCCCCGACGTCCCTTTGATGTTCTCAAGCTGCACTGGTCTGCAGGGAGGCCCCGGATGCAGAGAGAGGAGTTGGGAAGCTGGGTCTTGGTCATCGGGGGCTCAGCCTGGGGGCAGAAGCAGCCACCCTTCCTTCTCGGCAGCTGGGTGTTTCTGGCCTTGCCTGCCCCATTGACAGCCCAGATCACAGTTCAACCCTGAGCTGCAGAAAGTCTTCCACCACAGGGCTCTGTATTTCAGCCCCGTCTTGCCCACAAAATCCCAGAGTTGGAACGGAAGGGCCTGAATCCAACCCATAATCCTGCCCCTCCTTAAAGGAACGGCCCCCCCCCCCTTCAATCTCTCCAGATCATTGAATCTACCATCCAGCTGGTCTTAGGCGTTTCTCTGTGGCCAAAGAGAGCTGGTCTTTTCCTCCAGTGTGAGAGATTCCAGAAAGTCTCCCCCACCCTTTAATTTTTCTTTTCTCAAGGCTCATCATCTCCACCAGATGCTCCCCTTATTGCCTTTCTTTGACTCTCTTCTAAGTTCTCTGAAGACTTCTTAAAGCTCAGCACACAGAATTGGGCAGCACCAATAAACAGATCTGGCCAAGAAGGAACTCGTGAGTTCTTCTTTTGTGGCATCTCTGGTGCTGTTGATGGAGCCCAGCACTGGATTTGCCTTTCTTTTACAGCCACATCACACGTTTGGCCTGTGTTTAATTTTAACAAATGATTATTCCAGAGTTGCTTCGTCAATAACATATCGAGGCAGCTACATCTATTCTAATTTTTCTCCATTTAATTCTTGCTTCCTAGATAGTAATTTGGCATCCATCTCTGTTAAATTATATCTTCTTAATCTCAGCCGTTCTTTAACCTAGCAAAATTAATTTAAATTTTATTCCCATTCTGAATCAGCTGCGAATGGGATGGTCCGAATCAGGCATCCCATCGTGGAGAGGAAAAGGCCCAGGCTGAACCTCTCAGCCTCTGATGGGAACCTCCCTGCAGGTGGTGAGGAACCATCAAGGGACAGATTAACAGATTAACAGATTAACTAGATGACCTTGGAGGTCATCTAGTCCAACCCCCCTTTGCCCAAGCAGGAGACCCTCCACCATTTCTGACAGAAGGCAGTCCAGTCTCTTTGAAAGCCTCCAGTGATGTAGCTCCCACAACTCCCGAAGACGTCCTTGGGAGAAGCTGGGTCGCATGCCAGAATTCCCTTGGAACCCTTGGTCTTCCCCTTCGCACCTCCTGCTGCTCCAATCCCAAGTCTCTTCAACCACCCGTTCTTCTCCAGCTAACCTCAATCTGCAATCGTGCACCTCTACAAACTTGGGGGGCAATGAGGGCCTCTCCTCTGGCTCCAGGTTGTGGCTTCAAGAAACACCTTCCAGAAAACCCCCCAAATGAAGAGGAGGCCCCTTCAAGATCAGGACTCTTCGGTCCTCTGCCGTCATCTATCCCACTGCAATAATCCCTCCGGCTGAAGAGGCAACAGCACATCGAAAGCCACAAGAGGCTCTGGCACGAAGGAAGCCTTCCTTCCTGACACAGGGATAAAGCTCTCACAGGAATAAAATTTGAGCGAGACTCGGGGGGGAAAAGTCTTACAGCAGGGCTCCCCAACCCGTGGGCCATGTGAGGGGTCTGCTACTGGGCCGTGGAAATGACCAGTGAACGCACCCACCCACCCACGCACGCACTCTCCATTTGCGTGAGGGGCAGGTGTGCATGCAAGCCACTTGTGCAAAGGGAGCTGCGCATGCACACTTGCCGGCCACTCGTGCAAAACCATCTCCCCAGTCCTCAAAGCTGGAACCGCTGGGGAACTCTGTCCTACAGAACAGAGAGGATTGTTTCTTTCCCCAGATGCTTTTTCTTCCTTTTCACAGGTGCAACTGGGAAAGTTTTAGAAAACCAAGAAAGGCTTCCACAAATATGACTCTCCAAATTTTGGGAGCTCTTCCAAGGAACGGCTGCCAACTGGGCTCGGAGAGAAACAATTCACTTTGAGGGCCTCCCATTTTATTCCTCACAGTCGGAGTGCTGGTTATTTCGAAGAGCGATGCTGAACAGAGAGCTGGTTGCACCCACCGGGCAAGAAACTGTCCCCACATCCCACTCGCTTTGAATTCCCACTACCACAATCTCCTCACCGATGAGGAGATTCCATGTTCGGGAGAGGGGCCCAGCCAATCCCATCCACCCAACTCACCAGGGGTACATGGAATAGTCCATCTCTCGTGAAGAAGGGCGGCTGTTGGGAGGCTGCAGCAGAGAACAATAGCAATAGCACTTAAGACTTATATACTTATATCTTCTTATATACTTATATCTTCACAGCCCTCTCTAAGTGGTTTACAGAGTCAGCCTCTTGCCCCCAACAATCTGGGTCCTCATTTTTACCCATCTCGGAAGGATGAAAGGCTGAGTCAACCTTGAGCCGGTGAGATTCGATCTGCTAAACTGCAGCTAGCAGTCAGCTGAAGTAGCCTGCAGTACTGCATTCTAACCACTGCGCCACTTCGGCTCGGCTCACAAAGTGGTGATTAGGGGTAGGGTGGGGGGAATTCTACCCATGCAGGGGTGGTCTGAGCTGTGAGCAGTGGGACAGAGACCCCCAGTGCCAGGAGCAGGGAATCAGTTCTCAAACTAAAAAAAAGGGGGGCAGCCCCTGAACACAGCAGCCATTTGTCCAGGAGCTCAATCATGGGGTGGGGGTGGGGGGGCAGGACCTTGAT
This sequence comes from Ptyas mucosa, assembly GCA_012654045.1. Taxonomy (NCBI): domain Eukaryota; kingdom Metazoa; phylum Chordata; class Lepidosauria; order Squamata; family Colubridae; genus Ptyas; species Ptyas mucosa. The sequence goes on from WNWU01000070.1 coordinate 303,262, forward strand.
TGTGGCTTCTGCAGCTCATTGCCTCCAGGACTCTTACCCGCGCGTCCACTGGGCAAGGCTTGACCAACGAGCTGGGGAAATAGCCAGATTTCTTGGACATGACGAGCCTCCCCTGGAAGAAAGAGAAGAATCCCTCACAAGGGTCCTGTTGTAGCCTGTCAGCCGCTGGCCCCTCACACAGCCAAATCAGAGGAGAAGGAGGCGTGGGAGTCAGGGCCAGCATCAAGGCAATCTGAGAGCTCTGAGGAGGAAGAGGGAATGGAGCTCTCAGAGATGGAGACAGAGGCAGAGCCTAGGCCGTCCATCAGCCGGTGGTGGCTGATGAGGAAGATGAGGAACTGCTGGGTACAGACGTACAGAAGGCTGGGTACAGACGTACAGAAGGCAGAGGAGAGGAGAGCAGTGGAAATCTATGGGCTGGTTCGTGGGATGGAAGAGCCACTGCTGCTAGCGAAGCCTCACCCTAGCTCTGGGGATAAAAGGCGGGGGTGGAGATGAATAGATGTGGCAGGCAACTATTCATCTCCCTGCCAGACAGACTTGTTAGCCTGCTGTGAGAGAGAGAGAGAGACTCTTTGCCGGGGCTGCTGACACTCCTAATAAAGAGAACAATTAGGTAACTACAGAGGGTTTGTTATATTTGGGAGCCGGGTCCCTCCTGCTGAGTGGGGCAGAAGGCAAGGGCATAAAGGAAGAAGCAGTGTCATGGATTCTCTTTGTCCACCTTGAGTGTAGGTTTCTTTATTCTCTACCAAGGGAGGAGGTTTTCACTCTCTCAAAGGTTCACATAACACCCATCACACAAGTCAACAAGACACAATGATGGCGTCTCTGTAATGTGAATATGTTAGTGCAATAGGCTGACTCAGCAAGTGTGCTAAGGGCCCACAACCTTGTTTGGCTTTGCAACCTGGTAAATTACAGCCCGGGATGTGGAATTCCTTCAGTCAACATGTCTTGCTGGCCGTCCAGAGCCACCCTGCAGCTGTGGGGAAGGGGCTCAGCCCAGGCTTCCTCCTGTTTGGTACAGCAGCACCCCAGGGAGACTTGAGGCTCAACTGGACCCACAAGCCAGGATGCCAGGCTCCCTGAGTTCAACCTGGGCAGATGGCAGAGCAGGATCCTAGACTGGACAAGGGTGCTGGGTCCCACATGGCAGGATGATTCCCTGCCCCAAATCCTGGTGCTGTTGAATAAACCCAGCAGAGAGGGGGAGGTACCCGTCCTAGCCAGCATCTCCTCATCCTGAGCAGAGTTGAAGAATTTCAGGCCCTTGTTAAAATGCCCGGCAGGTCCAAAGCTGAATTCCATGAATAACGAACTGAGGAAGGTTTCCTCTTTCCTGCACATTCCAGGAGGATCCACTCACCTCCCACCACTGGGAATCCGGTTCCCCTCGGAGCAGCTCAATCACTTCGCCCATTGGGAAAGTTAACACGGGTTTCCCTGGTGGAGCTGGGTTGCCATGGTAATTCTGGAGGGCCACCATTTTAGGACCTAGAAATAAGCCAGAAACAGCAGGATGGATCTCTCCGCCAAGGCCGTGGCTGCGTGTCAGACCCCACTCCCTGGGAGTGCCTTAAGATCCCTTCCAACTCTGTTATTCTGTTAAGTTCTGTTAAGGGAGGCTTCTGACTTCCAGCCCCTCCGCCCAGCAGGAGGGGCCCAGTGCCAGTGCAAAAGGAGGGCCCATCCCGCCCTGAGCTGCCATTTCCCATTTCTGGGCAGGGGCTGTGGGGAAGGGGCAGAGTGCAGGCCTTCAGCTCCCCAGGAAACCGCCGAGGGATCCAGCTCTTTCTTAACAAATGCTCCCGAGTGTCCATGATCACTTTTTGGTTGTTTAAAGGGGAGCTCCCACCTGGGAGCAGCTGCCCCCTGAGCTTGGAGTAGAATTAACTAAAGACTCTCTTTTTGCGGGGGGGGGGGGGACGGGACAGGATTGGGGGGGATACACCTCAGATTGGCTTATTGACAAACTGCTGACTGCAGAAGGTACACAATGAACTTTATTTTTTAACGTAAGAATACCGGTATGTCTGCTTTCCCTTACATTTTTTCTAGATAGCTTATTAAAATAATAAAATATATAATGTGGAAGAGGTCGGCAAACTACAGGAGTTGGAAAGGGAGGTCCGGCTGGCTTCATCTGCTGCGTTAGTCACTCCCTCCCTCCCTTACAGAAACTCCCGGCACAAATCTTGAAAGGGACAAACTGCACCGGGATTTAACTCTGCTTTTTGATTTAAGGGGCACCTTTTCTAACAGGCAAGTGGGTGATGCGGTAGCCTAGATATGGAGCTCTCGCCTCACAATCAGGAGGCTGTGAGTTCGATCCTAGGTAGAGGCAGATATTTCTCTCTCTGGGCACAATGAGATTATATCTGCTGAATAAAAGTCTGCATTGGCGACAGGAAGGGCATCCAGCCAGTACACACTCAGCTCCGTTTAGTTGCCCAGACTCCATCCTGCAAAGGATTATGGGGTTGTTAAAAGAGGAGGAGGGGGATGATTTTCTAATAGGCAAATAAGAGCTGCTATCCTTCTGAAGTCTTTCCTTGGGGCACATCCTGCTGGGTGGCAATGCCAGCATGCCAAGGGAAAGGCATCCGCTTGACACTGGCAGGCATCGCTTTGCCCACAACGAAAAGTAGCAGCTCGTTTGCCCTCTACTTTCCCCATTCTGCCTTCTGCACTGTGACGCCCTGGCATCTCTTCTGCCTCTCCCAGTTTGCTGCTTGGCAGGGATCAGCCCAGTCAATGTGCCTGAGGGGACATTCAGCCCTCAAATGCCCCCTGAAGGGGCTCCTGCAGCTGCAACCACGCAGGCACTTCTGCCGACTGTATTTTGCGATCGCTCTGCTTCCGTCTGGAACTTTTCTGCTATTAAACCCGGATTTTGCTTTTAAGCACCAACCAGGAAGCTGCCTGGCTACAGTCGAGGAGGGTGGAGGAGGAAGAGGAAGAGGAAGAGGAGGAGGCTTACCTAGATTCAGTGATTCCTGTCCAGAAATAAAAAGAAAGAAATTTCAATCTCCTGCAGCCGTTTTGTCCACACAACGAGCTACTTTTGCTCTTAGAACTGACCCTCCCCCCACCTGGCCCCACCGCCAGCAAAGGCCTTACAGAGATGCGACAGTTTGGATTCTGAGCTGCAGCCCCCCCACCCCCCCACCCGTCTTTGCATTCAAACCAGGAGAGAAAAAGTAGCAGAGAAAAGGGTGCCTCGTCTCAGGACCAACCAAGGACTCAGCCTCACATCTAAGAAAAGTGGCCAGGGGGAAGGGGGGGAGAGAAGGTGACCCCAGTGTCTTCCTCCAGCACTTTTCTCCCCGTGTCCTTCCCCAGAGAGGAGGGAAAAAGAAGTGCACTGCTTACCTGCTCAGCCGGAGAACCTAGAAGGCAACGTTAAAAAGTGGCTGGTTAATGGAGAAGCCACCTAAGAGGAGCAGCTCAGCTGGTGAGTTTGTGCAGGCAAATCTCAGGATCGCCTGGATTCCCCCCTCCCGCCATTTCTTGCTATTCCAAATTTGACCCACCTTCAATATTTAGACTGCCCTTTCACAGTTATAACAAATATATTTGTTAAATGATGGGGATGCGACAGGAGGGCAAAAGAGCCTTGGATAGTACAGTGGTCTAAAGCCCTGTTATTAACATCAGCTGCCTGCAATTATTGCAGGTTCGAATCTCACCAAGGCTCAAGGTTGACTCAGCCTTCCATCCTTTCTAAGGTAGGTAAACTGAGGACCCAGTTTGTGGGGGCAATAAGCTGACTTTGTATAAATATACAAAAGTATGAAGGCTATTGCTTAGCGCATTGTAAGCCGCCCTGAGTCTCTGGAGAAGGGCAGCATATAAATCAAATTTAAAAAAAAAAATGTATTTTTCAAAATGATTTATGACATGCAAAATCGTGTAAATGGCTGCAGAAGGGATGTGTCTCTGCAGCTGCTCTGCCCTTCTGGGACAGGTGAGAGGCTGACGGGGACCGCCCACAAGGAAGCTGTCCAAGGGGGTCTCAGCCATTATACCTGTGCCTGAGAAAGAAGCCCACGGAGACAAGTTCTCAGGACGCAGCAGCCCAGCGAAAGATGCAGGGCGCTGAGATCAACAGGCAGTCATTGGAGCGAATAGCAATAGCCGTTATATATCGCTTTCCAGCCCTCTCTAAGCGGTTTACAGAGTCAGCCTCTTGCCCCCAACAATCTGGGTCCTCATTTGACCCACCTCGGAAGGAGGGAAGGCTGAGCCAACCTTGAGCCTGGTGAGATTCGAACTGCCAAATTGCAGGCAGACGGCAGTCAGCAGGAGGAGCCTGCAGCACTGCACTCTGACCGCTGGGCCACCACGGCTCATGAATCATCCCTTTTATTGCAGGGAAACGTCTGCTGATTTGGAGAGCACCACCCCAAGCCTGTCGCCATGGTGGCCTAGCAGACGTCCCTGGCAGGCTCTGCCTGCTGACACCAGGACAACCGATTCCCTGGCAGCTGACACAGCCCTGCCCTGTTTTCTGGGCTAGCTGGCAGCTCTGCAGGGTCTGATGCAAGGGGCTTTTCTCTCTCTCTCTCACACACACACACACACCCACCATATGCGTGGATCACTTACTGAATTTGCAAGGTGGGGTGATCTCCAGGCACTCTTTGTGGGCGCCCGCCTTGCACTTCAGGCACTGGTAGCCTTGGTAGAAGGTCCCCCTGCGGAAAGAGAGGCTGCTAGCCCAGCACGCCTGCCTAGAGCTGCACCCCCGGGGAGCCCCTTGGAGCAGGAGCAGGGGAGGCTCCCCAATAACGGAAGGCTACAGATCCCCAGGCCTTCTGCTCAGACTCTGGGGCTGAGCCCACCTTCCACTGAAGGCAGCCGTGGCACTGGGGGCCCAGAGGCAAGAAGGAGACGCTCGGTTGAGGCCAGCCAAGAGGGTTACAAGCCTCATTGGAGTTTGCCCTAAATGGCTACCAAACCAAGCTATTTTCTGGGTTGCTCTGCACCCCCAGATGTTAGGCAAATTCAATCTGCCTAAGTTCAAATGTCCGAAGGGCGGCCTTCAACCCAAGTGGGTGCGAGGTGAGAAGTCACCTTGGGGGCCAGGATCCGTGGACCTGGGGCCATTTGGCTCTGCATGAGGGGGGCCTTGCCAGTTTCCACCCTCTGCTCGGCTATTCCAGTCTCACCCGGCCCATGCATTTAAAGAGAGACGGGCAGAGGGAATGCCCTGGGCTGGAGGGTGGAGCAGGTGGTCTCCCAAATCCCTTCCAGTGCTTGCATCTTGTCCTGCTATGACATCAGTGGATCATTTAAATATGCAGGCAGCCCTTGATTTATACCGGTTAATCAAAATTACAACAGCAGTGAAAAAAATGGACCGATCCTCAAATTTATAAGCAGCACACACACACGCCCATGGTATAAACTGAGCTCGGCCATGTTTACTGCTCCCCCCACCCCACTGCCCCCCAAGCTGCCTTTCCTTGTCTTCACCTGCATCCCATTCCCTGGGCTTAGCATCCTGGCAGTGCATGGGGAGGCGCCGTGGAAACAGGATCCTGACATCAGGCCAGGGTGCAGTGACACCCCCTTGGACCTGAGCTCATGGGAGGCCCGCCAGATTTCTGGGGTGGAGGGGAAGGGAGTGCAGGCAGGAACTCTCTGTTCAGTCTGGGGGCACTGAGAACCACTTCCTTGGCATCACGCACAGGATGGCTCTTGGAAGGTGGCGGAGCCATGGCCGTAATGGACCCTGGCCAGCAACACAGTAAGCTGCTGGTGGGGCCCTGGAAGAGGTGGCCTCCAAAACCGTTGCTGTTTGCCATAGTCAGCTCAGGGGCTGCTTGGGACAAGAACTCCCCTGTTTGGGGTGGCAAGCAGCCCCAGAGCTGTGAGGCTGCCTGTGGCCCTGTGGCTGCCAGACTTTTTGTAATCATGCCACTTTACAGTAAAACGAGCAGCAGCGTTGGAGGAGTCTGTGTGTGCCTGAAGAAGGAAAAACATTCACCTTAAGAACATCTTGCAGGCTTTGCAGTTGGTGGTCTTGTCAAAGGTGAACATCTGGAACTGGTGGTTGTTTGCCGTGGCTTTCTCGGGCTTAATGTTGGATCTGGGCAAAGAAAGGGAGCCCCACTCAGCTCAGGCCAGGCTAAGCGAGTTGCAGCTCCTCTTCGGGGACGTTGGGAAGAGGGTCCCCTTTGCACCGAGGGGGCCTTTGGTGGTTAGCCCCGCACTCGAGAACCTTTGGGTCAGGGCCAGGCCGTGTGGCACAACTTAGTCCTGCCCACGCATCATATGTGCCAACGTCAGGGTCAAGACCGCCAGCAGGAGCCGGCCATGCCTGCTGGCTTCTTGACCATTCAGACTGTCGGTCTGGGCCCGGCCAGGACCGAGGTCCCGGACACTCACATGGCCATTTCAAACTGCTCCATCCACTTCCGTTTCATCTCTTCCGTCTTGCAGAAAAACTGGAATCCCTGTTTGCCTTGAAGGTGAGTGAGGTAGAAGCCGTAAGACCACTGTGGGGAAAGAGAGAGGGAGAGGATGGAGCTGGGCGCAGAGGCAGGAGAAAACCAAGGCCAGTACGGGCCGGGGGAGCCATCGCACCACCCTGAAATCTGCCCTTAAGAGGCACCCTTGGGCGGCCGAGTCGCAGCACCAGAGGCAGCAAGCTTGGCCAACTGCCTTCTGTTCCTGGCCACAAGGACTGGGAATTCAGTGCCACCGCCGGGAGGGCAGAAGCAGAGGCCGGCATGGCTCATCTTCCTTCTCTTTCTTGCCAGCAGCACGAAAGAGGCTGCCAGGAGCCCAGGAGGAGGCTGCCTCTCCTTCAAAGATGCTTTCACCTCATCTGTTCCACTCGCCCTCGTCGGGCAAGCCTACCTCACAGGGCTGCTTGTAAGCTTTCCTACAGTAATTGCAGCCCCCCATGCAGCCCCCTGGATGATGCCCGATCAGCCCTGTCTAGGATTATTACAGCAGCAGCAAAAGACAAGAGAGTTGGAATCGGTAGAGACGGCTTACCATTTTCCCATGCAACTGAGAAGCAAAAGGAAGCGAAGGGGAGACACAGGGGGTTACAACAAGCTCCAAATCCCACCTGTTCAGACTCTAAAACAAGGGTCCCCCTTTCTCCCCATCCCCACAGCGCCCAGTTCCAGGTGGCCCAGATGTTTAATCCTTCAGGGAATGAGGGGGGGTCTCTTTCTGGATCTGCACCCTCCAAAGCATGTGGGTGGGGGATTCCGCCTGCTAAGGCCCCTAGAAGAACAGGGCTTCCTTCGTGCAGGGGAAAAAAAAGAGGGGATGGATTTCCTGAGATCTCCTTCGTCCATGAACACGTCACTTCAAGCAGCAACTCTCCATGTGGGAACCCTTGTTGGCAGTTGACCAGGAAAGGGGCTTCTCCTTGTGGCGAATCTGGCACGAGACTGGCAGTTGCCAGGCCAGCTTGCTGAAGGACTCAGGCATCCCAGTAACACCCCCCTCCCCCCCAGTGACGGAACTGTGATTTTTCTAAAGGGGCAACGCAGCACAAGGACATCCCCTGCCCTCAGGGTAGTGGAGAATGGGGAAGTCAACAGCTTCCAGCCCCTGGGCAGCCTGAGCACCCCGGCTCTTTGGGGGCCGGCCCTCTACAGCTCCTTGGAGCACCATCAGGCAAGATTGTCCCCCAGGGAGACACCAAATGTGCTTCCAGCGGCTAGAGCTCTCCCCCACCCCCTTGCAGTGCCCAACGTTGGCCATGAGGGAAGGGAAGGGAAGGGAAGGGGAGGGAAGGGAAGGGAAGGGAAGGGAAGGGAAGGGAAGGGAAGGGAAGGGAAGGGAAGGGAGGCCCTGCACCACCCACCTTCTTGATGTCCTTGTTGTTGGTGGGGTCATCGGTCATCTTGTAACAGAGAAGCTCCAGGATGTCTTTCTGCTCATAGCTGTAGCCTTTCCTCTTGCAGACAATCACCACTTTATCAAACAAAAACAAATACCTGTCCCAGAATTAGAAGAGGAAACCGGAACTCAGCAACCATGTCTGCACATTCCGTCTCTCCCAGGCCTTGGGGGAGCGGCTCCCATCCTCCCCCCTCTCCTCCAGGGACTGGGAGAACCATGCCAGCTGAAGACGGGTAGCAAATGTGCGAAAGTGGAATCTGCATCTTCCAGGACTGAGGTGAGAGGAAGGAAGGAAGGAAGGAAGGAAGGGAAGGAGGGAGAGAGGGAGGGAGGAAAGAAGGAAGGAAGGAAGGAAGGGAGGGAGGGAGGGAGGGAGGAAAGAAGGAAGGAAGGAAGGAAGGAAGGAAGGAAGGAAGGAAGGAAGGAAGGAAGGAAGGAAGGAAGGAAGTTGCCTTCATACAACATGCTAGCCCTCCCTGGTTTCCTGAGTGGGGTGCCATGGGTGGGGTTCCTGCCTCTGGAAGCCAACCCGCTCAACCCAGCATGTCCTGGGAACTCAGACCCCTGCATGAGGGTTGCCCTCGGGGTCTTTGTTCAGCCAGGACCCCCGGAAGAGGCTTTTCCTTCTTCACTGCTCACTCACCGATCCTGCTTTGTGTGGTTGATGATGGACCGGACCTTCAGTTCCCCATCGATCTTTGGCCGCCCGTATTCTTCCAGCTTCACCGGCTGGGGGAAAAGTAACAAAGGTTAAAAGGGCAAAACTCCCCGTAACCAGGAAGACTCCAAAGTGGCGCCTCAGCTGTCCTTCTCAGAAAGGGGGCGGGGAACAAAGCGCTTTGGGGGTTGGAGGGCAGCGAAGCCCCTTCCTGGATGCGATCCAGGTTTGAGGACCTGTGAGCAGACAAACTGGGGGAGACCAGAAAGCAGGGGGAGGGGGGTGTCTCCTTTCCTCTTGGGTGTTGCCCCCACTGAGGCAGCCTCCCATGCCCACCTGGCTGAGCCAAGCAATCCCTTTCTGCATTGCCAGGGCCTCAGGCTTGCTGTCATCGGGGGAGAGCATCAGAGCCCCCGCCATTGGGGGAGCTGTGACCCTCTCCTCAGTGTGGCGGTGCTGGGCCGCTCATTGCACAGCCTAGAGCAGCTGGGAGCATTTGGGGAATGCCCTGCCCTGGACACTGCTCCCATTGGCATCGTCTGTGCCCTTCAGCCGGCTAAGGCCATTTGCAATCACTGCCATTACAGGATGCCAATCTCCTGGACAAGGATCCTGTTCCTGGCCAGCGGGACGGCCAGAATCACCGGCACTTCCAGAGCAGGCAGGAGACGAGGGAGGCCTCTCTGCCGCTTGCCACTCAGTGCCAAAGCAGGTGGCACTTACCAGGTTTTCTATGGAGCTCTGGAATTCACTTATTTTCTTCAGGGTTTCTTTGTCCCGTTTGACTTCATTGATGAACATGGCCAAGTCCTGAAAGACGAATGGGTGAAGTGGCCCGTCAGTGGCATCGCAAGCAAAAAGTCCCGGGCAGAGATCAGCTCCGAGAACAGAAAGACGGGTTCTGCTTCTGGGCTCAGCCTCCCTTGGCTCAACAGCCTCGGGCTGCCTGTGCAGTTCCCAGGGCCCCCTGGGGGCAGTAGCAGAGCACGGCCCAGCCAGGCTGAGAAAAGCTGGGGTGAAGGTGGGTTTTGGGGAGCAGTCCTTTGTCAGAGACCAGAACGTGCCTCTGTGCAGTGACCCCCAAAACGCCTCCCACAGGACCCCACCTGCATGGCCTCCAATGCTTCTTTCAGCTGCTGCTTCTCTGGCCGGTCGGACGAGTGGCTGAGCAGCTCCTAGAAGACAAACCATCATCTTGGGTTACTGTATCCACTGCCTGCCTGGCTGCTTCCTGCTCCACCTCGCCATACGAGGGGTTCAAGGCCACTGGAGTAGGTGGCAGGAGAGGCCCTGCCAAGAAACAAGGGTTGGAGTTGTCTGTAGAGATCCTCAGTCCTCCAGGTCATGGTTGTCCCAAGGGTGCTTTTTCCAAGAGGCAACTGGACTTTCTGGTTTTCCTTTGAAGACGTTTCGCTTCTCATCCAAGAAGCTTCTCCAGCTCTGACTGGATGGGAAGAGGAGTGGACTGCTGGTTTGAAAGAGGGGTCAAAGAGGTCTATATCAAAACTGAACAGCCCTCTCTCAACAGAGGGGGAGGGATATGACATCATCTCTCTCCAGTCTACAACAGTCCTTTTAGTATTTCCAAGAAGGCTCTACGCTCCACACCACTCAGGTGACCCTGAGGACACAGATAAATCTCCAGGTGGCCTCAATGACTCTCTAAAAGGATGCAAATGACCACCTGTCTGCAAGGAGCATAAATCCTTCCATTCTGCACAATCCAGTCAGAGCTGAAGAAGCTTCTTGGATGAGAAGCGAAATGTCTTCAAAGAAAAACAAGAAAGTCCAGTTGCATCTTGGAAAAAAGCACCTTTGGGGCAAGATTTGGAGTTGCTTGTCCCAAGAGTAATGGCTGCGAGAGAGGACGGGACGACGACATGCAGAATCAGTTGAATTGGTGCAAGCTTGAACAAACAAGCCAGAATTAATCAAGATTTGTGAGAATAACTGCATTATTAATTTCTGGGTGGAACAAAAAGCATTTGCACAGGGGAGAATCCTGGGCAAGGAGGCACAAGCAGAGCCAGACGCAGCCCAGACTGAGCCTGAGTGGTGCAGTGGACTAAGTGCTGTTAAAGTAGCACTTAAGTTGCCAGCTGCCTGCAATTACTGCAAGTTCAAATCTCACCAGGCTCAAGGTTGACTCAGCCTTCCATCCTTTCTAAGGTAGGTAAAATGAGGACCCAGTTTGTGGGGGCAATAAGTTGACTTTGTATAAATATACAAAAGTATGAAGGCTATTGCTTAACACATTGTAAGCTGCCCTGAGACTCCGGAGAAGGGCAGCATATAAATCAAATTTTAAAAAAAAAGTTGTCTGAAAGACTCCATGCTCAGCTGGAGATACCTGCCCCTTGCCTGATGTGCAGCTCTCCCCACCCGATCCAGACCCTCAGGAACTCATCTGGGCTCCAGGGGGCACGTGGGCAGCTTAGGGCTGGCTGTTCTGCATCCCTTTGGCTCTACCAACCCAATTGGAATCGGCGCTTAGATGTCCCAATCTGTTATATTGTAGGAGCCAAAACCAGTTCATGCCAGACAAACATTAGTGCACTCTTTGACAAAGTAACTAAGTGACCAGCAAAATGCTGTCTACGTCATTTACTTGGACTTCAGTGAGGCATTTACAAAGCAGACCACAGCCTACTTCTTGGCAAGATAGAAAACTGTGGGATAGACAGCATCAACACCAGATGGATTCTTAACTGGTAGACCAACTGCACTCAGCAGGTAGCCCTTAATGGAGCTACATCTATCTACGTGGAGAGAAGCAAGCAGTGGGGTACCCAAGGTTCTGCCTTAGGCCCAGTACCCTTCAATATTTTCATCAATGACTTAGATCAGAGGATAGAAAAGGAACTCATCAAATCTGCAGAAGACGCCAAGCTGGCAGGAATAGCTAACACACCGGAAGATAGGCTTAAGATACAGAAGGATCTATCTGTTGGCCCTATCCAACAAAATGCATTTCAGTGGTGAGAAAAGGGCTTTACACTTAGGCAAGAAAACCCAAATGCACATGGGGGTATCTGGCTCAACAATAGAAATTGTGAGAGCAATCTGGGTGTCCTAGTGGATACCCAGTTAGGTATGTGTACTGAAGCTCCAAGATGGCTTCAGCCAGAGAAGTTCATGATGTATCCAAGTAATGGATCTATTACTTGGAGCCCTGACATTATCCTAGGCTGCATCAACAGAGGGAAACTATCCAAGTCATGTGAAGTGTTACTATCACTTTATTTATTTAATTCAATTTGTATGCCGCCCCTCTCCGAAGACTCAGGGCAGCTCACCATGCATTTAAAATCATTATAAAAAAACATTTAAGAATTAAAAACATTAAAAACATTAAAGCTCATTCACACCATTCATGGCTGGATCTCGCCAGATCACAAGAACGAGATCAACGGTCCCAGGCCTTCCGGAAGAGCCAGGTCTTCACTGCTTTTCGGAAGGCCAACAGGGTGGGGATGGTCCGGACCTCAGGAGGTAACTGGTTCCAGAGAGCTGGGGCAGCCACAGAGAAGGCCCTCCCCCGCGGGCCTGCCAGCCGGCATTGTTTAGCTGACGGGACCCAGAGGAGACCAACTCTGTGGGATCTTACTGGTCATTGGGAGCTATGCGGTAGAAGGCGGTCTCAAAGATAGCCTGGCCCTGAGCCATGTAGGGCTTTAAAGGTAATAACCAACACCTTGAATTGTGACCGGAGACCAATAGGGAGCCAGTGCAGCTCGCGGAAAATTGGTGTAATGTGGGTGTACCTAGGTGCACCCACAATAGCTTGCACGGCTGCGTTCTGGACCAACTGTAGTCTCCAAACACTTTTCAAGTGTAGAGTAGTGTGCAATAATAATAGAGCCCATTGCAATAATCTAACCGTGAGGTGACAAGGACATGAGTGACCATGAGGAGAGCCTCCCGATCCAAGTAGGGTCGCAATTGGTGCGCCAGGCGAACCTGTGCAAAGGTCCCCCTAGTCACAGCTGCCAGATGTTGCTCTAATCTTAGCTGTGGGTCTAGGAGGACACCCAAATTGCGAGCCCGTTCTGAGGGGGACAATTTCTCCTCCCCCCAGAACCAAGGATGGACAGTCAACATAGTCTTTAGGAGGCAGTATCCACAGCCACTCGGTCTTGTCTGGGTTAAGTCTGAGCCTTTATAATGCCTTGATAAGACCACACTTGGAATACTGCATCCAATTTTGGCACCATGATACAAAAAAGATGTCGAGACTCTAGAAACTAGAGTGCAAAGAAGAGCAACAAAGATGATTAGGGGACCAGAGGGAAAGGTGTACAATGAACAATTGTGGGAACTGTGTATGTCTAGTCTAATGAAGGACTAGTGGTGATATGATAGCAGTTTTCCAATATTTGAGGGGCTGTCACAGAGAAGAGGGCGTCAACCTATTCTCCAAAGCACTAGAGGGCAAGGCAAGCAGCAGCAGGTGGCAACTAATCAAATAGAGATCCAATCTAGAACTTCCTGACATTAACAACAATCAATCAGTGGAATGGCTTCCAGAAGTTGTGGCTGCTCAATTACTGGAGGTTTTTAAGCAAAGATTGCTTAAGCAAAGAGCCATTTGTGAGTGGCGTGGTGACCTAGAAGTGGAGCTCTTGCCTCACAATCAGGAGGCTGTGAGTTCGATCCTAGGTAGAGGCAGGCATTTCTCTCTGGGCACAATGACAATATCTGCTGAACAAAACTCTGCATTGGTGACAGGAAGGGCATCCAGCCATTAAGCGCTCTGCTAGCTCTATTCAGTTGCCCAGACTCCACCCCGCAAGGGATTATGGGGTCGTTAAATGATGATGATGATTGAAGCGTCTGGAATGGTATAAGGTCTCCTGCTCGAGAGGGGTGGTGGTGGACTAGAAGACCTCCAAGACCCCTTCCAATTCTGTAATTCTGACCTGAGGTGCTCTGCACTGAGAGCAACTGAAGCCCACCCACCCATTCCAGAAATGTATCTGCATTTTTCTTCCCTCTGATAGGTGGAGAATGACTCACTTTGAGCAGGAGGTGATACTTCAGAACTCTCTGCATCGGCACCACCAGCAGGTCCTGAAGCTTGAACTTCCCGTCCTGGACCTTCAGGGTACATTCCTTGAAAGGAGAGCAACAAAAGAAAGACCTGAAGCTCACCTTTGTCTCCCCCACCCACCATCCCTAATGAAGGTCTGCCTGGACCAGGGGTGTCAAACTCAGGGGTGCTTAGATCTGGCCCACAGGGCCACCGTGGGAACAGCGAAGGAACAGCCCATGGTGCCTCTGCCAGCAAAAATGGGGGGGGGGAGGTGCAAGACCCACCCGGACTCTGTTTTTGGCCACACCGGCCTCCTGCAGCCCTCCGCCAGCAGAAATGGAGGTCTGGAGAGGCTGTGCACCCGTTTTCGCTGGCTGTGGGCTGCAGAAGGCCATTGTGGTAGAAAAACCTCAACTAGTGACGTTGTGCTGGCCACACCCATCGTTGCCACGCCCCCAACTACCCCCACCCCGGCCCCGAGATCAAACACAACCCTGATGCGGGCCTCAATGAACTCGAGTTTGACACCCCTGGTCTGGACCAAGAGCAGCAACCATCTCGACTGGCTAAGGACTGGCCAAGGCCAGGCAGCCCGTGTGGCCATCTTGCCCCAGGACCCACCTCACTCAAAGGGGTCCCAAGTCTGGCCCTGCAGTAGTGAGGGTTGCCCTGGGCAGAAGGGTCTTACCTGCGTTCTCCCCGGACCTGCACTGTCTGCCTGCTGTCTGTCACAACCCCTGTCCCCCCCGGCCCAAGGGTCCCACCCAGGCCCTGGCAGCCCACAATTCCTAAGAAATGATCTGGTCTTTTCTCTTTCTTTACCTTTGGTGGAGTTTCAAAACTATATTTTGTTGAACATCACAAGAGAAAAGATATAAACAGAAAAGGAAAAAACCCGAGGAGGATAAAGCACTAGAAAAAAAATAGAATCAGGTGAATAAAGAAGGGCTTTTAAAGGATTTAAAGTATTCTTGGATTTTCAATATTTCATTAAGTAATTGCAGATATTCTTTTTTAAAAAATTTATTTATATTTATATGCCGCCCTTCTCCGGAGACTCAGGGCGGCTTACAATGCGTTAAGCAATAGCCTTCATACTTTTGTATATTTTATACAAAGTCAGCTTATTGCCCCCACAAACCAGGTCCTCATTTTACCCACCTTAGAAAGGATGGAAGGCTGAGTCGACCTTGAGCCTGGTGAGAATTGAACTCGCAGTAATTGCAGGCAGCTGGATGTTAAATGCTGCCTTAGTAGAGGCTTTAGCCTCCTACGCCACTCAGGCTCCATGCTTTTAAATGCATATATTTTTCTACTGCCTGTAAAAAACCCTAAAAATTGCTCTTCAGTTCTAGGCAGAATACAAATAGGAGAAGCAGCAGATGGTACATTCTGAATCACAACATGAAATTAAAACTGTGATAAATTCTCTCCATGCGGTTAGAAATTTGTTCTAATTTAAGAAGTCCTAATGAAGTAAACCATTAAGGCTCTCTGTAAAAAGAAGGCCAAATTTAGGACTTGGTACAAATCCAGGTATCTAAATTGCAGTCTTTCAACTGCAATGGGCCAGATTTATCTGGGACCAGCACAGCAGCGTCTCTGGCCCAAGTCCGGCTGCTGTCCACTCCTGCTTTGTGCTACCGAAAAACAAGGAGCTCTTTTGGTGAGCAGGCTGTGGCCTGCAAATCATCAAAGCACATCCACTGTGGGAAACAACAAGCATGAGAGACACTTGAGAATCCCAACTTTGGGGAAAGGAATTGACTAATTTCAACCAGGTGCTTCACCCCATCTCCCAGTCTAAGCCAGGAAGGACAGTCCTGTTGAAGGAGCAAAGTATGAGCAGAATTTCTTCAGGGCAGGTCAGAGCAGATCTCTAATACTAGATGGTCAAAGAAAAGTGGAAGTAGGATGAACCAGGAGCAGCTGGGATAAGTCCCGCCGTCTGCCAGTCAAACTGCTCTCATCCCCCCAGCTCTTCCCACAAGATCCTTGGGCTCCTGGCCACCCTGAAATACTCCTCGGTCCCTTTGCCATTTTTGCTGCGGGTCAGGAAAAGCAACACTTGGGAACTTAGGAGACACACTTTTGACATTTAGACAGAAGATGTAATTCCTCTTCTGACACTGGGAAGGAAACATATTTTATGGACAGTAGTTGCAGGATTCTATCACGAATGTTTCTGATAGGATTTGATATCTTTCTTGACATGACACCAAGCAAGATGTCCAAAATTATCTCCAGAAAGAGGGAGATTTAATCAACTGGTTCACATTAAATTATATTTGCCTGATAGCGTCCCCTTCCGGGTATTTGGAAAGAAGGGCCGGAGCAATCTAACTAGGGAATTCCAAAGAAACAAATGAAGTTCTTTTAAACCCCCTATCAGAGTGCTCACAGTATGATTATGTGAGACAACCCAGGAGCAAATACAGTAGGTTTATATTTAAATAGTGGTTTTATCTACAAAGAATATATACATACAAGTATTTTAGTCAGACCTCAAACAAAACAACTATCAGCAATTACAGCACGGAAGCACACACGGAGAGAGAGATACACCCTAACAGGGGCCCCCTTGCTGACTCATTCCCAGCATTACATCATTGTAGCAGCTGGTCAGTTCTTAAATCATTACTCTGACACCCCTTCCCAAAAGGAGAGCGGCAGAGAATACAAAGCAGTTGCAAGTTCCCGTAATCCCCGAAGAGAACCTGACTGAGGGATCTGATCTATGTCACTCGGAGGACCTGGAAGAGGCTGAGGCTGGGTGGGCCTAAGTGTAAATATGCTCAGGTGAAGGTTGCTGGTGGATAATGAAATGCTTTGCAAATGTGGAGAAACGCAGAGTCTGGCCAATGTGTTGGTCTGTCGATTCCTACCAGTAGAATGCACCAAAAGTGATTTGTTTCTGGCCAACGATAAAGCCAGAAAGATGGGCTCATTTTTAAAATTTGTGGTTTGATCTGGACATGAAATAAATTAACTGGCAGGCTGGAGTGGAAATTAGTCAGAGACAGGGACCGATTTTCAAGCCTGAAGACCAACGAGCAAGTGAGGACGGTTGCCCCAGCCTGGTCTGCCTCACAGATGGTCCCTGTGTCCCTGCAGAGATGGGTCGGCTTTTGAGCATCAGGGATAGCTCTTCTATTTCCTATCTCTGAGCAGCATCCTAATTGTATGAAAAGAGCACGCGCTTTCCATTGACGGATGAAGAGAACTGACATGCTACATTATAATTATGCTCTAATTATCCACTTCTAATTCCTTGCGTGCAAATTGGTTTGCAGAGGTGATTGCAGCATTTACTTGGCCGTTTTCAAGGAGCAGCTGAGCATCAATTATGACATAAAACAAAAATGATGGCTTTTAGTAAGAAAAAAGCCATCACATAAAAGGCACTGGAATGGAATTAAGGCAAGCTGCATCACAAGCTTTAATTACTTGAAGATTTAGCATGGCAAATCTTAATAAAATTTTGAAAGAGCCCGAGCTGCAGAGATGCTGACCTATGGGAAGCCCGGAAGCTCCAGGACCACAAGCTGCCAAGGCTGAGCCAGCTTCTTCTGTCCCGCTGGAGAACTGGAGAAAACCCTCCAGCCCTGGGAGGGATGCAAAGGCTTTGCCCTGATCCCCCTTTGGGGCTTGCTGATTCAGAATTTCAAGGCGGGGGGAGAGAGACTTGAGACCCCCCTTTTCTCTGCAAGTTTAGAAGAGAAGACAGAAGGCTACTTGGGGGGGGGGGGCTGCTGGCCTAGGAATCCAGCACCAAAAATGGCATCGGCCAGCCCCCGAGCGGTAATAACACGTAAGTATGAAGCACATGGCCTTGTGGGATTTGGGCTTCTCAGTTTCTCTGGGAAAAGCAATTTTAAAGCAGGCAAAATAAGATCGATCCTAGGTAGAGGCAGACATTTCTCTTTCTGGGCACACTGAGAATATATCTGCTGAATAAAACTCCGCATTGGCGACAGGAAGGGCATCTGGGCAGTAAACACTCAGTTCCATTCAGGTGCCCAGACTCCACCCTGCAAAGGATTATGGGGTCATTAAAAGAGGATGATGATGAAATAAATGTTAGTGGAAAGGCCCGGGTGGCCTGGGTGAAGGTGCAAGACTCTGCTGAGAGAAGCATCACTGGCTGTACCAGTGGGGCAAGAGCGCATGTCTGCTCGTTTATTTATTTGTCATATTTAACCAGCTGCCCATCTCAAAATCAATTGACTCAGCTATATGGAAGTGAAGGGAAGAACAGAGAAGTTAAATGAAGTGGGAATGGACTACTCAGAAAGTGCCTATAGAGGAGAAAATTTGTAGCTCAGGGTTGAAATGAGGCCTCCTTGGGACTCCCTGAACTTGGTTGCACTGATGATGTTACCTAGTTTGGGAGATGAAATGTCGGCAAGAAAACCACCAAACCTGGAAAGCATCAAGGACTACTTAGTAAGTGTGGGTGGCAGAAAGAACGAAGGTGATGGGTAGGAACCAATTACAAGCAAGAGGGTTCCATTAGGTCAATACCAATCAAGTGCTTTTCAAGACTATGAAGGGAAAGGCCGAGCTTCGGTTGACTCAGAACAGACAGAAGAAAAACCTTAGAATTTAAATTTGGGAGCACTGGCTGATATATGGATTTCGTTTCTGGGCACTGCAATGAGAAAACCTCTATATCTATATCTTCTTGGCGAGCTCCGGTTGGCTGGAAACAGATTGGTCACGGGGAAAGGGATGGGGGCAAACCTACATCTTATTTTTGCATCTATTGAGCGCGGCAGATTTCAGAGCCGGCTTGAATTTACTACAACCAACATCCTTAGTAAAAGAACCTTTTGCTTTAACCCAATGGAGTCAAGGGTGTTTCTTTCCTAAGGGATCGGACTGGGGCAGCTCTGACAGTTGCTTACCCAGAAATAGAGCAGCATGTTGGGCACATTAGCCTACATAGCACTGCAAGAGAAAGATCTTAGCTGATCCGCCTCTGCCCCAATTTCCCTCTGGCTTTATACAAAGGGAAGAATTCCGTCTTTTGGAAAGGGCCAGAGAGCTGCTGCTAGTCCTCAGCCTTGCAAATACAGACACCAAGTAGGTGAGAGGCATCAGCAGCTCTGCTCAAAGTGCAATGCTACTTTTTAATAGTAACTTTATGAAAATAGAAGAATATGGGAAAATAGCAGATCTGAAAATCAATAAAGACAAAAATATTAGTCAAAAATATGAGAGAAAAGCAAAAGGAGGAGATGATGGAGAAACTGGACATTCAAATTGTAAAGAAAGTGAAATATTTGGACATCTATCTGACATCAAGATGTGCAACGCGCAAGGAAGACAATTATCATAAACTGAAAAAACAAATGAAGAAACTTGCAATTATCACTAATGGGAAGAATAGCATTAATAAAAATGAATGTATTACCAAAAATATTATTTGTATTTCAAACTATACCGATAAGACTGGAGAAAAAATACTTTGAAGAGTTGAAGAAAATAACGTCGAAATATGTGTGGCAAGGAAAGAGAGCAAGGATTAAAATAAAAATGCTACAAGATGCAAGAATTAGAAGTGGGTTTGGCCTTCCGAATTGGGAATTGCATTATCAAGCGGCAGCGTTAAGATGGATTAAAGAATGGATTTTATTAAGGAATACAAAACTATTGATATTGGAGGGTCATGATTTACAACTGGGTTGGCATGCCTTTTTATGGTACGAGAAACAAAGGATACATGGATATTTCCAAAGACATTTTTTTTAAAAAAATTGATTTATATGCCACCCTTCTTCGGAGACTCAGGGCGGCTTACAATGCATTATGTAAGAAATGGTTTGTTATCAGTGTGGGAGAGAGTGAAAGAAAAACATTATTTGAATATTCCAATGTGGCTTTCTACAATAGAAGCTGTGACATACCCAAATATTGTGAACATGGGGAATATTGTTAGATATAAAGACATTTTGACAGATCAGGGAGAACTGAAACAAAAATAAGAACTAGGGAGTCAAGGGATTGAGATAGATTGGTATACAAGACTGCAAATACAATCAAGATATGAAGCAGATCGTAGACAATATGGCTTTAACTTGGGGAAATCAGAACTGTATGAAATATTGACAGATGAGAAAATGATTAAGAAACTATATAATTACTTATTGTGTATTAGACTAGAAGATGAAGAAGTAAAAGAAACAATGATAGCATGGGCAAAGAATTTCGGATACACCATAGAATTGGATAAATGGCAACAACTTTGGAAAAGAAATTATAAATTAACAATGGCAACAGCCTATAAAGAAAACCTGTATAAGATGTTTTATAGATGGCATATGCCACCAAGAAAGATTAGCTAAGTTGTTTAAAGATAAATCAGCTTATTGTTGGAAATGTCACCAGTTGCCGGGATCATACTATCATATGTGGTGGTTGTGTAAAGAAGCAAAACAATATTGGGTGAAAATACAAACATGGTTAGAGGGAATGTTGCAGCAACATATAGAGTTAAAACCAGAGATATTCTTATTGGGAATTTTACCAGAGAATTATAGTAAAGAAGATACATATTTGATTATTCATATAATAACAGCAGCTAGAATTGTATTTGTGAATTGCTTGACGGCTCCTGGACTGGAGCTGAAAGGCAAAAGGGAAGCTCCCTCCCATATTGGGGTAGACCAGGTGCTTCGATAGAAAAACACTTAATAAATATATATTAATATATATTCATTCCTTTTACTTCTAGCAATATCTTCAGTCCCTTAAAATTATTTATCAAAATTATATAATGCCTCAGAAATGATTTTTTTAATTTTTTTTCTTTGTCTCTTCTTATAAAATTCTAAATTCTAAAATAATTTAATAAATTATTTTTCATAAACCATTATTATTTTGATGGGTTTTCTTCATTGGTTAGGCAGCCATGAGATAGACGAAAAATAGAGAGGACTTGCTGCTTTCAAAGTCACCTTATAGGGGAGATGGGAGGCATATAAAGGTATTAATTATTATTATTATTGCCCCGGCAGTTTAACAGAAAGAAGGAAATATAAGAAATGAAGAAAAGTGCTCTCTATTACCTCAACTTTTTGCCGTACGTCCTCTCGGTTGGCCATGAGATGATTCAGGGTAGTCTGTGCGTGCTCCATCCGGCTGCAGTACTCGCCATAGATCAAAAGCCTGTGAAGAAGCAGAGCGACAATGGCTGTGCCTCCTCTCCCCACTAGAAGGGAATGCTAGAAACACCTGGGGCTCAGCCTTCCCAGCTCCCCTCAAAGAAAGCTTACCTTTCTTTGAATTCAAGAAAAACTTTGGCCAAGGTGCTTCCACCAGCCATCATGGAGACATCGATGGATCTGAGAAAGTTGAAGTGCACTTTAATAAGGTCCTGAAACAAAGAAAATATATTGGGAAGTTGGGAATGTATTTTAAATCTGATCTCTTGCATACTTAAAAAAGAAAGAATGGCTTTTCATTACTGACCAGGATTCAAAAAACTGAGTTGCATGTGGCTGTTTCTCAGGGCTTGCTGTAAACCAGAAGCTGTGGCCTGCAGAGCCCAGATAATAAAGCCAAGCAGAACCACAGGAATGTTACCTCCAAGTTGATGAATATGGCCCCCATGTCTTGTGGAGTCAAGATCAGCCTTAACGGGTTCATGTAGTTCTGCAAAAACAAAATGATAAGGTGGCTGCAGCTTTTTGCTTACAACGCTCCTTTCTACGTGTGAAAATCTGACCTCTGTAAGGCGATTCCCCTCCAAGGGTCAGTTTAACAAAGTTGGAAGAGACTTTGTAGGTCATCTAGTCTAACCCTCCTCCCAAGCAGGAGACCCTACACCATTTCTGACAGATGGCAATCCAGTCTCTTCTTGAAAGCTTGTGGCCTTACTAAGGCTTTATAGAGTGATAGTACTCTATCACTTGATCTTGATTGTATCCTTCTGTTAATGCAGTTTAGGATTGTGTGGGCTTTTTTGGCCGCATACTGTTGGCTCCTTTTTAGCTGGTTGTCCACTAAGACTTCAAGATCCCTCTCAGAGTTACTGCTAGTAAGCCTGGTTTCACCCGGTCTATAGGGGTACTTTTGGTTTTTCTTGCCTAAATGTAAGACTTTACACTTAGGCAAGAAAAACCTGGGAGCATGCTGGAGTCTTCCCTCCTGAGAAAGAGGAGCCCATGCTGGCTGACTTTTCTGAGGAGCCCCTCACTCACCTTCTCAATCTCCTCCAGCGTCTTGTAGTACTTGGCTTCTGTTTCTTGGATTTCTAACAAGCAGCAGTTCCTCTTGTCATCTTCTGTCATGCCCATTTTCTATAGGAAGCAGCACAAAAAATTGGTGCCCCAAAGCCCAGGGCAGAATGGGCCAGCATTCAGGTCAAGGATGCCCAACTCTGAGCTGGCTCTGGGATGGTGGGCAGGGACTGTTCCCACCTAACCCGCAGATGTGGTCCTGGGATGGAGAGGAAGGACCTCCCCATGGGCTTCCACTGGTCCCCATCTCCATCACTGAAACACTCATGGGGGGCAGGTCGTGATGCTGGGCCAGATATCAAGTTGAAGGGTCTTCCTGAACCTTGGGCTGCATCTTCTAAAGCAGCAAGACACAGCAAGGCAGGGAAGATCTGGACGGATGGATCTCCAGGAAGCTCACAGAGCTCCATTAGAAGAGCAGGGGTCAGAGAGGGGCTATTGCCAAATTACTTTCTACTGAAAGATGGAGGAATACCCCAAGAGGGAAAGAGTGAGGGTTGGACAGCATGAGGCCAGGCTACAGAAGGGCTCCCCACCAACTCAGGCAAGGCCTGAGAGTCCAATCCTGCCTGCTTGACGTCCTGCTGCATCTCCCTGCTTGTGGCCTTCAGGACGGGGGAGACGCCTATGAGAAGCCCAACTTATAATGTCCTTCCTTGGAGAAGAGTCAGCTGTGGCCTCTCAGCAAGGAACAAAGCCGGGCCATCTGCCTGGAGCTGAAGCCACCTGAGTTGAGGGTGGCCATAATGAAACACCAAGGAGGATGAGAAAGATCAGCCGAGATCCAAACTTATCCTCAACTGTCAGAAGGGAGGGGGGAATTCAGTGTTTATTTATCCACCACAGAGCAAGCTGTGCCTTCAGCACCTCCTAACAGAATGGTGATTTCCACCACCCCCTACCACTCCATGTTATTTCCCAGTCAAATTCTTCCAGGACAGCTGTCCAAAGGTGGGGAGGAGCCTTGGAGAACAGGTGGATTTATAGCAATAGCACTTATATACTGCTTTACAGTGCTTTACAGCCCTCTCTAAGCGGTTTAGAGTCAGCAAATTGCCCCCAACAATCTGGGTCCTCATTTTACCCACCCTGGAAGGATGGAAGGCTGAGTCAACCTTGGGCCTGATGAGATTTGAGCTGCCAAATTGCAGGCAGCCAGCAGTCAGCAGAAGTAGCCTGCAGTACTGAACTCTAACCACTACGCCACCGTGGCTCATGGCTTATCAATGAACAAAGCAAGGCTCCAAAATATTCAGCGGAGGCCAATTCTCCTGCTGCTTGCCTTCTCTCTCTGTAGCATATAACTTTGATATGTATGAAATGGGGGGAGAACGGACAGAAGAGGGGCCCATGCAAAAGGCTGAGTCCAATTTGGCACATCAGGAATGATTCTCATGGCAACTACAAGCACCACCTGCGAGGCAATTAGAGAAGGATTTCAAACAATCCTTCCGAGAAGGTGAAATAGATCAGGAGACACCCTGGCACCCTGCAAGCACCCTTAATTCTTGAGGCAGGAGCTTGTCAGGCATTTGGGACTGTATTCATGTTGGGCACAGTGCCTCTAAGTGGCAATTTTTCTAGCATCCAAAGACCCAGGAAGGGGAGAGGGACCCCTCCTCATTTACAGTGAGAAACTTACCTGCATATACCTGATCTGAAGCATGCATAGATAACAAACAAAGTGAAGCATGGTTACGTTTGACATCATAACTGCCCACATAACTTCCCTTTTTTTCCAATATTGAAGGAAGTGTAAGAGGTCTTTGTGAAATGCAAAGTAAATCTTGCTAAGTAAGCCTCGTTCCCTGCACATCTCCAAGGAACTGGGGGGCACCTCAGACACCCCCTTACGCAAAGGAGCTCTTGGGCAAACCTTTAGAAGGTGCTAC
This sequence comes from Ptyas mucosa, assembly GCA_012654045.1. Lineage (NCBI taxonomy): Eukaryota > Metazoa > Chordata > Lepidosauria > Squamata > Colubridae > Ptyas > Ptyas mucosa. Next base: position 326,962 of record WNWU01000070.1, read on the forward strand.
TCCAGGGGTGAAATGCTCCCTGGACTTTCTGGTTTTTCTTCGAAGATGTTTCGTTTCTCATCCAAGAAGCTTCTTCAACTCTGACTGGATGGGAAGAGGAGAGGAATGTCGGTTTGAAAGAGGCGTCCAAGAGGCCATCTCTGTCCAAATTGAGCAGCCCTCTCTCAACAGAGGGGGAGGGATACGACATCATCTATCTCCAGTCTACAACACGGTCCTTTCAGCAGTTCCAAGAAGGCTCCACACCCATTTGCACCACTCAGGTGACCCTGAGGACACAGATAAACCTCCAAGTAGCCTCTGAAAGGATGCAAAGGACCAGCTGTCTTCAAGGAATATAAATCCCTCCATTCCCCACCATCCAGTCAGAGCGGAAGAAGCTTCTTGGATGAGAAGCGAAACGTCTTCCAAAAAAACCCAGAGAAAATCTCCAGCTGCTCAGAAAGAGGAGCAATCCACCCAGGAGCTGACAGGGAGAACCGTCTGAGTTCATCTGATATGGAGGGTCTGTTTCCCCCCCATTTCCAGGTACAAATTCCCTACAGTGGCCTGAAGGAGGGAGGGCTCAGTTTGTGGCCGATAGGCAGCTTTGGTTTTGCAATGTTCCTTCTCCAAGGCCTTTCCTGCTGATTCTCACGCTTATTCCAGAGCCATGAAGACAAGAAACTTTATTCCTGCCCCCAGTTTTAGATAGTTTTGCAACAAGAACTTTGGATCTCTTTAATTCTTTGGCAAATCTGAAGTTCCAAGTGCATAAAACAAATGAATCTTACTCCAAATAATTTGGTTAGCGGAGCCATACCCGGGAGGCAAAGTGACAATGCATCAAAGGAGCATCCTGTGATCCGGTTCCTATTTGATGCCTTCTCCACAAATTCAACATTCTTGCAACATTTTTCTCTCTCTGCCACAGTAATTCCACCTCCTTGGAGGCACCGTCAGCAATAAGGATTGTTCAGAAGATGGGGAGAGAGCACTGAACAGGAACTCTTGATAACCAATGGAGCTCTTTGATGGGGAATCAAGATTAAAGAAGGCCCAAGGATCACTTCCCCCAGCCCCCACCTCCCTCAGCCTGCTCCCAACTTCTAAGGGGGAGGGGGGTTTCCAAAAGGGGGGGGCTCTTCCCTCCCCCCTTCAGCCAGTCCCAGGTTCCTCACCATGGGCTGCTGCACCTCCACTTTGATGATGTCTTCGTAGATGTCGTCTCCTTCATCTTCACATGGGACGCAATCGTAAATGTCCTCCCCCAAATCATGCTCACTAGAATACAAGGCAGAGGCTTCAGCGTCGGGGGTGGGGGGTGGGGGGTGGGGTGGAGGGAGGGGAGGGAGGGCGAAGCCTCTTAGCTCCTGGGCTCCAGCCCTGGTAGGAGTTGTGTGTGTGTGTGTGTGTGTGTGTGTGTGTGTGTATGTGAGATCAGGGGTCTCAGAACTTATCTTTTACTCAACCCTGCTTCGTAATTATGGTTTGTAACTATGGTCATCTGGTATTGTGTTTATCTGTTTTTCTATGATTAGTTATTAATTTTCCATTAATATTTAATAGATAGCAAAGTGATTTTCCTTTCTTGGCGCTGTCCTGATTTATGGACCATTCTCTCACGAAAGCAACAATAAAGAGAACAAGCAGCCTTTAAATGTGTAGCCGTAATAACAAAATATTAACCAGAATGCAAATCTCAAACATCTATTTTGGCCAGAAAATGGGTGTGGCAAAGTCCAGTGACTGTCTGACAAAGGGGATGGTCACTCCAAAGTAATCAGCACTAATCTTTTAAAGGAGAGAGAGGTTGACCCCCTACTTAATACTGGTGCAAAATAAATCTCCTTGAAGTACAGTAGTAGTGGAGTCTAAATATTAAATAAAGTCATCATTGTCTTTTAATGACCCCATAATCCCTTGCAGGGTGGAGTCGGGGCAACTGAAGGGAGCTGAGTGTTTACTGGCCAGATGCCCTTCCTGTCGCCAATGTGGAGTTATATTCAGCAGATATAATCTCAATGTGCCCAGAAAGAGAAATATCTGCCTCTACCTAGGATCGAACTCACAGCCTCCTGAATGTGAGGTGAGAGCTCCATCTCTAGGTTACTGCCCCACTCTGTGCTTCCCGGGAGTGCCAGGTGACCCTGAGGACCCACGCCAAAGGACCGCTGAGGACTGTGACAGCACCAGAGAGAGACCTCCCAAGAGAGGGGCTGATCTCAGTGAGAGCATGCAAACACTTTGCAGAAAGATGCCTGCCCCGAACTCCTAACCCGGCCGGGGACATGGCCAGTGCAGCAGCCAGCTTGGCTTGAGGGCCTTCAGGTCACCCTTGCAAGGAAACTTACTCCGCCAGTTCTTCCAAACTGCGGTAAACATCATCCTCATTTTCGGTAGTCTCCTCTGAAGGGAAGGGCCTGGAAGAAAGAGGACAAGTGAGTCAGTCGCATCAGTACAGGAGTGGGTGGCTTCATTTGGCTTCAAAAGGTCCCTGGCCTTTTTTGGTTTTCACCCTCGGTGCACTGCCCCCTTTCTGCTGTGAGATGGGCAATTATAGGTACGGTTCAGCCAAACAAACAACCAAACAACCAAACAAACAACAAACACTCCTTTGAATGCTTTGAACCTTATCTAATTTGACTCTAAGATTCCTTTGCAGAGGCTGAGCAACAAATCAGTAATTTTGAATCCTGGGTCTGTGACCGACAACTCCCATGCTAAGGTTAGAAATGGATGTTGGGCTGATCTATGAAAGTTAACATATTGTCTGTAGGGAACATAACTTTATGTAAACGAGGACTCCAGGCCAAAAGTATCTAAAAAGGTTACGTCATGGCAATTGGACCAGCGTTTATTCAAGTTTGTTTCATTTGGCCTGGATGATTGAGTCTTGGTTTTACATGTTGCTTTTCATTTTGGGGAGAAGCTCCCCGCAGTCCATACGGCAAGCCAATGACGCTCTGCCTACCCAAAATCTGACTGAAGAAGTTACTTGGATGAGTAACGGAATGTCTCAGTTTTAATAAACTTTGGTCCATGATTTAACCTTTTTAGAAACATAACCTTATATTTTTTCCACCTCTGTTGCAAGAGCAGACTTGACTCATAGAGTCGGAAGGGCCCCCCAGTCCACCTGGGCAGGAATCCTCAGGCCGCCCCCGCCAACGAGGGAGCCCCACCACCCCAGGAGCCAGCTGGGGCCCTTGGGCTCTCCCTGGGTAAGGCATCCACCCAACAGGTTCTTGTTCTCCTCTCAGGCGCTACAGAGAATGACCGACCCCTTCTTCAAACACACCTGGCTTCAGCCTTTCCGCCTTTGGGCTCCAACCTTTGGGCTCCCCCCCCCCCATTCTTCAGTTCCTTTCATGCTCCCTTACGATAAACGCCTCCTCAAAGGCAGCCAACCAAGTTCCTTTCCAGGAAGTCCCTCTGCTGCTTCCCCATTGCAGATGCCTGGCTGCTTGGAGGCGTTTCTTCTTCTTTCTCACCTTTTCCCCATTAACGTGTTTGCATTTCTGCAGCCCTCCGAGATTTCTCTAAGCAAGTCTTCCTCCTAATTCTCAGAGGCCTCGTTCAGACGTTGGCCCTGCCTACACTCACAATTCACGGCTAGGGTAGAAGTGAATCCATGCCAAGGCTTGCAAAGTTGCACCCTCAGGACTATCAGCTGCCAAAAAAAGCAGACAAGCCCTTAGAAGGGAGCAATGGTGAGCAGGAACCTCTGAGTGCTCTGGGCCGCATCATGATCATCTGGGCACATCTGGGCATTTGCAGACCAGATATCCCGAACAGAGCATGACAGAGAAACCACGTCAGTAGATGGGAGTTGTGGGTTAAGAAAGTCATAGATCACCAAGAAATGGAGGGATAACAATGGAAAATTGATTTTGTAACATCTGTTTAAATGAAATGCATTAACTGAATTATAAATAATGACATGTTAATGATTTTGTTATCTCGAATCCTGATCTATGCAGGACAAGGGCCTCTTCAATGAAGGAACAACCTGTAATTTTCCATGGTGGTCCAGTACGGGTTGGGTCATAAAGGTTTTTTGATTTCCTGTATAGGGCTGAGAGGAGGTGGGGGAGGGGACCGAAATCACCCCCGGCCCAAGGAAGGGCAGAAGCCTCAGCCTCCCTGCTCCTAAGTCCAGCAGCTTCACCCCTCATGATTTTCATGCTTGGATAATTCAATTGTTACACATTTTGAAGGAGACGTTTGCAATCCTCAAATAAGCCTCCATTTAAAGCAAAGCATTAAATTATTTGTTGCAAAAAAGTAGCTTTTCATTAAAAAGGAACCTCAAAGAGGAATACGAAGGCGGCGTTCTTACCTGATGCCCTTGTTCTGAGCAATGCTGTGGTGAGAAAGTCTAGAAACGGCTGAGATGACCTGATTGAAAAAAAGAGAAAATAGAGAAAGTTCAAGGTCAGAATCTACAACTTGCTCTTGATCAAAAGACACCTGAGGTGAGGCCTGAGACGCTTCGTTTCACCTGCAAAGGATGGGACCACCGGATGGCCTTCATGCCCTGAGCCCCATGACCGAGATACTGGCAGCCTCCAGCCCCAGTTAACATGCAGCAGATGTCTGGCTGAAAAGTGGCATTGAACTTGGACTACAATCCCCAACATTAGCATCACTCAGAGAACCATGGCTTGCCTCACCACAGAAGTTGGTTGGTCTTTTAATGACCCCGTAATCCCTTGCATCGGGGCGGCGTTGAGGCAACTGAATGGAATTGAGTGTTTACTGGACGGATGCCCTTCCTGTCACCAATGCAGAGTTCGCAGCTGATATTTACCCATTGTGCCCAGGGAGAGAAATATCTGCCGCTACCTAGGATCGAACTCACAGCCTCCTGATTGTGAGGTGAGAGCACCACCTCTATGGCACTGCACAGAAGTTGGTTGGTAATGCCCCAAAACTCTCCTTAGCTACAGGCTGCAGGGCAATGGACCACAGGCCAACATTTGCGAGCACCTGGCCATTCAGCCCAAGGAGGGACCTCTGTAGAAACTCTGAAAACACAAGATGGAATTGGACATGGGTGGCCTAGAGCTGCATTTCTCAAACTTGGAGGTCGGACACCAATTCCCATAATTCCCTGGAATGCTGGCTGGGGGACTCTGGGAGCTGAAGTCCAGCTGAGTCACATTCCTTTAACCTTTAGCCAGGATTTAGCCAGGATTTGTCATCATGGCCTTCTGTTCACATCTGGAAGGCACCACCAGAGTCTTATAAGTCTTCCTCCTGCTTTTTCTCCATTTCCCAAAGGGGGGGGGGCTCCAAACTCCCTTCCAGAGACAGAAAAATGCCAGCAGAGAAGCCCACCTGGTTGGGCAGGTCTCCCTCCAAGAAGGTCGAAGAAGAGAGGAGGAGCAGGGGGGGGGCTGCTCCCCCTTCTCCTCCCCTCCCCATGACTGGGTTGTGTGTCCTACAGCTCTGGACTCAGATGACCCTGATCCTGGGCGGTGGGAGGGATGGGACACCTTGTTTCCTTTAAGGAAATCCAACTGCTCCGACCTCAAGGAATGGCAGAACTCTCACCCACTCCAGCCCCCCTCCCCAGGTGAAAGGGGGAGTTGCTGGGAGAGGTTCAACCAGAGGGATGGATGAGATGGGCAGAAGGAATAACTGTAGACATTGAAGCCCAGAATAATGGGGGAGGGGGAGAGCAGGCATACTGTTAAAGCGTTGCGGGGGGCGGGGGGGAATCTAGTTTCCTTCTCAAAAGAGTTTCCATTCATCAGAAGGGAGGGAGGGAAGGATTTCAAAGCTAGGCTGCCTCCATGGGATCCATGAGGAAATGCTTTCCTCTTCCCCACACGCAGGGAGAGAATTAATATTCAGAGGCTGATCCACACTTGGCACCCGGCCACCGAAGCCACTTCCTGCCTGGCAGCTTCTCAGGGCAGCTGGAGGCCTGGGCACGCATGGCTGGCCAAGCTCAGCGCACAGCAGCTGCCACCAAGGCTCCTCTGAGCTAATAGAGCCAGAAAAGCGTGTGAGAACATCAAGTACGCATGAAATAGTCCAAAGCTGTGGCTTGGCCTGAGGGGGACCCGGTGGAGCCCCATTCAGAGCCAAAGAGCAGCCCCCATTGGGGGTCACCATCCCTGAGCCAGCCAGCCTATCAAGGAAATCGCTTCATACCCAGAGTGAACACGGTGGCATTTTTGCTCTCATCCTTTTCAAAGTACCGTACCTAACAACTTCCAGAAAGAAAATGAGGGCTGCTCTTGGGCCATGAGACCGTTAAGTAGCCGGTGAACAGGCCCACGTGTCCCACTTCTCCTGGGCTCCACTGGGCCTCCTGTCTGCCGGCATTTGCTGGCCGAGACATTAAGTGTGTTGCCCATCCCGGTTCCTCTAACTCTCCCCCCAAGTTCTTCCTCTAGTTGCTTCTCCAGCTGGATCCCTACAGTCAGAATCCCCCCCCCCCTCTGGGGTTTGGGAGCAGCAGGTCAGAGGAGATCCAGGGAGGAAGGGAGGGAGGATGGATGGATAAAGGAAGGAGAAATACCAACGCACGATGAAGTTATTAAGAAAATAATGGAATGTGCTGAAATGAGCAAATTGAAAGCAAATTTGAAATTAGAGAACAAGAAGACAAACAATACTATAAGACCGTGATGGCGAACCTATGGCACGGGTGCCACAGGTAGCACGCGGAGCCATATCGGTGGGCACGCGAGCTCAGCTCCAGCACACATGAGTGCGCCAGCCAGCTGATTTTCGAGCCCACCAGAAGTCAGGAAACATACTGTTTCTGGCCTCCGGAGGCCTCGGGGCGGGAGGCCGTTTTTGCCCTCCCCAGGCTCCTAGAAAGGCTCTGGAGCCTGGGGAGAGCAAAAAACGGGCCTACTGGGCCCACCGTGCCATCACGTGCCAAAAACGGGGGAAGCACGGGGGGGCACATAGAATTATGGATGTGGGCACACATGCGTGTAACCCCACCGCACTCCCCCCGCTTTTGGCACCCGATGGCAAAAAGGTTAGCCATCACTGCTATAAGATATGGGACCTATTCTATCAATGGTTAGATAAAAAAATATGGAATTGAAATACGGCAGAGATCTTCACAATATAAGAATTTTAGAACTATGTGAAATATAAGATAAAGAGGTATTATTACTGGATAGATTCAGGAGGATGAAATAAATGTTATAATAAAAATTAACTCAAACCTTAGAATATTTTGAATAATAACGAGGGAAGAAACAGCCACAGTTAAATAAATGATTAATGAGGATAATAATATATAGATATTTATTAGGTCGATGATATGAGAATTTAGGTAAACTGTAAATTGTAAGCTATGAATTTGGTGAATGGTGCACAAAAGACTTGTAACCAACCGACACACCGCAATTGAAGACGGTTTTATGTACGTTTGTTTAAAAATAAAATAAATCTTCAAAAAAAAAGATAAAGGAGGGAGGGAAAGAGGGAGGGAGGAAGGAAGGATTCCATACACCCTTCAATATTGGAAGGGCCCCCTTGAGAGCAAAGGATGCATCTGTGGCCCCCAGAAACGGGTGCAAGAGGGGTCAGGATTGCGCAGCCACCCCTCAGGATAGCCTCATTGGTTGTCTTGAGAATCCATCCTTGGGGAGGAAAACTGCTAGGGACCTTGCTGCCCTCCCCTTCGGTTTCTTGGGAGTCTGGGGGACAGCTGGGGGGCCTCTGCAAGGAACCTCCCCCTACCAGGCTCCCAGGCTCTTCCTATTTCAGTTTCATCTCCAAACAGATTTTTCGGGGGGGGGAGGGATTTCTCTGATGGGAATCATTCTTAAACGTACAACACAGACTTTTGGGTCAGACAGGCATCTCTGGAATATTATTGAGGCATTAATAAAATGGCTGCCATGATGCAAGCATAACAAAATACCCATTTTCCAGAAGACAAACTGCCGTCCCTCAAGGAGCCTTTCTGTAGCCCCCACCGACCCACCCACAGGCTCTTGCTGTGACTCCAGTATGCTGGCCCCATGTTGCCCACTCCTGCTCCAAATATTTAACACTGATTATAAAAACTGAATTTTGTTTCCTATCCTGAAAAGTTTGTAGCAGCAGATACATGGGAGGGATGATATTTTATTTATTTGAATTTATTTGAATTCATACGATGAACATTTGCAGGAACTGGGCATGGCTAGCCTAGTGAAGAGAAGGACCAGGGGAGACAGGATAGCAGCCTTCCAATAATTGAGGCTGTAAAGCACCTGAAGGCCAGACAAGGAATAATGGATGGAAACTGAACAAGATTCAAACTGGAAATAAGGAGAATTTTTTTGACAGTGAGAACAGTCAACCAGTGGAACAGAAGTTGCCTTCAGAAGTTGTGGGAGCTTCATCCCTGGAAGCTTTCGAGAAGAGACAGGACTGCCATCTGTCAGAAATGGTGTAGGGTCTTCTGCTTGGGCAGGGGGTTGGACTAGATGACCTAAAAGGTCCCTTCCAGCTCTGTTAATCTGTATCTATTTATTAGCCATTCATCTCTAATGGAGTCTGGACAGTGACATGGGTTTGTATGACTCTGGATCAGGCATGCAGAAGGCCAGACAGGCCCTGGAAACCCTGAAGAGCTGAAAATCTTTAATCAAAGGGTCTTAGGGGGTACAAGGGGGCAAAGAATCCCCATGTCTGTCCTGACACTGTAGGACAGTTTTTAGAGACAGGCGAGACAGATGGAAAAATGGATGTCCTGGGAATAAGGGAAATATATTGGAGAGCATCCAGCAATCTGATAAAATCAATGAAAAAATATAGAAATAATAATGATGTATTTGATGAAAGCCAATTTAGTCTAATGGTCAAGGCACCAAGCTAGAAACCAGGAGATTGTGAATTCTACTCCTGCCTTGGCATGACAGCTGGGTGGCTTTGGGTCAGTTGCTCTCTCTCTCTCAGCGCAGAATGTCAAACTCAGGCGACAAAGAGGTCAATTTCTGACGCAACCAATAAATCAACATTTGGTTGATCTGGGGAAAAAAACTGAACCTGAACTTGTGGAAAATCAGTAGGAAGAAAAAAATTATAAGGGAGAATGATATAAATGAAAGCCTGAAAATGGTTAATGAATCACTGATACAAGTTACCAGCAGAAAAAACTCAAACTGAAATCGATGCAAGAACAAGGTTTTAGAGCTAGTACAAAAACACTGTCAAATGAAAAACATAAATAAAATAAGCAGAACTTTAAAGTGCAGAACAATCAAAGAATGCTGGGAACTCAGGGCATCTCTGCAGAATTATTAAAACTAATGGACAAACCAACCTGGGATTGAACAAACATTGTTCAAAATAATCTATAATGCAAGAATTATTCCAAATGTTGGGTTGACATCAATTATTATCACATAGAAGAGACTGGACAGTCACTTGTCTGAGATGGTATAGGTCCTCCTGCTTGAGCAGGGGGCTGGACTAGAAGACCTCCAAGGTCCCTTCCAGCTCTGTTCTGTTCTATTCTATGTCTGAGCCCAGAGCCCACTGGGGGGGCCCTGGGCAGCCCCTCCTTCTCAAGCCCAGGAAGAGGCAGGCAGAGCTTCTGAAACACCTTGCCCAGAAAGCTGCAGAGGGTGGGGGTTATTCCTCTGCTGTTCTGGGCCTCCCACAGAACCGGAAGAAACGGGCACTTCCTTCGCTTCTGGGCACAGCAACAAGAAAAGCTACAGAACTCTCCCGTGACATGGTATCATTAAATTATTAGTATTTTTTTTTAATTGAAAAAGTTTTAAAAGTTTTACATACATTTTCCCCCCCTCCCCAACCACCCCCCCGACTTCCCAGAGCAAATACAAAATATAAAATATAAAATACAGCTTAAATCCCCTAAATTCAACTCCATCTCTCTTATCATAATCATTAAACAAATAAATAAAAGGAAAGCAAGTCTTCTTTCTTCTTATTCCATCTAATTTAACAGAATTAGTATCCATTTATAATTGCAGCAGTTAATAAAACAGTTAAATATTACCTAATCAAACCTATCGTTACTCAATTTAACTAATACATACTTAGCAGATTATTAAATCTATACAGTTTAACAAGATATTTTATAACTTCTTTCATTGAAAACAAAAAAAACCCTCATTCAAAAACCCCAAATTTAAAATAAAATATTATATAAACTCTTCTGTCCTCCACTTTTAAACCATTAAGGTCCAATTATAGTTAAAACACTTTAAAAAAAACATTTTCTAACTAAAAAGTAGTAATCAAACCTCTTATTAATTTATCAGTACATATTAACAAATCAACTAAAAACATCGTTTAATAGCTATGTCAAACATTTAAATTCTTCATACTAGATTAAACCAATTGTTAATCTTCCTATGTTCACATCTTCCAACAGCATGTAGAATGTCTTCAATTATTAGTATTTAATAAATGAATAACAAGACATCCTTTGCACAGTCTAAGCAATCTTCCAGAAGAGCTTCCTGCAGATGGAAGCACGTTAGAAAGACAGGCCCTGTGGGCCACTGCATAATTCATGGAGACACGTCCTTCTAACCTTGCCTATCAATGTCTCGGCAACCAGAAAAGCATCTGTCTTGTCAGGTTGCAAACTACTGGTACGTTTTCGCAAACCCCTAAGTCTCCTCCAACAACAGAATCAAAACGTGAAACAACCAAAAGGAAAACCACACACAACCCCAAGGTTGGCTTTTGAGCACCTCTTCTGAAAAGGGTAGCCGTTGTTCTAAGAGGACTTCCAAAGAGAAGCAGCTCTGGCTCCTTCCTTCGCTGCCCCTCTTCTTCTTCCTCTCGGGGCAATCCCGGGGGTCCCCACCAGCTACAGACGTTCTGCAGAGTCTTGGGGTGTGTGGGGTGGTGGGGACGTTGCATAGTTCATTATCATTATCATGATAAACTCGAAATCATGATAAAGAGGCCATCTATATCATAATCGAACAGCCCTCTCTCAACAGAGGGGGAGGGATACGACATCATCGATCGCCAACCTACAACATGGTCCTTTCAGCAGTTCCAAGAAGGATCCACACCCATTTGCACCATTCCTGCGACCCTGAGGGCACAGAGAAGCCTCCACGTGGCCTCCATAACTCTCTAAAAGGACGCAAAGGACCAGCTGTCTGCAAGGAGTATGAATCCTTTCCTTTCCCACCATCCAGTCAGAGCTGAAGAAGCTTCTTGGATGAGAAGCGAAATGTTTTCAAAGAAAAAAAACAGAAAGTCCACCTTTGGGTTCACCAAGGAAGAAAATAAAGGAGGACCTACCAGAACAGATTTTAGTTTTACACCGGCTTGCAGATTGGAAATAGTTCATTTGCTGGAATTCCCGTGATTCCTCCCTTTCTCCCCAATAAATCTTGCTAAAAACGTACTTTGTGAGAACCATGCTTGGAAAATAATCACTTTGGGTTTGGGGCAGACCCCGAGAGCCTGGCAAAGAGAAGAACCTGGCAGGGCTGATAACCACAGTTCTCCTCCCTCCACTCCCCCCCCCCCGCCCCCGGTTGCTCCCCGGGATGCTTCAGATGGATCAGGAAGGTTGGAAAGAGGCAGACAGAAGAGGCAGTTTAGCTGCCTCCACAACTCACTCGATTCTGTCTAATCTACTTTTTTTGGGGGTGGGTGGGGGGACAAATTAGGTAAGCAGCATTTTTAAGTGAGCGACTTACTTTCCGATACATTTGGGGAGTGGGTTTGATCTTGCATCAGATTTCTGTAGCGACCAACCCCCTTAAAAAGAAGACATTCCTGAACCCAACAGGCTACTCCCAATGGAGAAATTACGGAGTATCACCAAAGTAATTCTGGATAAGTTCAGAAGAACACACTTCAACAGAAAAGGTGCAGGTTCTCTCCCCCACTCAGATTATCTCCTGGGGTCTTCCCTTTATAAGAATAATGTCCCTTTTGTTCCCCAGCCTCCTCTTTCCCCCTTTCTCTGCTGTTCCCTATGGCTTGGGGGAGGGGGAAGCCCGGCCTTATCTCTGTAATTGCCTTCCAGGCACTCCTGGCGACTGCTGGACCAGCCCCCCCCCCCCCCCCCCCCCCCCCCCCCCCCATCCTCTGCAACTTTCTGGGCAAGGTGTTTCAGAAGCCCTGCCTGCCTCTTCCTGGGCTTGAGAAGGCTCTGGGTTCAGACAGGACTAGAACCGGGGTCTCCACTTTCTAGCTGGGGCCTCCACTACTGGGTCAAAGTGATTCCCCTTAACTGCTACCAGAGGTTCAGTCATGAGGATGAGGTAGAACTAAACTTTTCTGTCTCTGGGAAGAGAGCCTCCTCTGCTGCTGCCCTGTGGAACACCTCCCCCACCCCCACAGGTGAGACGCCCCCCCTCCTCTCCTGGCCTTCCACAGAAGTTAAAAGAGGGCTCAGAGGCCTTGCATGAGGCGTCTAGAGGAGCACACAGCTGTGGGGCTGGTTGGTGCCCTGAGAGCCCGCCCTTCATCTTTTAAACTAAGTTCTAATAGATTTTAAATTCTAATCACCTTGCCTCCTTTTAGATTCTAAATGTTCTATTATTTTTTTATGTGGTTTTATATTTTAATACTTTTATTGCGCACTGTCCAATAGGGAGGAAGATGGGCTGTTGAGAAATGTGATAGAGACAGACTGATGATGGATGGATGGATAGATGGATGATAGGTAGGAGGGAGGGAGAGTGGCTTGTAGAACATTTTCTGGATGGAAGCCTCCCTTCTCTTGTGCAAGGAGAAAACAGAGGCAGAACTGGAGTGCCTTTCTGGACCACCTGGGATGGGCAAATCTTTTTCTGCTTCTTCACCAGCATGCTTGTGACTGGCACAGGCCGTTGACAGATTGCCAGTTGTGCAAGGGTGTGACTGTCTGGCTCATTTCTCCATTTGGTCCTCTGCACTCCGGCTTTATTGCTTCTTGATCTCCACATTACAATAACCGAAACTTGACTTAATTCCTTCCAGATTAAAAAAGCGAAGATTTTACTGCACCCATTTATACATTTTTATCACTATGCATCACCTTCTGGAGATATTCCCTGTCTAATGTGTAAGCACCACCCAGCGTGGACTTCTCCAGATGGGAAGGAACGGGAGCAGGACAGGACCCCTTCTTCCTGGATCTGCCTCAGGCAGGCCACATGGGGTGTCCCCCGCCCCGTCTGGCCTCTAACAGGAGATTTGGAAAGGTTGGCCAAGTCTAAGAAGATCTTTCAGGGAACCAAAGAGCCCGGGACTTTGATGGGCCTGATGGCTGCAGTTCAAAGGTCAGAAGAATCTGCTGGAAACTGGTTTAATTGGGCCATCTTGAGAGAGCCCCCCCCAGGGACCACCACTTGATCAACTTTGGATCCCAAATCCCCATCCTTTCATGGAATCAGCGATGCGTCACTAACGGTGCTTAAAGTGGCTCTTTTGAAGTACCTGCAATGCTCACCTTGGCCTTGGCTTTGGCCCATTTTAAAGGCCAAGAATGTCGCCCCTGCCCCCCCCATATGTGAACTGACATGGGGTGTGGACATTCTTGCAGACATTTTATTACCCAAACTAAGTATTATCATCAGTGTTAGTAAAGAGTGGAGTTTGCTCTCAGTTTATATTCTAGTGACATCAGACCAATAATCAAGAAGTAAACAATAGCAATAGCAATAACACTTAGACTTATATACCACTTTATAGTGCTTTAAAGCCCTCTCTAAGCGGTTTACAGAGTCAGCATATTGCCCCTAACAATCTGGGTCCTCATTTTATTGACCTAGGAAGGATGGAAGGCTGAGTCAACCTTGAGCCAATGAAAATCGAACTGCTGGCAGTCAGCAGAATTAGCCTGCAATACTGCATTCTAACCACTGTGCCACCACAGCTCTCTAAATTACAATCCCCCGAATTAAGAAACTGCCAAACAAGCTAATAGAAAACAGCCCAACCAAAGAACTCCAAGGCTATTCCTATCAACACTGACAGGGCAGGTCGTTAGATCATCAACTGAGAGCCAACCATTCCTTACTAATATTGATGATGTTAGGGGTCCTTGATGCTCTCCGAGCTTGGTTGTTTTCTTGCAGACGTTTCATTACCCTAGCATCATAGAGAACATCATCAGTGCTAGTAATGTATATAATATAATTTGCTGTCAGTTTATATTCCAGAATATAAACTGACAGCAAACAACACTCCTTACTAGCACTGATGATGCTACCTAGTTAGGGTAATGAAGCATCTGCAAGAAAACAACCAAGCTCAGAGAGAACCAAGGACCCCTCATTTTAACCCTGAGTTACAAATATTCTCCTTTATTGGTATGATGAGAATTCAACACCTGTTTCCATCACCTGCAGTTTCTAGCCTAAGCGAATCCTCTCCCTGTCTTTGCTTGTGATGTTCTGGTTCCTCCAGAATCACCTTGGATCCCCCTCCCTGTTTCCAAGTCCTCTTTCAGATTGCTTCCATGGCAATGCGCAGGTAGAGGGGCATTTTAGAGGGTTTTAAAAATAGCTTCCTAATGAAAGGACAGGTTTAGGGTAAACCAAAGTCTTGGATTAGTTGTTTTTCTCATTTCCAGGGTTAACAAATCTTTCTTTTTGTAGCGTTAACTCACTGCAAGTCTCACTAACTACCATGTTTCCCCCAAAATAAGACCCGACTGGAAAATAAGCCCTAGCATGATTTTTCCAGGATGCTTGTAATATAAGCCCAAAATAAGCGCCAGTTAAGATCGTCAGCCAGATGGACGTACTTAGTAATGTATTTCCCCAAAAATAAGACATCACCTGAAAATAAGCTCTAGTGTGTCTTTTAGAGCAAAAATTAATGTAAGACTTGGTCTTATTTTGGGGGGAACACGGTACCCTTCTAGAATGCTCTCTGGGAGACAGCTATTGCTCCCCAAAGTGCTTCTCTAGCAAAGTCCCCTCAACCCTGTGGGGTTTCTTAAAATCTACATAATTGTCAATATGTTTTCCTCAAGGTGTAACAGATGGCAACTCCTACACGTCAAGACAAAGATACACCTATACATTTCCTGTATGCTTCTCTCACAGCATCTGTTTTAAAACCTCCTCTCCGTAGTATCCAAAGCTGGATTTCAAATTAAACAGCCTCAGTTTTCCCCTTAAGGGCTGGAAGAAAATGGGCTCCTACACTCAATAAATGTTCCATGGACTTCATGTTACTTCAAAGGTAGACCCAATTGATAAGGTGTTTGGGAACGCTGCATGTGTGATATAATGGAACTTATACGGAAGACAAGAGGTACTCCTAACATTGCAGTTATTGTGAGATTTTATTATTGGTTAATAGGTTAATTGTATACATTTTTATAAGCCAGATGCTTTTTTTTAATTGATGTGGCATAAAAGCATCTAAATCAGAATCCCTCAACCTTTCTGAACCAGCAGGGGGCGGGGGAAATTCCGTGTGAGCAGCAAGTGTGCATGCAGTTCCATTTGCATGAGTGTGTGCACGTGCGCCCGCCACCCACACAAATGGAGCAGATGTGTATGCACTCACCCACTGCTCACGCAAATGGCAGTGTGTGTGCATGCACATGCTTGCCCGCTGTTTCTGCGGCCCAGTTGCAAACACTACGACCCAAAGGTTGGGAACCCCTGATCTAAAGAGATAAATAATCTTGACTTCAATAAACGTTTGTCCTATGGTTGGTCAGCTGTGGGCCGGATGACAATTAAAGGAGATCCAGTTGCCTCAAAAGTTGCATGCAGTTCCTCATAAAATTGCAAGGAGCACCAGTGGTGGGTACAAGGCTCCACCACATGCGACTTCTACTCTTCAACCTTTTTGACATTGTTTCAGATGAGCAAGTGGAAGGAATTTGTGTCAAATTTACGGATGACATAAAATTAGATGAGACAGCCTAGATTAGAGAAAGAAATTTCAAATGATCTTGGGGAAGAGAAATGGCTGAAAGTAACAGAAGGAATCTCCAGAGAGGCAAATGCAACATTCTTAAGTAAGGAAATGAAACTAAAAATGCACCGATACTGGATGATGGAAGGTAACTGGTAACAATGTTTGGAGCTACAGACCGAAGATGAATCAAGATTATATCAATATTAAAATGCGGATGTAAAACAGGCAAATTCAATTTTAGGCTGCATGACTGGAAGTACGATGTCCAAATCTCAGAAATGAATTATATTAAGCATTTGTAAGCATCAGGAAGACAACAGATCACGTGACAGAAATCTCACCCCCCCCCCCCCCCGACAAGGTGAACTATCTGAGCGATAGATGGAAGAGGGTGTCTATAGCGACTATCCCTGGATGCCCTTAAGAAGAGGCTGGACAGCTCTTGTCCCTCTGGCTTTCCTGCCCTTGTAGACGGTTGGAGAAGATGATTCCAACTGCAACTTGGTTCTGCCTGGTTAGATCCCACACGGACAGTGGCCAGAAGATCACAAGCTCACCAGGTCCCAAGTTTGAATAAGAGGTTGTGCATCTGATGCCAGCATTTCTCTTCCCACTACAACAGGGGTCTCCAACCCTGACAACGTTAAGACTTGTGGACTTCAACTCCCAGAGTTCCTCAGCTATCAGCCTCTGTCTGGGACCTTCGGAGCTTCCTAGCTGCCACCACTTCTAAGCCAGGAGATCTGGAAGCAGCTCAGCCTCGGAGGCATCTCCTCTGAGTCTACAGCCCCATGGAAACTCCAGCAGCCCCCAGTCGCTGGGTCAAGTCTCCTGCACTGCCCCTGTCCCAGCCTTGGGGGCAAAGAACAGCTAAAGGTCAGCAAGGGGCAAGAGAGAAGCATCTGACTTGCTCATGAGCCACGGTGGCGCAGTGGTTAGAGTGCAGTACTGCAGCTACTTCTGCTGACTGCCGGCTGCCTGCAATTTGGCAGTTCAGGTCTCACCAGGCTCAAGGTTGACTCAGCCTTCCGTCCTTCCGAGGTGGGTAAAGTGAGGAACCAGATTGTTGGGGCAATAGGCTGACTCTGTAAACCACTTAGAGAGGGCTGTAAAGCACAGTGAAGTGGTATATAAGTCTAAGTGCTATTGCTAAAGCTTAAAGGTGTTTATGCCAAGCAAGAGGGGGAGGGCACCACACTGGAGTAACTCAAGCGCTGCCACCCCCCACAATGACAACCAGGAACTGCCCAGTCAGTGGACGGCTTTGAAGGTCAGTGAGAGTCTGAACGGCCAGGCAGAGCAGCCTCCCCAATCCAGGCCATGAAGGTCCTTTGGCAGATGGCCAACCCCATGAGGATCTGAATCACAGCTGGCGGGAAACTAGAGAAACCGTTCCTTCTAGGATTCTCTGAAGCTGAGTCACCCCCACGTTCCCAACACCCAAAGGGCAAAAGCAAGCTGGATCCAGGGAGAGCCTCTTCAATCAAGGACTCACAAGGCACAACTTCAAAACAGGCAGCCACTCAAACCTTGTGACCCTCTTCCTTCCTCAGAAATCATCTAGTCCCAAACTTGCTCAAGATGATGGAGTCAGTCCAACTCACATCCCGCCTGGAGGGGACTTGAATTGACCATCCATCCCAGCAAAATCATCCTGTGCGTCTGCCCATTTCCCCTAAAATGGTCCGAGGAGCAATCCACGATGCAGATCGAGGCTTGGCCACTCCTGCTGCCCTGGTCAGACCTTAAGTGCTTGGCAGTGCCCATTTGCTTTTCACTCTAGACAGGAGTTTGAGCATCCATTTCTCCAAGCAGGAGAAGACTTGGAGAAGCATGTCCTGGATACATTAACACAAGATGCAACTACAGTAAAAATAAAGGAAAAACTGAAGCTACAGACGAAGGGTGGACTCAATCCCAAAATTAGCTGCTGGGCAGAAGTCGCTTTTCCAGCATCCTGGAAAAGATTCCTGAATCGGGAAGGAATTAGTACAGCCTTGGTGAGATGCTGGGACACTCCCCATCCGCTCAGATGCCCCGGAGAGCCCCCCAGACCCAGCCCTCTCTCAGAAGGAAGCTTTCCAGGACACACAGCCTGCTTTGTGTGGTGTGACATGCCTCCGTGGTAGGAAAGATTGAGATGGAGAGTGCGGGCCTTTTGTGAACAGACGTTTCTTGTTCAGTAGGACAATCCTCCTTCACTTTAACGGCAGGCTTCGATGGATGCGGAGAACAAGCAATGTTATCTGCATTATCAGAATGGTGCAGTAGAGAGCCCAAGAACTCTGTAGGGAGAGTACAGGCACTGCTTTTGCCTTCAGCTGCTGCTAAACATGTCTTAGAGCTCTGCTTGGAGACCGAAAAAATGTCTAAGGATGCAATGTCCCACTTCAATTGCCACTCTTTGGTGTACTTGCTACCACCACATTGCCCACAAGGTGGCTGAACAGGAAATGCAATCCCTCGATCACCCATTGAACAAATACAACTCTTAGAGAGAAATAAGGTACCTTCATCGAGTGGAACAACTAGAAAGTCCCAAGTCGGTCTAATCCTTGCATGCTTTCTCAAAAAACAAGCCATTTATCAGATGACACAATTTTGAAATGACAAGCCATAGGACAGAATTTCATCAGCCCAAACAAATTTGGATGCTCAGTTGCTAGGAGAGGTTGGCCTACAACCCTTTTAAAACACAGAAATACACTATAAAAGGTCACCACACTATAAAAAAGAGGTTGAGACTTTAGAAAAAGTGCAGAGAAGAGCAACCAGGATGATTAGGGGACTGGAGGCTAAAACATATGAAGAATGGTTGCAAGAACTGGGCCTGGCTAGTCTAGTGAAGAGAAGGACCAGGGGAGACATGATAACAGGGTTCCAATATTTGAAGGGCTGCCACAGAGAGGAGGGGGTCAAGCTATTTTGCAAAGCACCCGAAGGTCAGACAAGGAATAATGGATGGAAACTGATCAAGGAGAGATTCAACCTGGAAATATGGAGAAACTTTCTGACAGTGAGAACATTCAACCCATGGAACAGAAGTTGCCTTCAGAAGTTATGGGAACTTCATCACTGGAAGCTTTCAAGAAGAGACTGGGCTGCCATGTCTCAGAAATGATGTAGTTTAGGCGGGGGGTTGGACTAGATGACCTACAAGGTCCCTTCCAACTCTGTTAATCTGTTAAACATTGACCCAGAAGTGGGACTCACCCCAACTCTGCTCCCTGGCCTTCATAGGGACATTAAGGGCAGCTGAGGGTGAAGGTCCCCTTCAGGCAGGCAAATTCAAGGAACAAAATCACTTGGACCTCCAGAATGATGGGGATGGCTGGTAGGGTAACAATTGTTCACATCTGCCTGAGTGGTTTTTCAGAGCCACAGAAAGCCAAGAAGGTCTGAATCCCTCTCTCCAACTAAGTCACAGCCCAACTTCTCCACCCGATCTGGGGACCGGCACCAGTCTGCAGCATGCCAGAAATCTGTCTGCACAAACAAGCGAAGCCCCATCCATGGGATGCAGGCAGCACGAGAAACCACGGCCCCTCCGGCCTGCAGAAAAACAAATCTCCACGGACAGTCCCTGGTGTCCGAAAGATTGGGGGTCTCTAGACTTTCCATTACGAGGATTACAAGAAGTACCCAAGAAAGAAAAGGGGGAAGTGATGCTATCAGAAGCAACTCCCAAATATACTCTGTGTAGCTTCGAGCACAATCGATCCTTCTTCTCAGGTTGAAAGCCCCCATTTTGGCGAGATAAAAGGCTGCCTAGAAAAAAGCTTCCTGCTCGTGCAATCGATCGCTTCGCCCTCTGTGCCACATCAACAAACATTCCTGGACAATTGGGGTTCTCCTCTGGTAGAAATGCCCTAGACCCCAAGCAGAAGGGCCCCCCGGATTCCCAGAATAGTTAACGGGACAGGAAAGACATCGTCCATATGCAGGGAATAATGGCAGACATTCCTTCTTAGTTCGTTACATTTCATTGTAATTAGGCTTAGATTTAAATTACATGAAATCAAACTGAATTTCTTTTTGGGGGGGAGAGGCTGTCAGCATCTGCTCAGCGGCCGGGGTAGCCCTCAGCCTTCCTGTCCTGGGTCTGCCCTACATACATGGATAGGAAACAGCTTTGCACTAAGTTGTAAGATGGTTTTCAGGATCATTAAAAACATGCTCCCTCAATCAGCTCCTAGGCAAAAAAACAAAACAAAACAACCTTCTAGGGTTTGTTTAGCATGCCATGCTTCCTAAGTGTGGCTTATTTCTTCAGACAAGCCAGATTTGCTGGTTCGCCCATCCAGTGAACTGAACCGCAGGAGCATCTGTGGCTTATGCATTGGCAGAGGTGCCTTCAACAGGATGTCCCAGTGCCCAAGAACAGCCACGCTTCTCTGCCTGCAGAAGGCTGGAGATTCCCCAAAGAGAGACCAGATCTTCAAAAGCTTTTGACTCAGCAAACATTTGTATTTGTTCAATTAATCAGCTCCCTCCATCGTCCAAGGAACTCTCAGTCAACGTATGGGGGAAGGATTTAAAGCTTGACCGGATCACACAGGAATAACAGCAAGAGGCAGTAAGCAAAGTCCACCCTGGCGTGGGCAGGACTTGGCCGAAGCACACAAACACACGCTGAACAAGCCCACTGCCCTCATTCATGGGGCAGCTACAAAACGGGAAGGGAGAAGTTTCTTTTGGCAGAAAAAGGAATCTGCTAAAATAGACGTGTCTCTGTAATAAGAACTTGGTTTTGACAAAGGTCAGCTGTGAGCGAACAGTTTCCAGGACGGGGTAGGGAAGGGCAGGCCGGGCAGCTGGACTTCAGACCGAAGGGAGCCTCTGAGGCCGTGCAGGGGCTATTGCGTGACTGGGGGAGCAGAAGGGCAGCCCAGGTCACAGGTGAGCTGGAGGGGAGGCCCAGCAGGGCAGTAGGAAGAGAGTTTCAGGACCAGGGCTGGGACTTTGGCCCTAAAGTTACGTATACGGACACTGTGCAGAGCGAAAACAACCTTTTTGCAGCTGGAGAGAGTAGTAACTCCAGGAGTCTCCCACCGTTATCCACACAGAGGGATAAACAGATCAAGTATAAAAGCTTTCAGGCTTCCCTGAGCAGAATTATAAAAGCCCAGAAGCCCTGCTGGGCCAGGCCAGGCCAAGCCCCCTCTCCCTGTACCCACCCCCAGGCCTCCAAGGGGGAGATGGGGAGCAACTTCCCTCCTGCCTCCCACGATGATTGGCAGACAGGCAGATCAACTCACAGGCATGGGGGGGGGGGGTTGTCAGGTATGCTTGCGAGGGGGAGGCGCAGCTATGGCCCATGAAGAGGAGAAAAGCTTCAAGGCCTTCGTGGGGGTCCTGGAGCTGATTTTTCTGGAGAGCCCCCCCTCCCAGTCAAATCTTAATGTCTGGCAGGAATTCAGCTCCGTGTGGCAGTGGTGGTCAGAAAGACTTTCCACACCGCTTTGGGGACAGTTTCACTGTTGGAGAGTCCCTCTCTCCAGCTGAGTTGCCACCCCAACCCAGAAAAGAGGGGGTGGGGGTGACCAAAAGCATTTCGTTCTTCCCCTCACTTCCCAATCCTGCCTGGCAGAGCATCAACAGTAACAGAATACCAGAGTCAGAAGGGACCTTGGAGATCTTCTAGTCCAGCCCCTACTCAAGCAAGAGTTGCAGTGGCGCGGTGGTTAGAATGCAGTACTGCAGCTAATTCTGCTGCCTGCCAGCTGCCTGCAATTTGGCAGTTTGAATCTCACCAGGTTCCAGGTTGACCCATCCTTCCGAGGTGGGTAAAATGAGGAAATAAGGGCTATTGCTATTGCTCTTCCTTTTCTCCTTCCTTCCTTCCTTCCTTCCTTCCTTCCTTCCTTCCTTCCTTCCTTCCTTCCTTCCTTCC